>RJWH01000398.1:382500-833987 GCA_004363575.1 Solenodon paradoxus | reverse complement strand
GGAAGGGAGGAGAGGAGTAAGCTAATTATTTTTTAAGAAGTCAGACAGCATTGTAACTAGCCTCTCACCCAAGTGATGAAAAAGCTATTGTTGGGGCATCTTGGCATCAGAAAGGAAGACAGAGATTTTCCTGAATCATTTCTCATTTTTTATTTAGACTTCACACTTTTCCTGGGGCCTCTGGGCAGCCTTCCAGAGCCCCATCCCCAGGACTGACTCTGAGTTCCTGAGTAAATGATCTGTCCCTCACAGGCCTGGGGAAGGGGCGGGCAGAACTAGGACTGGCCGCCTTGGCTCAGGCCCCTGACATTGTACATGCTAATGCGATGTGAAGCAGCACGTCTAAACAGCCTGTCCAACTTTTTTGATGTTCTTGAATCCACAGATGGGATTCATTTCCACACTGTTCGCAAAACGTAAACGAT
Source organism: Solenodon paradoxus (assembly GCA_004363575.1). Lineage (NCBI taxonomy): Eukaryota > Metazoa > Chordata > Mammalia > Eulipotyphla > Solenodontidae > Solenodon > Solenodon paradoxus. The sequence goes on along the minus strand of RJWH01000398.1, from coordinate 833,562 downwards.
ACAAGGACATTAAAGAGCATTAAACTACTTGATGACATTTTGGTCACATTAATGAAAAGTGGCATTTTTTAAACTACCAGAAATAAAGAGAAAGAGGGTGGGGGCAGAGAGGGGAGGGGTGGAGAGGAAGTGAGACAGAACAGGGAGGGGAAGGAAGAAACAGAGAGTGATTTGAATCCATTTAAATTGTAGAAGAAATACTGGCAGCCCAGCTTTTATCACCCAAGTCAGGACTTCATTGCTTAAGACATAAGAAGCAATTTCCATGACTGGACAGATCTACAGAACAATCCAACACCTGTATAATGAGCAACATAGAGATATGAATATATTAATGTTCCCTTCCAGACTAACTAGCTTGGCCAACAGAAGCTCTTATACCACTGGGACCTAAGGCAGGAAAGGAAGATTGTCAGACTCACCTCCTCCAGGCAGTCTTCCCTCAATGCCTCCCTAGGCAAGATTAGGTGTCTTTTCTCTGGAATCCCAGGAACCCTGGTCTTACCCACATCATAGCTCACATAAACTTGTCATTTAATCATTGATTGACTTGTCAGAACCTTCTAGAGACTGCGCCTTTAGCACATAAAACGAGGGTTAGGAGCATAGGTCTGAAGAAACAAATTTGCCTGAACTCAAATCCCAGCTAGCTCATGTATTGGTTTTATGATCTGAAGTAAATGAATTAACCTCCCTGGGCCTCAGTTATGCCATCTGTAAGATGGGGTAAGAAGAAAACCAAGCTCAGAGTGGTCCTTATGCCTAAATGAGGAGATGAATGGAAAACACCAGACATAGCACAATGCCTGGTGTACATCCACTCCACACATGTTATAAATTCACATCAGCCTCAAGCGCTGCACCCAACATACTTGGCACATAGAAGATACTCAGTAAATATGTTAAAAAATTGAGTCTCAACTGACTCAGGGAAAAAAAAAATCACTTACTAAGGGGGACTAAGAAGGTGAAAATGGGTATCAGAGACATTCTATAACCCATCAGTTCTGGGCACCTTGCTGGAAAACAGCAAATGTTAGCACTGTGGTATTTATTTCTCCAGGTTGCCTCTGGAGATCTCCTGCTCGCTCTTCCAAGCAACCACGGGGCCGTGACTTGGAGTGAGCAGCCCCACCACCCTCCTCGCCACAGCTCATACCCCTGGCCCCTCACCCATCGCCTTGGCAGCCTTTTCTCCTTCTAGCCCTGGTGGTTACATTAATTGCTAATGACAATGGCAACCTTCACTCTGTGTGGTTTCCTGCCCAGATTCTGGATCCTTTACAAGGCTCCCTTTTCTTTTTTTCCCAGATAGGAAATGCAACCCGAGACGTGTGAAGAAAAAAACAGTGTGCTTATTGTCATAGCCTCCAGTGCTCGCTGGGCTCCCGGGCCGGCTGCGTGTGCTCTGGGGTGTCTGCCCCGCCACAGGGAAGAATAAACCCAGGCTCAAATCATAGGAAATTCATCAAATGTGCTTCTCAGAGCTCTGTCTTTCAAGGTCTGTTTCCCTGCCATATGATCTCTATAAACCAAATCACTGTTAGCCAGGGCACAGGACCAGAGGCGCCGGGGGCTCATGGATAATGAATGCCAAATGCATGTGACAATAGACTGATCAGGGAGCTGAATGGAAATTTCTGAGCTGTGCTTTTATATATGTATATATCCTACACACAGGGAACTCACCTCTCAATAATTCTGCTCAATTATCCAGACAAAGATGGATAAAATGAAAGAGAAATAATTAAAAAAAAAAATCAGGTTCCAGTTTAGCTAGGGAAACTCTGCATGGAAGGATCATAAATTTGACTTAGAAATCCAGAGACTTTTTGATCAGGGACTGGCCTGGGACCCACACATAGCGGGGCCTCATCTGAAAAACAGGAAACAAGGGCTCATGCTTGGGCACCGAGATACATGGGAGAAATTAGCCTCTGCTGAAAGAATGACTGTCTCATCTTCCCCAGCAATGGTTTCAAATACTCCTGGGTCTGATCTTCTCTCCAAAGCCAGTTACCAGTGTGGCACAGCAAGAGAAACCAACACAGGACAGAAACTATCAGGCCAGCAGTTAAAGGCAAAAAAGGTAATTAATGTTATAGCCTTTTAGATTCTAGAAAATACTGCACTTAAAACTGCAAGTCAACTAAGCGGCTGTCGGCAACCGATAAATGCTTCCATATTCACAGGCATCAGCAATCTTCCTCTTACAAAAAAAGTAATAATACATACATATTAATAGATCACATTTTGTCCTTTGGGGAGCATAATTTTTAAAAGGGCCAAGGCAGCGATAATAGTTCCTTTAAAAATTCTAAATGCTGTAATTGTTTTCTCTGAATTATGGTGCTAGGATTTAATTAGTGATGAATGTTCGGTATGGGGTTTGGACATTTTTGATGAATTCAGCCAAACAGAAAAGTAGTCTTGTCCTCCTGGCTCCCTCCCTGTCCCCTGCCCCTTTCCTTTCCTAGGACCCGAAGTGTTCACGCGCCTGAGAACATGTCCACGTAAGAATTTTTATTTTCTGCATTTTGGCCGTAGTTATGAAGGAGATTGCTTTAACCACAGTTCAACGAGGAACATGAAACGTGGTCAGTGAGGTCATGCAATTCAGCACAAGTTTTGAGGTTTTCTAGTTATAAGGAGGAAAAGTAATAAAATACAAATGGCAGAAATTTCTTGGTGATGCTCTTATTACTAGAAAGGAGTTTTCAGGTTTAGGCTATGGGCTCCTGGGCTGAAGGGGCTCCTGGGTAATAGAACTAAAGGTGTGTGTGTAGTGAGGGAGAGTGGTCAGAGGGATGAGGGGAGTCTGGAAATATTTTCTTCATTCATTGAGCGAATAACCATTAAGCAAAACCTACTGGTTCCAGACTCTGAGCTGGGCACCGTGCACACAGCCCTGGCAATGGAGCACATGCCTGGGGATAAATATAATCACTTTGTTCTTCTCCAAACCACTTCTTTGTAAAAGCAGCTGGAGAGAAGCCCAGACTAGAGGCCGTCCACACAGACTGAATCAACGTGGCCTACACAGCAGGGCCCTGGGGGCCTTGCCCACTCTCCAACCACCTTTAGGAATTCTTTCATTTGAGACCTGAGGGCTGTTCCTGGGTTCCACGTATCGTCTATTAACATGCAAATGCCCCTGGGAAAGGTCACACCTTGAGACCCCTCCAGCTAACCTCTTGCTAGCCAGTTACTTTTCAGCAAGGATTAGTGGAAAGAGAACGCTGAGAAAGCTTGGGGGTGGGGGGAAGGTTTGGACTTGTAGGGAAAGAAGGTAGAAAATTTCTTCCTACTGCCAGATTTCCTGGACGGTCAATTTGCTTTAATGTAACACAAGAAATCAATAGATTTCAATAAAAGTTGATCTTTTTAAACTGTAAAACAAAACAAAATTCCATTTGCATAGCTTTCATCCCTGTCATAAATGCCACTATTTTGTCCAAATAGTAAAAATGTTGCCAACCAAAATGGCAGCTCTCAGCGGTCATTGGAGTTTTGTTTTTCCCACTCTGTCTGGCACCCACTCATTTCTCCCTATCATCCTTCACTTCCTCCCTTTCATCATTCTTGCCTCCCCAGCACAAAAGTCTTTCCCTAGGAGACTTCTCCAGAGTTCTGTTGAGAACCCGTAGGACCCATTGGTCCAGTTGCTACAGAGCTTGCTTCCTTCTTAATAAAGACTTAAAAATGCCTCTCTGGCGAGGGGCGTGGTTAAAAGCAAAGGCTCCCAAATCGCCAGAAAGACTTGGGTTCAATTCCTGGTTCTGCCACTTCTAGATACTGGAGGTAAGTGACTTATTTTCTCAGCAGTTTCCTCATTGTACATCTTTTGAAAGGAACAAATAAAATTATTGGCATCCTGCTTTTTGAAGGTTTGCGCTATACCATTTTGTTTCTACTAAGGCTCTACCTACACTAATACTTGTTCTCGCTAACTGGGAGAAATTCGAAAAGAAATTTTCCTTTATGACAAAGGGTGAAAATAAAAGGCAGCTTTTGCAAAAAGAGTGCTTACAGCTGCAGTTCTAGAGGCGGAGGACACCCCAACTGGAGAGAGCGGCATTGCCAAGCTCCTTCCTCGGGAACTGCCTTCTACAGATGTGAATATCGTTCCTGCTGGCAGTACAGCGAGGGTTATGTTAGCTTTTAGGTGGTATTTGGTAAGGTATTTGGTAAGTTATTTGGGGGGCAGGGGAACACAGAACATTTTTTTCCATATAAATTAATGATAATTGCTTTTTTGTTTTGACATGTTGGCTGATAGTTTTCATAGAGACTATACTTTTGAATAATGTAGGAAATCTGTATACATACATACACAGATATCCATCTTTGGTGTTTTCTTTTTTATTGTCATTATACTATTATATTGTGTTGATTCTAATATGTATACAATACATACTAATAATATAATATGCATGTAACATTTCATGCATACAAAATAATTTGCTAATATATTCAATCTTATTACATAGTTACAACAAATATATTTATTATATTTGCCAGGCATTTTCATGCTTAGAGGAAAAGGGTTCTATCTCTACCCAAGGATGCTCATATTTTATACATATTTATACCTTCCTCTTTCCAACAAACAACAGGACAAAGGCATCGTTCGATGTCACCAAATATATATCTCTACCATCCTTATAAATCATTGTTAAATATTCCTTGAATGGATAAATACCATCATTGATCTAATCTATTCTCTCTTCAGATAGTTTAATCAAATTTTTTAATGATCACACATACACTGTGATAATCATCCTTTGTACAGATATCTGCATATTTGTCTAAACATTCTGCTAAGATGAGGTTCTGGAAAAGGAATCTATCACTAGGCCTACTATATACTGTTTGCCAAGAACCTTAGCAGAAGGTTTTGTTCATTCTGTCCATAAAAAGGGGTCAGATAGCAGAGTGATTAAGAGCGTGAGATCTAGCTGTGTGACCTTGGGTAAGCTATTTAGCCTCTCTGAGCCGCCATGTCCACATTTGCAAAAGAAGGATGACAATACACTCCCTCCTGACCTATGAATTATACATAAAAGAGTGTCTGTACAGAGTAAAATATTCCGTGAATGTCATATCCCAGTGGTCTTGGCAATCCAAGACTTTGCTGGTTTGTCTTAACTTGGAAGAGGGAGATTGAAGCGAAAATATTAAATGAGGAAACATGAGTCAAATAAAATAAAATTTCATAAGTCTTTGCAAATGTTTATAGAGATGAGTATTTGTCACTCAGTCATTATTCCTCAGGGTGTCCAGGGTGCTGGCATTTAGAGCAAGCTGTGTGGCCCAGCCACAGAGGGGCCACATGGTGCCACGAGGACCCAAAACAAGCCAGGTCTCTGTATCTCCTACAGACTCTACTTAGGGCCTCCTCTTGGCCTTGTCATTCCTGTCAGCTCAGAGCTCATATTCACCTTCTCACTGAGCTCTCCTCCCACCTCTGTCCAAACTGAGCCCCCTGTTCTGTCAGTGGAGATGCTGAGCCTGGGATGAGTCTGAGCCCCAGAGTCACATCGACCTGGATTGAAACCCCAGCTCTGCCACAAACCACTTGAGTATTAGAGATGGAATCTTCTTGAGCTGAAAAATGGAGGTGTTATGCCTTCCCTGCCAGGTTACCATGGGATTTGGTGAGAATAATACACATAAAAGCATTTTATAGAGTGCCCGGCATAGAGTAGGTGCTCAGTAAATGTTACTGCATCCACAAAAAATGTTCACTTCTAAGTAGCAGAAAATCAAATTCAAACTGGGTTAAATAACTAAGGAAAAGTATGGGTTTCTATAACTGGAGAGTCAAGAGAAAAACAAAACAAAACAGAGCTAGGTTTCAGGAGCAATTTGATTCAGTGATCTGACCATGTCATCTAGAATGCTTTTCTTTTGTTCATATGTTTCCTCTCTGTTCATCCTGCCCTTCATTTAATCAACTTCACTCTAACACTTTCCATTTCAGAGTCCCAAAAACGGCTGCAAGAGAGAACACAGGAGGGCCACACCTAGAAGTTTCTTCAGATGAGTGAGGAAGAGCTTTCCTAGGAACTCTCAGCAAATTCTTCCTGAAGCTCAGCAACCAGAAGGGGGGCTCACAGGCCATCCCTGAAGCAATGACTATGACCAGAAAATGGGACTGGGGACACTAGCTTCCATTCAGATCATCGGTCCTATGTGCCATCTCACCGTTTTGTCGGTGAAAGGATGGTATAGAAGCAGGAAGACGAACACTTGGCATCATTGCCAAGAAAATGGGACAGACACTTGAGGACCCACAACGATGTCCAGCCTGCATTTTCCCAGTCCCAGCTACACAGACGAGCGGATGGACAAGTCTCCACTGAAACCTGAGGCCTCAGACGTGGGATCAGATTCTGGGTCACTAACGGGGAGGAATAGGCCACAACAGAGGGACTGAAAGATTCTTCCTAGACAATAATGGGAAAATAGCAATAATGAAACAGGCATAACCAAACAACAAAAAGTAAATATTAAAAATAGTCTTTTTGAAAGAACAGAACTCTTCTTGTTCCAAACCACTTGAGAAGTAGTTATTTGGATGTGTGCTGAAAGCCAAGGATCAAGTCATAGGCACAATTGGTGTTTTTCTTTTCGACTCTTTCAGTCCCTGGAACTTTGCTCTTTAGGCGGTGCCCTTTCTCTCTGCTTCTTTTCTTATTTCCCTTTTTCCCTCTGTTTACATTGTATTAGTCTCAAGGACCTGGGAAAAAGGTAGAAGGGGAAGAACAGTTGACCCAAGGGTTGGGTGAGCCCCGGGTTCTTCTCAGCTTCCCCCACTGCTGAGTGAGGCTTGGTCTCCCCGAAAGGTTCCATGGCCGAGCCACTGTGGGTCCCTCAAGTCTCCAGGTTGCTAAGCGACAAACACTTCAAGTTTGGAAATCTTTATCCACACCGGATATATTATCCTGGCAAATTGGACTTTCAGATCTGGCAGCAATGGAAACAGTATATTTTTTTAAAAAAATAGAGACAATTTAGATGATTTCAAAGACATCTGGTCTCTTTTTCCAGCAATGCATGACTCTTCTCTTTGACTAAGCGCATTGGATCCAAACACTTCACATGGACAAAAGCACAAGGTCCAAGAAGAAAGAAGGGTTTCATTTGCAAAAGAAAACGAACAGAAAGTGCTTCCACTGGGAGGCCTGAGAACCAACCAGGACGAAGGCACAAGGCATGTGTTCTTCCTTCTACCCTCAATGCAAGATTTCTTTAAACCTGGTTCCCACCAAGAACTCACCCTTCTTTCTCTGGTCCTCTCTGTTACTAACTCTCCTTCCTGCCCTCTGCCTTGTCTCCCCTCATCTACCTCCGTCCCCATTTTCTTCATTCCCACCTTTCTTTGCAATTGTTTTCCAGCCTCCCCTCTTTCTATCCTTCCTTCCCGAGTCAAGATAAAGACAGAAAGCAACACAATGGCTTATAGCCACCATCTTTGGGCTTCTTGCCCCATCACCTCCATGGAAAATAAAGGTGGCCATTTCTCTTTCTTTCCTAAATCATAGTAGAGTGATCTCGGGGCAGCATCTCCCTCCCTTAAGTCCTTCTTTGAAAAAAATTCAAGACAAACCCAAACACCAAATACCTTCTCCACCTGCTTGCTAAAATTTAGAATTCCCCCGACAGAGAACATTACATTCCACAGTTAAAGATCAAGTTTTAAATATAAATAATAAACAGCTCACATCTGGGCAGATCTTAACAGTTTCCCAAACACATCCACCTGTTCTTAACCAACTCCCCCAGTTGACCCCATAATAATCTGGAAAGGCAAACATAGTTATACTGTCATCTCTATGTCAGAATGAGGAAACTGAGGCTAAGAGCTATTAAGTAACTTTCCAAAGGTGGCTTTAACCCATTTCTGTCGTGCTCTTTTCTACCGCACCTCACTTCTCCAGGAGGGAACCACATGATGGGACACGAAGGGACAATATCTGCAGACTCAAGACCCCTACCCCAACCCCTGATTTCTGTCTCTCTGACTTGTAATTACTGCTATTGAAACCTGACAGTGGGGTATGATGCCACCAGAGGGCAGATGCTACTCTAGTTTCATGGTTTTCACAGTAAATTTGGGAGTCAAATGTTTCCTTGTATTTTATCATTTTATAATAAAAATTATAGTATAGTTTATCAAGAATAACTAAGCATAGCAGTATCCATTTCTATATAGATGATACAGGGACAATAGATGGATGACAACTAGATGATATAAATTATATATATATATACACACCAACTAGACATATATGTACATACATATGTATATATATATATGGGGGGGCATTGTTTTTAGAGAACTATATAAGTCAACTCTAGGCCTATTAAAATGCTCATTGACTATTAACAAGCACAACTCTTTCTAATTCTGCCCACCAAGTCTCCTTCAAGATTCTCTAGAGTAACTGTCCTCTCATGGCTACTCACTTCTGACTACTCAGCTGCTCAAACGCTAGCCCAGTAAGAGAAGGCAGAACGGTTCTCAAACTTTAGTGAACAGCAGCCAGCTGGAGGGCTTGTCGAAGGCAAATTTCCAGGTCTCGGTTCTTGAGTTATTAATTCAGCAGGTATAGAATGGGACCTGATAAATCGCATTTCTAACAAACTCCCAGGTGATGATGATGCCAGTGGTCTGGGGGCCACATTTAGAAAACTGCTGAACTAAGGAAAGGCCCTATCCAGCCTCAGGGCTCCCCTTTTTCCTTCCCCTCTCATTAACAACATGGAGGAGGGAGATGAGCTCCATGGCCTCCCAACCAGTCTAAAGGTCTACTCTGATGATTAACCAACAGCTTAAATACTGTGATCGGCACCAAATTAACCTGTGTTACTTTCAGTACGTATTTCTGCTGCCTAGTGTGAGCTTCTGATCAGGTAGTCTCTGATATCGATGCCTATCAAGACTTTGTATGTCATTAATTATAATGGTAGAAAATGCTAGCATTTATTAAAGCTGCCAGTCCCGTGGCAGATAGTACTTTCATTATTATCTAATCCTCACAATTCCATGAGTGAAATAACATCTAATCCCTGTTGCATGGATGAGATAATAGAGCCTTAAAGTTACAAAACCAGGAAGTTGCAGAGCCTGGACTAATACATGCATTATGTTTCCAGAACATATACTTTTCTCAGCACTATAGATACTGATTCTACATTTTTAGTTTGGATACTAAGGGTTGAGTTTCTGGCCCCTACAGGTCAGTTTATTTGCGCTCCTATAGCTCATAGCCCTAGCATTTTTCCACACTATTTTATGTCCAAGCCCACATGCCAGCCAGGAAATCCCATGTCATCCTCTATTCAAATCTAAGGCCTCAGTCCACAAACTGGATAGAGGGGCCACCTGTTAGAAATGGAGGTTGAGGCTCTTCTAGAGTCATAAACAGCAAAGAGAGATTGAAATGTTTACCCCAGATTGTACTTTCTAAGGCAGAGAAATGGAATCAGACACTTGATAATAAGCTCCTACCCACGTTGTATTGGTGAAGCGAGCTAGCATAATACAAATTCCTCTCTTATTTGTGAAAGAGCTATGTAAACATATTAGACAAGAAAGAAGGCATGAGGTGGAGGGATTATTTGGGGGGAGGGAAGAAGGAAAGAAGGAAGGAAGGAGTAGAGAGAAGGAGGGAGGAGAACAGGGAGAGAAAGAGCCTACCTTGGAGAAAACATTGCAAAGGAACAAAAGGGAGTCTTCATGGCACTTCCATGCTATAGAACAGCTTAATAAGAATATAAATTCTGGAACAGAAGGTCTGAAAGACAGCATAACGAGGTTAAAAACAAAAAGGGCGATTGAGGAAGCAAGTTGAGCATCCAAAACACATCATTACAGAACCAGTACAAAAATTAGAGCAAGAAAATCCCAGATACATGCCACTGAAAATGAATTATACATACAGATGAGAATTTGATAAAAATCACAGTAAATGCAGATTAAAACAAAGATACTAGAAACAAGTGTAGACACTAACAGATTTTTAAAGTCTAATAAAAAACAAGAAGTATCCAAATCCGAAGTTACTTTAATTATCTAAGAAAACAATTAGAAATGCATATGGAAAGATGTACCAGATAAACCAGAAGATGGCATTGCTGACAGATCCAGATGAATCTACACTAGCTAAATAATCCTGACATCAGTCAGGAAAGCAAATCATTAGAAGGGCTTAAAAATCAAGCTTGCCTTTTCCACAGCGTTGTCTGACACAAAGACAGTGCTCCCCATGTTCTAAGAGAAAGAAAGTGCACCCCAGGTTTTTATCGCCTCACAAGAATGTTGCTAACTATCAAAGCAACAGACTTTCTCACAGATGAAAAACTCAGAAATTCAGTAGCCTGGAGTCCTTCTTGAACAAGACTATGTGACAATGACATTGAGCCAATTAGAAAATGAGGAGAATTAAAAAAATAAAATGCAACAGGACTTAAGGACAGACACACCATGACAGGCACTAGTGGTAAGCAATAAATCTATTTAATAGTTACACTAATTTAAACAATCTCTCTCAATGAAACCTGCCCTAACTGCCTGCTTCCCTCTATACTGTGGCCACATGTACCCCAGTCCACTCCTGGTTTCTGCTTTCCTCTTTGCTTGTATTCCATGGCAAGGATCATTTTCCAACACAGCATATATTTTACTCTTTGGTTGTTGATTATCTGACCCTCACCCTATAAAAGGTAAATCAGGAGAGCTGGGATCGGCTAGTTGAATAAAACATGGTTACTACTCTAATTATAGAGCAGAAAACAGAAGTTGCACATCTGAACAATGAAAAAACAATCGCAGTTTCTCCATTATATGGGACTGGAAGCTAGAAGACATAAGAGAATGCGAATGTATTTTTCTTGCACAACTGAAACTACAAGTGAAATAGGTGGTGTAAAGAGAAAAGATGACTGTCACCTCTGGATGTTTCCAATAATCACTTTGATCAACCTTAAAAGGATTTCTCATGAAATACTATCTTACAGCAAAGACGTATGCATTTAATAATCTGGGGTTTTACTCTGGTATATTTTCTTCGGTTAAACACTAGGAAAGCTAAAGGTAATACTTTATTTTTGCAAATAGTATTTAGAGTTATGATCTCATTTTTATTACCATGTTTTTAGAAGCCTATTTTCCTATCTATGTATGTGAGTACAAAGGTAGCAGCTATGATTTCTGAGTGGGAGTATTTGGGATGACTTTGCTGCTTGCATCTATAAACTTTTCTCTATTAATTATTTATAACGATGTGTGTATCTTTTTTCAAATATAACTGAATGGTCTGCCTTTGATTTAAAAAGGAAAGAGAAAAACTGGAAGCATCTATGTCAAGATGCAGATATAGATTTGCAAAGACAGATATGCTTAATGTGTATAGTTAAACATCTCTAGTGTGTCTAAACAGAGAAATAATAGAATCTGAGCCTTAACCGCCAGTGGGCTTGCCTTTCTTTCTGCCTACCAGCGATCCCTCTTGGAGTAGCTGGGATGAAAAAAGAAGACCAATGCTGAGAAAAACCCACCAGATGCCTTGCTATAAACATTTGATTAAATCTGTGGGGTTGGAATGGCAATACAGATGACAAATTTAAGGCTCAGGTAGGTTGCGGTTTGCCTGATTTTGTACAGTAGGGAAGACGATGATGATGATGACAATAGTGACAATAGCATAGTAATCTCTGTGTATGTAGTGTTTACCATGAGCCAGGCTCCGTGCTAGGCTATCTATGAAAACCCCTTTTAATATTCATAACAGTTCATGATGCCAACAACTTTTATTCTTATTTTTAAAGTGTGGCCCAGAGTGATGAATTGTATGACCGATGTCACACAGCTAGGAAGTGTTGGTACCAGGACCTGAAGGTCTGTCCCACACCCAAGCCCCTGCCATATCCCCTGCCCTGTGCTCTCTCTAGGTTGGAAGAAGCACATGGTCTGTGCTGGTCACCACCGCAGGCCACGCTGACCCTAACTCCATCCAGGTCTCAGAGTGATTTCAAGTCAGCTGTGTGGACACGGCCTACGGATCTAATGGGGGATCAGGCTGCACTGGGGTTCTGCTGGTTAAAGTCATGAATCCTCTTGTCCCCTCCTGAGTGTCCCTGCCGAGCTGAACAGGCGAAAGGAGCGAAAAGAGAGCTGAGGACTTCTCAAGATGTCTGCAGGGCTAGCCTGGAAGCTCAGGCCCCATTTCAGCAGGTGTCTTCTGTAGCTCTGACACAATAAACAGCCAGGAAAGTAGCCCGAGTAATGGCCAGCAGAGCGTAGACAACAGCCTCATCAAATGAGTGTCAGGAGAGCTGAGTCCCAAGCTCTTTTATCTTTCCTTCATGGTGCATCCTTAGGGACATCAGTTGATGTCTCTGAGCCTCATTTTCCCAATGAGAAAAATGAAAGGGTTTTACTACTGGATAATTTCCAACGTTCCCAATTCCCAACTTGTGTGATTTAGTCGGAGAATCAGTTTCTCTCTTTGGTAGAAACTGGGTGGTTAGAAGCAGACTTTCCTTGACATTAAAATGGTGGCCAGGGAGCCAAGCCAGCAAGAAGCAGGAGGCCTGGGATTATCCCCAGACAGGAAGGAGTGAGTTGAAGAGAACAAGCCTTGGAAATGGTGGGAAGGGGGTCCCGATCACAGGCCTTCTCTTTCTTCCACAGGTGGGTCTTGGCAGCTGAACCACAGACCTTTATGAGATTATCCACTAATCGTGGCCTGGGCATGAGCACTCAAGAAGTGTCATGTGCTGAATGAGATGCTTTTTTTATGATGCACTAAAAGAGAGGAAATGGCCTTGGCTTCTTGCCTCCTACTGCGCTCAGTAAGCTGAGGGCGGCCTCCCATTGGCGGGGACTCTGAGAGCTCAGACTTTCCACCCAAACGCTGCCGTTTCAGTGTAGGGACGCAGGGAGGGGCTGCGGGGTGGGCGAGAGGGAGGGGAGGGCAGACAGGGCTCCTCTCCAGACATTTAGGAGAGACCAGGGAGGGCTAACACCCTCGGACACTGAAAGTTTAGAAGAGGAGGATCACACATGCTACATTAGCAATGTAATGTACTCACAACTGGCGAGTTCATCTCTGGTCCCACTTGGGAAAGGAATGTCTAGTATGGCAGCCATCTATACTAGAATAGTTCTCTCTGAAAAGCAGACCGTGGCCAGAACCAGTGCTCCGCCCACTGACCACGCCCACTGACCGTCAAGCGCTCCAGACGTATCTTTCGCCCCACAGACAGAACACTGGATTCAGCCACCGTTTACCGACGGCCACTTGCCGGCCAGGAGCCAGACTGAGCAGCGTTGAAACAGGCCTAAGAGTTAAAGCATGACTACCTGATCTGGTCGTTGCATACACACTAACTTAACTCATCTGTGTAACTGCAGATTCAAGCAAATAAAGCTGTTATCACCCCTCCACATTTTTCAGATGGGAACATTGGATCCCAGGGATGTTAAGGTCACACAACTAGCAAGCAGCAGAGCCAGGGCGGGTCCTGTGTGTGTGTGTGTGTGTGTGTGTGTGTGTGTGTGTGCGTGTGTGTGTGTGTGTGTGTGTGTGTGTGTGCTTTTAATTGCCCCCTCATCTGTCTCTCATGATTTATCATCGTGAGTATTGGGCTGTTTCTTCCTCCTTCTAGGATCATCTTTCATCTTGATATATGTATATATGGGAACCATTCTCTCTCCCCCACAAGATGTTAGGAAGAAAACCTTTTCGCTTTGTTTCATTTTCTCCTAGGCTCCTTCCTGAGGAAGGGGTTTGTCTGATGGGTGGGCAGGTGCAAATGTGACTTCCATCAGCCCCTCTCTTTGTAAGGAGGTGATGGGTGGCTTTGCAGGTGAGGGCTGTTAAACCCCTGTGATTGCAGGGCTGAGGGTACTGCTCCTCTGCATGCCAGGGGCTCAGTGGAGGTCTGTCTTGGACCGGGTTCTCCCCTCCGGCAGCCGACATCTAGACCGCAATGAGGATTAGGGGTGTCTCTCTGCTGCAGACGCTGCATCGATTGTGGGTCATTCTAGAGAGAAAGGGAGGCAACAAATTAGTTCCACAGGACCAACTCCCAACTCCAGAGTTGAAGCCCATTCCTCAGCAACTTCAGGAAGTCAGTCATTCCATCAGGCTCTGCCATGAATTCCTGAAGGGCCAAGAGGACTAACCGCATCGGAGCCCCCTTCATGCTCCTGGCTCAGCCAGTCCTTGTCTGGGACCCCTGTCCCCTCATGGGCTGCCCAGCCCTGTTGGCACTCCTGCCTCCCTTTGCTATAGCCACATTCTCCCCAGAATTCCTCAGCCCAAGTAGAGACTGATTCTGAATTAATTTTTCGATGCTTAGACCAAGCAGGGCTAAACACTTTGCAGAAATTGGTGAAGATTTCAGAATAACCAGAAAACATAATGAAAGAAAAAAACCTTCAGCTGACTATTAGGCATCTAGGTTCCTGAAGGCTGCTAGCTGTGGCTGTCATAGGGAACCCACTGTCCCCTTGCCTCTGCCCCCAGCACCCACCAGCTGCCATGCTGCAGGGATTCCTCTATATAGAGGCGCTCTGGGTACATGCTTCAATCCTCAAATACCCCTCAAAACTTTTTTTTGGACCCAATGAAAAGGGGAGAAAAATGCCCTACATCCTCTCCTTTTTGGTCCTTTAGGTCATCTTCTGGGATGTCCTTCACCTGAATGCTTCAACTTTCTCTGGATCAGCAAGAAGGAAAAGCAAACTAATAAACCAAACAATTCCTTTCCCCATGCCAGCCAATTCCCACGTTGGCAGCAGAGCAGAGAATCATCCATGGAGAGGCCTTCCCAGTACACACACTTTATCTTCTCATGGATCCCCCTCACCATTCGGGAACAGACACTGGTTGTTCCCTTGAAGCACCCCAAAATGCAGCAGTAGGTTCATCCAAGGCCAACAGCACAGGAGCTCTAGGGAAGATGGCAAGGAGTTTGTTCTTGCGAAGTTGGTGGTCCCAGGCCACCTACTAAGGAGCTCTGAGATTCTCCCTTTGCTCATTTTGCAGATTTTCTTCATTTGCAAGAATCTGAGACTCAGAGACTTTAAATACTCCATCTACAATATCCTTGCCTGTAACTGTAAACAGCAAACAGAGAAGAAATCAGTCTGAATTCTTGTTACCAAACTGACTGGAAGACAGAAACCCCACCTCCCAGTCCTTATGAGAGCCTGGTAAGTCCCATTCCCTGCCTGTGGGGTCACCTCCAGGACACGTTCTTTGTAGGAATTGGAATGTCCATGTTGCTCCCCTGAGATAAGCCCCCCAGACCCAGCATTCTGTAGTCCATAATTAGTCATGTCTCTCAGGTGATTCCTGTCTGCCCCTTGGGGTCAACAACCAAGATCCTAATTGTGTCTCTTTGAGGACAGAACCCATTTTCTTCCCCCAGAGAAGTTCACAAACGCCGTGGCTGCCTGTTAGTGTCATTGCCTCCATGTTAGCATTTTTGTGCAAAAGCTTTTGTGCAAATTCCCTCTGTTCTCTGGGCTGGGTTTGGGGAGTGGGGCCAAAATACAAAGCTTGACTTTCAAGAGGAAGAATCAAGAATAAAGAGATGCTTTCAGAATGTGTAGAAGAAGTGAGAACCATGGCAGTGTGCTTAGATTCAACAAGTTACATTTCTTACTGCATTAGTTACATCGCCAAGGTCTCCCACCTGCATCTGCTCTATTCTCTATACCCAGCCTCCTCTCAGCTCATGATCCACACCCTTTCATTACCTATGTTAAACCTTCCTCCAGACAAGACTTTCCCGCCCACCCCGCACACCCCATTCATGTGTCTCATTACTGGAAATATCTTCTCCTCTTCTCTTTCAGCTGGCTAATTCATATTTGTCTTTCAGTGGTCAATTAGGCTCAGGTATCATCTCTTCCAGGAAGCCTTCCCTGCCATCACATCCTTTTCTCTGGGTTCCCATTATACTCAATGTCCAGGCATGCTTCCAGCATAGCTCTCCTATGCTGCACTGAATTCTATCTATATTGGCCATGCAAAAGAATCTTAGGATGCAATGGTAGCAGTATGGAATGTATCATCGGACATGTTTACGCTAAGTCCACCTAGAGAGGCCATTTTAAAAATACTATAATTTCTACAATTGCAATAGCTTCTCTAATTTCCTTCCAATTCTGTTTCTCCCATCACCATCATCAGCTACATTTAGAGAGGATATGGAAAGTAAAATGATCACATCTGCAAACCTTGTTCCTTCCTTTGATAGGCTTCATTGGTTAGCATCCTTATCACCCCAATGCCATGCACCAAGCATCCTGCACAACCTAAGACATGTTTGGATGAATAGTTGATAGATAGATGATAGACAGATAGATGATAGATAGATGATGGATAGATGATAGATAGAGAGAGATCATTCTAGATATAGAGATATACACAACTACAGTGGCCTGGAACTTATCAATCAGAACTTTTGTTGGCCTATCAAGCAAAGCCCTGGAGCCCCAGGTGTATCACACATTCCCTCTTTGTGAGGAGATGCAGGTTTTAGAGGAGACAAAGAAACCAAGTAGAAGGGATGAATGAGGAACAATCTGTCACACATGACAGAAACTATTGACGAACTGGTATAGAAATCTTTTTGCAACGTTTTAGTCATAGCTCACCAGAAATGGCAACCTTGCAGATATTATAGACCAGAAAAGGGTCTAGATACCCATCTGACCTCACCATTACTCATTGAGATTCTAATCCCAAGCTAAGATGCTCATAGATCTGTCTAATACATGGCATTTCCAAGCTCTTAGATTTTACTTTGAGGAGATAATGCCAGAGAAGTGGGAGGAGCAAAGTTCAGAGTTCCCTCCACTTTTGTTTGCTTATCAGACTTTCTTCTTTTTAAGATAAAACTGCTTTAGCTTCGGGTCTCTGTAACCTGCTCTGGTTTATATCCTTAACAACATTCAGGACTCAAGTTGAGAATTACGGTAGAGTACACTCTCTTTTCCTAGAAGGAAGAGCTTTGTCTTCTCACAATAATTATCTGGGAGTGCTCTTTCCACTGATGGTAATTGTGTATTTTTCAAATACCCAATCTTTCAGTTATATTTTAATTAAACAAATACTAATGCACACATTCTTATTACAAGTCACTTCTATTCAGCTAAAGAAAAAAATCCCTTCAGCCATATTTCATTCATTTGAATCCCTCCCCCTAGAAGTAACCCCTATCATTGCTTTGATCTCTGTCCTTCCACACTCTCAGTTTGCAGCTAACACATCTATGTGCATAGGGAAAATAATGGGTCTGTTTTGCTTTTGTTTTTTTTTTTTTACATGTTTTACATAAATTATTCTGAAATGTGTTCTCTTTACTTACAATATGCTTTGAAGATCTTTCTGTTTACCTCATTCTTTGGATTTCTGGCTTGAATTCCATAGATTCAATGTTTCCTAGTTTACTTAGCCATCCTTATAGATGGGAATGACTGTGATTTCCAGTTTTTTCACTATCAAAGACACCATTTCAGCAAGCATTCCTAAACCTAGGTATTTGGGTACCTGTATTTTTCTGCCACGAGTTCATAGAATTTCTTGCCGGATAAAAAGTTACATGTATCTTTATGTTCAATGTCACTTTGCTCTGCTACCAGTAGTTTGTAACAATATTTTCTTTCCAAAACTCTTGCCAAAACTAGGTGTCATCATCAGTATTTAACTTTCCCAATGTGATGAACAAAGCATGTTACTTTTTTTTATCATTTTAGTTTGCATTTTCTGCATTTTAGTGAAGCTCAGCACCTTTTCATAAGCTCTTACTCATTTCCTTATCTATGGATGGCTCATTTGTGTCCTGCGGTGAGAAGCTCAAAATGGTCCCCAGTGATCCTCACCTCTTGCTATTCATGCCTTTGTGTAATCTCCTCTTCAGAATGGGCTGGACCTAATGCTTGTTTCTAATTAATAGACTCTGGCAAAGATGGCAGTTTGTCACTTCTAAGGTTAGGTTACACAGACTGTGACTTCCATCTGTTAGCACTCTTTCTCTCTCTGGCTCTTCGTCAGTCTGAGGAAGCAAGTTGCCATATTTTGAGCTGTCTGATGGAGAAACCCTCTTGGCAAAGAACTGAACATGGCTTTCAGCCAATAGTCGAAGGAACTGAGGCTCCCAGTCCAACAACCTGAGAAGAATAGGATCCCATCAACAATCACATGAGTGAGCTTGGATGTGGGTCTTTCCCCAGTCAAGCCTGAGATGACCACAGCCCAGCCAGCATCTTGACTGCAACTTTGTGAGAGACACAAGCAAGAGAGGACCCATCTAAGACATGTCTGGGTGCCTGACCTATATACACTGTGAGATAATACATGCTTTAAGCTACTAAAGCTACCAGGGGTAATTTATTATGTGGCAAGACATAATTATCAGTACATATTATTTGCTTTTTTTTTTCATTTGTGGGAATTCTAAAAGGAAACATCCTTTTGTGATATATACATACATATGTATATATGCAATTTCTGACCAATCTTTCCTATGTCAGTAGCTTTGTTCATGTTCTGCTTAAATTCTTGTTGCCTTCAAATACATTAATCTTCTATGACTTTGAAATTTTGACTCTTTCTTCAAAGACTCTGCTACTCCAGAGTTTGCAAACATGTAATCATTTGCTTATTTCTTTATCCCAGCCCCCACTCTGGTTTCCATGCAGACAGCAGCACTCTGAGGCTTGCTCATCTCTGAATTCAATGCCTCAAGCATAATGCTTGACAGGGACCTGGCATTCAGGAGTGCGTGAATGCATTTTTGCAAATCCGACATTCTTTCCTTTAGTGCGTGAATGCATTTTTGCAAATCCGACATCCTTTCCTTTCAGGGAAGCTCCTTGGAGTCTAGTCTCCATTCCTGGCTGTCATGTGAGCCTGGCTCCACTTTCTCTTTACTAAGACAGAGAGCAGATGCTCCTCAGTCCCTTCTGCAACTTTCTCCCGTCCCCCCATCAACTGTAGCCATGCACATACTTTTCAGTAACTACACAGTCTTGGCACTTAAATATTGTTGGTGTGCTAAAGATCTCACTCTCTGAAAGGAAAAAAAGGAGAAGGAAGAAAATAATCTGAAGATTTCACTTAAAGTGCTGGAGAGGATTCAGTGCCAAGAAATGTAAAACTTGACAGAGTGAGTTAAAGAAGCAGAAGACACAGTCTGACAAGGGATTGTCAGTGTTGCAAACACACCTACCCCCACCGCAGACATTAGCTTGAAGTTAGAGGCCACAGGAGTAATGAGAGAAGACATAGAGAAAATTCAAAGGGGTGGAGCCAGGCCAGCAGGGGACTCTCAACACAGAACTCAAGAAAAGAAATTGAGACCCAAAGGAGTGAAAAAGTGTATCAGGCACCTGAGAGATCATTTAACACAGAAAGGGGTGATTTTAGATTGTAGGCTTTACCCAGTGATCAGTGAGTGCATGTCAAAACTGTGTCCTAGAGAGGTCAGGCGAGGTTCGTGCTCCATGACTGAGACTGGGGAAGGGGGATTAGAACCCAGGTCCCACTTCACAAGAGCAAGGCTCACATAGCTGGTGACAGAAGTTCTAGGAGCCCTGCTGCAAGCCAAGGGATAAATATCTCACCTTGTACTTAGCAGAAAATGAGGTGCTCCTATTCCCTGGGGAAGTTGCAGGGAGATCCCTGCTGACATCCAGCGTTTACTCCCCAGATTCAGAGAAGAGGGCTTTTTATGAACCTTGTAGCTGGGAACTTCTTCAGGCTGTGAGAACCCTGATTCCATTCTCCCTGCAGGCTAAGGTTGGCTCTGGTCAAGCGGTGTCTGGCCCTGCCTAATAGACCTGGAACACCAAGGCCAGGCATCACTTTGAGGGGAAGACCAAAGATGCATCAGATTAGGAGGGGGAGTGGGGACTTGATAGCTGGCGGGCAGATGAAGGAACAAATCCTGATCAGTACTACCACCAGCCTCTGGGATACTGTGTACAAATTAGAAAAATACCTTGCTCATAAAGATACTTTACTACCTGCCATCTGCCAGGAAAGTATACCCAATATCAAGTCTGCAGTGAGTAGGCTATGAATGGCCTGCCCTGGAGCTGGACATGCACATTTAGAATAATGGTGGGAGTCAGCTGGGGAGCCACCCTTATTCTCCTCAATCCAGCTGTGCAGACTTTTCTCAAGAACCAGTGGAGTCAAAGATATTCTATCCCTTGGGCATCTTTATGGAGCTTCTGGCCTTCAAGCTCTTCTCTGTCCACCTGGGTGCTGCCTCGTTTGGTGCAAACCTAGGGCTTGCTTTCTAGAGTCTACAAAATTCAGAAATTCCTAATAAGGAAACGTTGCATGAAACCAGACCCTGGTCAAAGTATGGGTTAAAAAGAGAACTGCCTCTGAGTATGGAGTAGTCTAGGGACTTTTTTGGCCCTGACAGACCAGGCCCTACAACCATTGGCCTCTGTAGAAAAGAAGCTGGCTGTCTGCAAATGAACTAGCTTCCACCATCACTGTCTGTCCCTGCTGAAGTGTACATAGTGCAGGTCAAGGGAATAAGATAATGCAAAAAAAATGCAGACACTGGCTAGCATTGTTAGTACAACCCTGCAGAAAAAACTGCAGGAAAACCAGACCCGATTCCCAAGCTATATACATTCAGCCAAACATAGTTTACTGGTCTTCACTGATGTGGTTTTTGCCATGCAAAGATTTTTCATGTGTTTTGGTTATCAGAATCACCCTTGAGGAAGGCAAGTATCTTCCTTTTCATTTTGTAGATGAAAAAATGGAGATAGAAACAGACTCAGCCAAGGTCTTACCCTGAGCTGATAATCTGGCTGGATTGCAGCCTAGATTCCTCAACCAGTGTGCCCGCTGACGTACTATGTCCCCTGTTCCCTATCCTTCAGGGTCTCCTTAGAGTCCAGGAGACCCTAACCTTCTCATAGCTTCTCCTACTCACCTGACTTGCCTAGGAGCAGAGATGCTGGGGAAAGGGAGCAGGTAGTTCTCGTCACTGCCCCAGAAGTGGCCACTCCATTCCCAGCCTTACCAACAGTGAGGACAAAGCACATTTCATTGAATCCACTTTCTTTCGCCAGGATCAGAGTGAGTTGGTGAGTTCTGTTAAATCAGGCCGCTCCCACAGCAAAAATACAAAACATGTAGCAAGTACTGCGATTGGAAGATATCAAATGGCACTTCCTTTCTCCTCTCCACCCCACCAAGTCTTACCCCAGAATTTAAGATAGCACCACTTATGGCTCTGTCTAGGCTTAGACATAGTCCCCTTTCAGATGGTTAGCAGGGAGAAAAGAGAAAGCAAAGGAAATTAACTTTTTAATTGCCACTATGAGTCAGGAAAGTTCACACTTAAAATGCAGAAACACTCCCCCCAAAATGTTTAAAATCAAAAGACTAACACTACCAGGTGTTGGTAAGGACATTAAACAACTGGAAGTGTCCATCGTGCTGGCCAGCGTGTGAATTAGCACAGCCACTTTGGAGAACTGCTGATATTGATGAAAGCTAATCAAATGTATTCCCTAGCAACTACACACCTGGTTTACATCTGCTAGAAACGAATTCTCATGTCCTTTGAAATAGTGTTACAAGAATGTTCCTCATGCCTTTACCTGAGCTGGTCCCAAGTTGGAAACAATACAAATGTCTATTAACAGTACAAGAGAGAAATCAGGTGTGAAACACTTGCGTAACAGGATACTATACAACAGTGACCTACTGCTAGGTATGGCGTGGCTGACTCTCACAGATGAATATGGGCAAAAGAAGTCTAGACACAAAAGAGTGACTAAGATACTGTTCCATTTATAGAAATTCTAGAACAAGAAAAATCAACAGATGGTGCTATGTCCGAATAGTGGTGATCTTTGAGAAGGGGCACTCCCCAACTCCTGGGGTTTTCGATATAATCTGCTTCTCAGTTGGGATGGGTGGTTCCTGCATGGGAATATATATATATATGTATATATATACACACATATATATGTATATACACATATACACATATATGTATATATACATTATATGTGTATATATACACACATATGTATACACACACGTATGTATATATGTGTATATATATATTTATCAGTTCATTAGGATATACGCACCATTACGCCTCAATGGAAGGGAACAAAAAATAAAAGTCACAAATATCATGAGAAAGTGATTCTCAAAAACATGGTTCCCAGGTCAGCAGCAGCAGCGTCTCCTGAAACTTCTTAGAAATGGAAATTCTCCAACCCCACCCCAGACCTAACTGACCAATATAGGGATGATGGGTGTCTAGTAAAGTGTCTTTGAACAAGCCAGGGTGACTCTTACGCATGCTGAAGCTTGAGTGCCCCTGCCATTTAGATTTAGTATTAGCACCATTTTGCATGTGAAGAAACTATGGTTCCTGTAGAGAAAGTGCCATGTCCAAGGTCAGCCCATACTAAGAGACTGAGCTAGAATTTGATCCCATATCTGACTCAGTCTTGTGCTTCTTTGACTCAATAGCAGCTTCGCCCCCTGATGACTCAGCCAGGAGTGACGTGGTGTGAGGCTGTGTTATATTACTTCCATTGATGAAGAACTCTGGGTTCCCGTGGGGCAGACAAGGCATGAAGTTCAATTTCAGAGGATTTTGCAGTGGAGAAAGTCTGCTGAGACCCTTTGTTTTACTAAATTGCTTAGAAGCAGGAAGAATTGCTGGAGGAAAATTCAAGCAAAAGAGCCCAAGTTTTGAGGAGCCTTTCAAATTAGATTTAAACTAGGTTCAGGAGTTTGTACATTGACCCCAAGTAACTGGGAACCCGTCATCTGTCTCCTTCCCCAATCGTCAGCAACATGGGGTGGGCACCAAGTCTGTTTTAGCCTCTAGCACATACCCTAAGCCTAGTACAGTACCCAGCAAATGGCAGGTGCTAAAGAGAAATTCGTTGAACTATTTTATGCCAGAGTTGAAATGATTCCATTTTTAGTTCTAAAAGCTAACTCTGACTGACGTCTGGAGCATCCATTTGAAGAGATCAAAGTTGGAGGCAGGGAGAAAAATGGCTTAGAAGGGTGGTGCAATGATTCAGGCCAAAGTGGAGGGAGCTTGGGTAAGGTTTCCATCCAGGAAGATGGAGAGAAAGTAAAAAGATCTAAACATCAGTCATTCATGTATGCAACCTGGTGAGGCACCTTGACATGCACCTGAATGTCTCTGAGCCTCTAGTTTCTCATCTGTAAAATGGCGATAATAATAGTATGGACCTCACAGGGCTGTGAGAATTCTAGCATAGATCCTGGGACATGATCAGTATTCAGGAAGGTTAGTTTAGTTTTGCTGCTTTTGTTGTTCCAGATGCAGGGCCTTGGGAGGAGCTCAGGACTGGCAACCTTGTGGTCTCACTGCTTGACCTTGAACCAGTTCCTCCTCTTCTCTGGCAACATTAACCTTATCTCAGAAATACGGGCTATGACTAGGAGATCTGGCAGGGCCCTTACAGTGGTAATATTCTGTGAGGGCTGGAGCGTTTATCTGCCTCAACAGACAGAGAAACATGCATTTATAGGAGAGGGGCAGACACTCCCCACATGGAAATTTAGCACCTGCCAAATTTCTGGTTTGGTGCCTCCAACTTAGTGCAGTTGAGTTTCATGGGAGCAAATTGGAGGACAAAGAATGTGAACTGTAATATCTATTCAAGGGTCCTTTATTAGCAGAACTATTAGTGAGAGGAGGGGGGAAATCTACACATTTCTGAAATATCTGTTTTCTTCTTGCAAGACAGGGAACAGAATTCAAGCTTTCAAACTGTTTATAAAGTAATCAGCATTAATTTGTTCTGTTCAGGTTTTAATTATACACTGAAGGCCATTCTGACAGGACACCACCACCGCTGAGTCTGTCAGGAGATAATTTCCCACCAGGATGACCACGCACCTCATGAATTATACATGAAACTTTGTTTCCTTGTGACTGTTGCTAAAAGATGCTGTCAGCCTCCTGAAATCTCAAAAGATCTGCAATTGTTTTTCGATAAGTCTAATTAGCAGGAAGTAGGTGGGGAGGTGTTAAGAATGACTTCCCAGCAATGGGAGATGCTGAAAGCTCCTTCCTCAGCTGGTGACCCTGGCAGGCGGGGCCCAGAGTCGCCTGGGTGGGTGGAAGTCAGGTCAGGGTACTTTCTCCCACATAACAGACAGGCAGCAAGATTTACACTTGTTCTCCTGGAGACTGAGCCCCTACAAGCCAACCAGAGACTCCAGACATAATTCTGTTATTCAAATGGGAGAAGAGTTTGATAGCTATGCTAATGACTTTTATCTGTGAAAACATAACTAATAGCTTGGTTTACATTTGCGTACATTTATGAGCATAATTTTAGCACATAATTTTATTGCACAATAAAACATAATGCAGCATTAGTCGGCTTCATCAAAAAAAAAAAAAAGAAAAAGAAAAAAAGGAGAGATACCTTAGAGTGATCTGCATGTAAACTTTCACACCACATTTATAAGACAGTATCTTTTAAAATGTTGACCCATTTGAATTAATGAAAGAGTTTCCCAGTTAACAATTAGCTGCATCAGGCCATTTCCTGTAGACATAATATTTTGGGGTGATATTTGTGATTTGCTGCATAATTCATTGCAGCATTGATTACTAAAGATGGTTCATCGCACTGCTGTTCTCTGGGTTAAATGGGATTGAATGGAGGGGATCCCTCTGTTGCAGGCACAAACTTTCTTGAAGCCTTTGCCAGAGGCACCAAATAAAAACTGCAAGGGCCTCACTAGGCTAAAATCTTGTGGGCTTGAAGGGGACAGGACCTTGGAGGTGGCATGGGGACACCCATCTGCACTAGAGTTCTAAAGGATTAGAGTTCAGAGATGGGACACAAGGAATAGGGAAAAGTGGGACACACAGACTGGAAGCTGGGTTTCAAATGACCAATGTGAAAGCAAGGAGCATCAGCAATGAAAGAAGTCGCAGGGGAAGGTAAGAATAGAATTGAGTTCCCAGAAATAAACTCACACTTACATGGTCAGTTAATTTATGACAAAGGAACCAAGGAAATACAATGGAGAAAGGAAAGACTTTTCAATAAACGGGACTAGTAAAACTGCACAGCCACATGTCAAAGAATGAAATTAAATTACTACCTAGTGCCAAACGCAAAAATTAGTTCAAAATGGATCGGACACTCGGATGTTAGACTGGAAATCACAAGATACACAGAAGACACAGGTAACAGATCCATGACACTGGCCACAGAGAAGTCTTTGAAGACTTGACTCCAGCAACAAGGGAAACAAAGCAATAAAGAAATAAATGGGAGCACATCAAACTAAAAAGCTTCTGTACTGTGAAAGAAACGATCATCAAGATGAAAAGGCATCCTACCGAAGGGGACAAGATATTTGTTCAACATACATCTGATAAGGGGTTCATAACCAAGATATGTTTTTAAAGAGCTCATATTTTTCAACAACAAAACAAACAACCTAATCAAAAAATGGGCAGAAGATTTGAATAGAAGCTTTTTCAAGGAAGACGTCAGTTGGTCAACAGGCACATGAAAAAATGCCTATCATCACGTATTATTGGGAAAATGCAAATCGAAACTGCAATGAGATGTCACTTCATACCTGTGAGACTGGCCCTATCAGGACAGGAAGAGAGAATGCACTAGAAGAACTTCTATGAGAGCACTGGGATTGAGGTGGGCACTGGCTAACTCTGACCTCAAAGCCCAATGACTAGAAGCAATCAGGGTGTGGAAAAAGGGAACCCTGGTACATTGCTGATGGGAATCTAAATTGCTGCAGTCACGTGGGTAGGAAAACTGTATGGAACTTCCTCAAAATGTTAAAAATGAAGCTACTGTATGATCCAGGCTACTTCTAAGGAGCTATCCAAAGAACGTGAAAACATGAGCTCCAAAGATACAGACGCCCCTGTGTTCAATGCCATACTACCTGCAATAGTCGAAAAATGGAAACAACCTAACAGATGAGTGAATAAAGAAAATGTGGCAATATGTACCTCATGGAATACTACTCAAGTATAAAATAAGCAATTTAATCTTACTATTTGGGATAATGCAGGTGAAACTAGAGGATGATATGTCAAGTGAAATAAGTTAAAAGGAGAAAGCTACATAGCTGTTGATCTCACTCACGTGTAGAATACACAAAGACAAAGCTAAGAGAGAGACAAAAGAAAACAAAACTTTACCTTGGACACTGACAAGAGAATGAAGAGTCACCAGGGGGGAAGGAAGGTGGTGATGGAGCAAAGGGTGGTGGGAGTCCACAGATAGCAGTGGAGGCTATTGGAAATTTGGCAGTTGGCAAGGTGTGGTATCATACATTTGATGAAGAGTCAATCTGCGCATCTAAACTTACATTATGCTGTAAATCGAAATGACTTCAATGAAAGAAAGAAAGAAAAAGAAGGGATCAGCATGACTTTGGCTGAAGGCAGAATCTAAAGAAGCTTGGGGGCTGGTGAAGCCCATATCAGTCACCCTCCCTATGTGACCCACAGAGGAGCACTGGCTGCACTGGGCATACTGGGCAAGACCCTTGTTTGCAAAAGTAGTGTGCCACAAATCAATGAATGAAGATAGAATTTGGGGGCTCATACAGCCGAAAAGTCCAGAGGCTGTTCAGTATCAATCAAACACCGTCAATTCAGATGCTCCTACTAAGCTACCAAAGGTTGGTGTCTGTCTGTCTGTCTGTCTCTCTATTGTTCTCCCCTGTTCAGCACTGTTCTCTATTAGCAGCTCTCCCATGTGGGAGAGATGACTCCCAAGGGGCTCAAGCTCACATGAGCACAGCAGTTTGTGAACACAATGCTCCCTACCCAGGTCCATCCAGCACCCCCACGCCATGTCCAGGGTTCTGAGGTGCTCTCCCTGTGTGGGAATGTTGATATCCTGATTAGCCTATGTGGGATCACAAGACAGGGACACAGACTGTTCTCTCCCTAGAAAGGGAGGCAAACAGATAAGAGCAATGGATGTGAGGCCCTTCATGGGGTGCTGATATGACAGCTTTTATCACCATCAGGAGGTGCCAGGCTAGAGAAGGAAGGTGCTGCAGGGGACAGTGCACTACAAGTTGATGGGGCCACAAACCACGTCCAGCGCAGATGACTGAGGGGATGGAGGGCTGTTTACCTGGACACACACAGAACTCAGGGATTATGAGGCTTTTCTGCAAATGTCAGAACTGCTTGTCCCATGTCACTCCAGAGGGGAAACTAGGCAGCGAGGTAAGTTATAGGCAGGCAAATGTTTTGAGTCACTGCCTGGCTAATAAAAAATCTCGACAGGCAGAGAGAATCTAACCAGACAACTTCTCCCGTGGTTGCTGAGTTCCTCGGCTGTGAATAAATGCAAGCAGATGAGCAGGTGCTCGATGCTACCCAGATGCTGTAGAGGTGAAATCAGGATAGGAAAAGAGAATGCACTAGAAGAACTTCTATGAGAGCACAAGGATTGGGGTGGGCACCTGCTCACTGTGACCTCAAAGCCCAAGTGGCTTCAGGTTGAAAAGGTGAGGCTGAGTTGCATGTGTTTGAATGCTCTGAATATGAAAACGAAATCAAGCAAAACTCTCCAGATAAATTGGGATGTAGGATTTGTACAGAGAAAAGAGTAGACTTGGAAAATGGGGTAGACAGATAGAATGTGAGGAAAGGAACCACTTTCTGAGATAAACAGGACAAGTGTTAAGTGGAAGAGAGAAAGGATGGTGACCCTGGTGTAAGTGGTAAGTGACCCTCCACGAGCAACACCGCAGAGCAGGCTGAACTGGTATTCATTTCCTAGGACAGATGTGACACAGTGTCACAAACTGGGTGGCTTACAACAACAGATATGTGTTCCTCGCACAGGTTAGAAGTCTGAAATCCAGGTGTTGGTAGGGCAATACTCCCTCTGGAGCAACTACGTCCTTAGTCTTCCAGCTCTGGGGGGTGTCAGCATTCCTTGTGGTGAGTCACTCCAGTCTCATGCCTTCACATGCCTCCCCCTCCATTTTCTGACTTTGTCTCCTCTTCTGTCTTTTATAAGAACCCATGCCATTGGATTAAGGGTCCACTGAAGTAACCCAGGATACTCTTGAGTTTTTTAACTTAATTATATCTGCAATGATTCCTTTTCGAAATAAGTTCCTATTCACAGGTTCTGGGTGGTCCTCTCTTTTGGTGGGCACTGGTCAGACTGGAGGACATCACAGGTGTGGGGGACCACAGAAGAAAGACTGACCTCGGCAGAGCCAAGCCCAGCTCCCTGGGGTCCGAGTTTCTTCATCTTTCTGGAATCTCTTCTCGTGCCTCCAGAGGGAGTGAAATCCTGCTGTTTCCTCAGAAGCTTAGAGCCTGCAGTGGATGCCTAGAATGGAGGAAAGGGTAGAGGTGTCTTATGAACTGGAACACCCTTAGGAAAAGAAAGAAAATGCTAGGGGGTGCAAAGAAATTTTGCAAGATGAAGTCACTCAGGAATTCTTGAGGTTTATCTCTCGATTAGACATGTCACGTTAGGTATCTATTCACCTCTTACTCAAATATTAATTGAATATAATTTCTGATAAAAGTGTTTATTTGTATGAGATTTCCCACGAGAGTTGGTAAATGACATATGCCATGGAATGATCTGGCAAACTTACAAGAAATTCCAGAGAGGGATGTAAACTTATAGAAACGATAATGATTGTGAAGTCACATTCACCAATATTTGGGAGGAGGGGGGAATCGCTCAAAAACTTCTGGTTTGATAAACTCAGTGTCTGAGAACTGTCTTCATCTCCTGATTGTCAAGTTCCCTGGTGAATGGCATTCTGTTATTGGGAGGCATCCTATTATTGGGAAATAAACTTCAGCTTGGAAATGTCCTCTCATTCTTGTCATCACCATTCTGATTGGGGACACCAGCATCACCATTTTAAATGAGTTTCTTAAAGCAAGGAATGTGATGAGACCCCTCAAAGCAGGTGAGGATAGTCCTGAGAGAGTGAAAGGAATCTTAGACTTGGAGTCATTTCATTATACTATCCCAGGACCCTTCTGTGGCAGCTATTATTATTCTCATTTTACAGAGAAGAAAATGGAGGCTCTCAGAGGTGAAGAGACTACCCAAGTTCTTTCAGATGAGAAGGGGCAAAGCTGAGATGTAAGTCCAAGTTTTCCTAAGTTTCAACAATTCCTTCTAAGATTTGTTTATAGCAAATGTAATGATTCTCTGCTGTATCTGCTTCTTGGCCCCTTACTTGGTCTGCGGGATCTGGTTTATCCTCTGGCTGATTTGTCTGAGGTACCTAGCGGTTGCTAAGAGAAGTTCCTATTTCAATGTCACATGCAAGCAAGCCAGGAGAGATAATGTAGTTAATTATTCTTCTTATATTGATTAATTTCAACACATCAGAGACTGAAAGTATTTTCCTCACATATCTACAAGATAAGGGGAATTACTAGGGTATGGAAAGAACTCTGCTAAAAATTTAGGGAGGTACCCCTTCTTACCCCTGCTTGTCAGTCCTCGCTTCTCAAGCCTTAGGAGCAGCCATGGCTTGAAGATTCCCATCTTAATGGTGCTCTAAAAGCTCCTTCCCCTACAGCTCCCACAATAACAGAGAGGCCCCAAAATTTCCCACTGTGTTTATTGTTTAGGGAACTGCCATTTGGTCCCAAGTTATCTTGTCTTCACTTTTTTCCCCCCCTACCTTTTGCAATTTCTTCTCTTTGGTCCTTTGTCCAGCCAGCTCCTCTTTGTAATTAACCCTTTTTTGTGTGTCACAGGTGTAATGTAGACCAGCCCTTTAGAGGCCCCTAATGACACCCACTTTGGCTCCTGCTGTGTCCGGGGACATAATGGCTTCGAAAGCTTTCCCAGCAGCACTCGGAGTCTCTGGCCCAGCCCTCTGTGCCCCAGCACCGGGCAAGGTTTTGTATTAATAGATGTTCAGTTTAGAAAAAGAGACAAAGAAAGATGACTTCATCTGTTATGTCTGAAAGACACAGCACCATCTAAGTGTCTTCTTGTCCCTAAAGCCAGCGTTTCACTAAACTAAAGGGCACTTCTCTTAGCTCCCCTGGGAGGTAGGGTTCAACCTTGATTAACCAGTGTGTTCAAGAAAGTGGGGGACAGGAATCATAGGTAATTGAAAAGTTCTAGCTTCCTAAAAGTTAACCAAAGTGCTTTTTTCCCCCTCTCACCTCTATTTCAGTCTTTCTCCTAAAACATTTTGTGAAACACACACTCATACATTTCCATCTTGGGAACAGGGTCATTGTTCTCTTGTGATCTTTAAAAAAGGCAGTTGACTTCCTCTGCCCTGAAAGCAGTGATTTTGTTCCTGTTAGCCCTTAGCTTAGGCTCCTTCATGTTTTCTTTTGTCTTCATCCTTATTCCTTCACCCTTGGAGAGCAGAAACCATATCGAATATTCATGTACCCAAAACAGGATATCTTAGCCCAGCTATTTTAGCCACAACGATTTTGATCCCACATGGTGTCTCCTCTGTTTGCTATTGTCCTCGCCAAGGGCACAGTGAGAACACTTTCAGCAAAGAGATGAAAACAGAGAGGTGATTTGGAGTCGCCCAATGATAAATCAGTTTAGGGCAAGAAAGGAATTCTAGAACCCCAAGGAGAGTTACTCGCAACTGCCTCTGAGATTTGTTATAATTATCATGAAGTCTTTCATCTAAATCGTTGTGAATATTATCTGCAAAAATAATTCACATAAAATAAAATGAACAATGGATACAAATAGAAAGGATAGTCTATAGATAGTCACATGTTGAACCAAGAAAACTGAACTTGATAAAAGTAATGGCTACAAAGAAAAACTCAGCAAAGTCGAATCAATAATCAATGTCACTTGATATGGGTCAAATACTGATATATAAACCAGATCTCTACTGCCACGTTGTCATGGAAAAAAGAACTAACAAAAAAAAAGCATTGTTTTAGTAATTGACCATTAAAACCCAACAAAGAGATGATTTAATTAATAGTTTCATAACAATAAAAGCAAAGATTTGTATCGGCCTAAGGCCTTGCAGTGCTGAAAAATATTTCCACAATAGAGTTTCATCAGGGTTGACATAATTCTGATTTAAATGTTTATGTTCAAAATGTCTGGATCAAAATAGCAGGTTTGAACATCCTCCCCTTGTACATCTCCGGCCCTTTACACAGGAGCTGGTTCCAGGGATCCAGATGCCTCTGTAGACACAGAGGGGGAAGAATATGCTGCTGAGCTGTATGTGCTGACAGAATGCGCCAGCACTAGCCTGCTGAGGGCAGATTTTCTTAATGGAGAAATCCGAGTTAAAGTGGATGTGTGTGTCTGTGTATGTCTCTGTGGGTGAGAGAGACAAAGAGAGAGAGAGAGAGAGAGAGAGAGAGAGAGAGAGAGAGAGAGAGAGAGAGAGAAGAGAACATGCACACTATATTTGCTCGAGAGTTTGGAGAACTATAGATCAGCTACTGATAAACGCTTTCTATGGAAAGGGGAATAATATTTTTTACGTTTCTGTATTATTTAAAGTTTTCACAGTCAACAGGTATTAGTTGCGTAATTAACTCATGAAAGATGTTAGAACATTAAATGAATTGAAGAGTAAATGAGGGCCACCAACTATGAAGGGTCTAAGGTTCATCTATTTGTGCACTAACAAGCTAGGAGTTAAATCGCCATAGTTTTGTGGATGCGCATGGGAGAGAAGAGAGTTTCTAGAACGTGTGTCCAGTTCTCATAAGGCCATGCAGAGTGAACCAGAGGATATCTGCACATGCGCTGGAATGGACCACAGGAAAGCAAACCTGGGCCAGGGAACCCAGACCTTCATAATGGACGTTCCCCTGCCTGCCCTTTGTTCCTTGTCTTTCAAGCTGTACAGACATCCCTGAAAAGATAAGTCTGGAACAACAGATAAGTCTGGAAAAGGTAAGTCTGGATAAGACAGTCAGTGTTTCTGCTTGTAAGACATTCAGAAATGCAAGAGACCCATGAGAACTGTCTTCCATGATGACATGAATTAACTTGACTCTCTCTCTTACCCGTCATTCCTACAGTCCTCCAAGCTATCCCTCTGAAGCACATTGTATTTGCTCGAGAGTTTGGAGAACTATATATCAAATATATAACTATATATATATATGTTTGAAACATATATACATATATAAATATAATCATTTGATTACTACATCTCTTGGTTCAAACATGACTCTACCGCCCTCTTGGTGCCTGTGAATGGGACAGAGTAGAAAGGTTCTGGGGTTGAGCAGTGTCAGCTGTGCTTCTCGCTGGCTGCAGGTGGCCACCAGGCCATTATTCACTCTCCCTGAGTTTCAGCTTTCTTATCCTCCAATCGGATGTAATAGTAACCATCTTGTAATGGTGGCTATGGAGCCCAGCACAGGGCCTGAGACATAATAAATACTTAAGAAATTCATTCCTACCCCACTATGAGGGCAAAGATTTCCATCTGTTTTACTCACTGATAAGGTTCTGGCTCCTAGATGCGTGTCTGGCAAATGATGGTAGATCAATACCTTGAAGAAATGTGAGGGAAATTCTGACTAACGGAAATAGAAGCCCTCCTGCTCAAAACCTTTCCCTAGCTTCTGTTTTACTTACCAACTTATCCTAGTGCCTCATCCTATGAAGATGTCTAAACCTTCTGAAATATTCATGCATTTCTCTCACTTTCTTCAGAACCAAATGCCCTCACCAAGCGGCCTTTGCTTTCAGCCTCTTCTCTGCACAGTCACCTCTCTGCAGGGACACAGACGGTATTCGCCTGCTTTTACAGATGAGGAGGCTGAGGCCGCAGGGGTCAGTAGCATGCTCAGTGATAGAGATACCGTGATTGGAAACCAATTCAGTCAGCCTCTGGGACTTCTGTTTTGCATCAGTGTCCTGTCCTGAAGGTCCTCGATCAGTCTCCAGGATCTGCTGACCCCCAGTTCCATGGCCTCTCCTGCTTCAGTGCCCATGACTCCCTGTCGCCTATGGAGAGGGCTCAGGGGCATTTCTATAATAGTCACATATCTTTCCTCCCTCTGAGCAGAGTCAAGATGTACGATGCCAGAGTTAGGAAGATGACGTGCTAGATTGGATGTGTCAGTACATCTTTACTTCCTTGTAGGCTCATGGGAGTAGCAAGACAAATTTCCCTGCCCATTGAGGTTGGACTTGGCCACATGACTCGCTTGACTGGTAGAATGTTTCACATATGACATGAGATGACTTCAGGTACTGAGCATGTGCGTGTACTGAGACCTGGGCTCTTGTGCTTCCACCACCATGTCCATGGCCCTGGAGGAAGGAAAGATACAGGGAGCAGACACGAATGTAACCCGCAGCCACTTGGCCCCGCCCAGCCAGATGAGCCAACACTTAGTCCACAGACACAGGAGCAGGAGGACACTGCTGTCTTAGAGCACTAAGTTAGGTGGTTTCTAGCTTTCTTAGAGTCACAAATAAGAGATACAGATGGAGAATCAAATGCCAGGGTCCTAATGGAGATCCTGACATCCTTCCTCACAGAGGTGGCACAGAGTCATACACTCCCACACCTGCATCCGCAGCCACTCCCAGAGAAATGCCAGGTGCTGCGCATTTGGATCCCCACTGTCTCTGCCTTTGGTACCGGAAATCTCTGGGGAAAGTGACCAGCTTCCATTTCTGTGACTCAGCATTGCCAAGGTTGTGGTGTCAGGCTGGGGACAGAATGCCAGGACCAGGGTCAGTGTCAGGCTGTGGTCAGGACTGTGCTGACCCTGGCAGTCCCTCTCTTGGGTGACTCTTTCTAGGCACTGCTTTTTTTTTTTTTTCCTGAGGCGAAGAGGTGTGCCTTTGGAGTCCCAGATCTCAACTTGATTTGTGATGATCCAACTTTCAACTAAAAGGAAGCGTGGGGAAGAAATATCAAAACAAAATAAAACAAATCACTAAGGAATCCACTACTGTGTTTCTAGTACACTGAGGCTTTCTCTAAAATCCATTTAAAGACTCCCCATTGATGTCCATGAGCTGTGGTGATTGGTAGGGGCTTCTAGGTTCCCAGAGTTGCACTCTGACCCCAGACTTGTCCCTTTGCCTCTTTTAGCTTCATTCTTCTCCATAACGTGAGGAAGTGACTTTTCCTACCACCAGCCTCCCCCGGGTTGCAACTGATAGAAAGTCAAGACGTGGAAGCACTTAGAAAATCCTCACACTCTGCAAATGCAATCCAGTAAAGCAGTCCTCACCTCTGGCAACCTTGGTCTCACTTTAAAGGTCAACAAATTTAAGGACATTTTCAGTGAATGGTTTATTTAACAAGAGTGTGAGCTGTTCCTCATTCTTTCTAAAAAGAACTGGTCTTTATATTCTTACTAGGTTCAAAACAGCCAGGCTTTCGAGATAGAGAAATATGTATTCAAACCGTGGTGGAGTCCTACAAAGCTATGTGAGTAAGCCATTTCATTGTGAGTCAAGTAACTTCATTGAACCTGAATTTCCTCATCTGTAAAATGGGTATACAAATCGGTGTCCTTTTAGATTACTAAGAAGGTCAAGTGGACATTGATATCAAAAGTACTTTGTGAATCAGAAAGTGGCATGAGAGTGTCAGATCTTACTTTTTTTGTTGAGCCCTCTGATATAGAAGGCCCTAGGCTTGCTATTTTTATGTTGGGGATAGGCAGGCATGGAGTCAGCTCTGCTGTTTTCCCAGGATTCTCTGCTTTCCCTTGAAGGTGCCTCTCACAATCAGCAAGCTCCACCTCTCTCCTTAGCAGCTGGCTGAAAGGAGAAAGTGGTAACCGAGAGCAAGAAGTGGAAGGCCTCCTGAGGTGCCTGCAACAACTCGGTTTCCAGAAAGCTCCAAAGCACGCTGGGTCTCCCCAGGGACCAAGAAGACAAGGCGTGTAAACTGTTACTGGGGAATCTACAGAGTTGTAAAAGTAACACTGAAAAATCCATTTTGTGGGTAACAATGAGAAGTTAATACAAAGACTCATTGCTCTTTGCTAGCAAAACTTTGGCAGCAACTTTTTTGGGCTCCCGGGAAGCCTTTGGAGAATGCTGCTTCCACCCAGAAGCACTTCATCATTTATATGAATGGAAATGAGTGCAAACAGATTGTCGAGATGTCTGTTAACATCACCTCTTTTTTCTTGCAAGGAATCCCCTCCGTAATTACATTTTGCCTGTCAGTTCATAAATTTTTCTTATTACAAACTGGCCATTATTGATTGCTTTTTAAAAGTACTAAAACTGAGCCCAAAGCAGTAGATCTCTCAGTAAATTCAAAACATACTATCCTCTGTCCTCATCACTGGCAGGAGCAAAGGGAAACATCTACAGTTCATTGTGGATGCTGAGCAGAGGCAGGCCTGCCATACGTTTCAGTTTAGAGATTTGGCTTTGAGGGCTGAGTGTTTTAAGCCACAATGAAAATAATAAATAAAGGATAAACTTATTTGGCAAATGTTGACACTTCGCAAGCCAACCTCCTGTCATTGTTCTTTCGTTGGGCCCTGCTTCTCAAATAGGGTTCTATTTGGGTTTTTGGCATCTGTGACCAAACATCATGATGAACAGAGGGAAAAAGATGGTGGGGGCCAGGGCTGGGATAATAAAGACTTGCAGTCAACATTTTTAAGTCACCAGTAGATCATCTCCTAAATCCTTGTAAAATGAGATGCTCTGGTTCTATATTTAGACCTATCTGGTTGTAATGTGAAAAGAGCAACATTTCTGGGGAAAAGAAAATGGGTGTTCCCCCTTGTTCACAGTGAGAGGGAAATTTCTACAATCTTTACTGGTCACAAGCAAAGAAACATATCAGCAGAAGATACTTAGATCCCAAGTCTCTGCTTTGGCTCCATGGTCTGACTAGGGTGAGCTGAAGGGGGCACCTTCAGCCTGTTCAGTCCAGCCCGCTCTGAGCAACAATCTCTAAAAATCAGTGCAGGCGGCTGACCCCCAAGCCCACTCCCTTAACCTGCAATCGAGGAGAATGCAGAGCGGGAGAGAGCAAACCTGGACATGCGTGATCAGTTCCTGATTTAAACTAGATGGAACCACGTAATCAAAGCAATCCACAATGTGGTCTAGCCCCGGCTGCCAGTCTTGGATGGCTCCCTTGCAAAAAGCAGGCATCAGCTACTGATCTGGCCAGGAAAACAATGCCCCATTCAGTTCTCAGTATCTGTTCTTAATATCAAGACATACAGAGAGGGTCCCCAATGGTGAGGAAGCCAAGCCCAGGCCAAGAGAGCAATTACACCTCAGCCATCCAAGGGAACAAAATGGGAGACATAAAAACATTTTTAAAGTGGAAATAATTTAAGGGCCTTCTAAATATCTTAACAGCGCACTTGGCCACACTTGGGATTAGGAAGCAGTATTTTATGCTCAGCAGTGGGGTTTTTGTTTTGTGTGCATGCATTTTGCTTCTTAGCCAGGGAGCTGAAGAGATGACTGCCTTCTGTCACAGTGTGGCACCAACCCCTCAAGGCCTAGCTGGGGAAGGGCATCCCCAGCATTTAGCAAGAAGACAGGGGACATGAGGGCAGGGTGTGCTGACAGATATCTGAGGAATGAAGAAACTGCATGTCAGAGAAGCTACACGTATGAGTTTATTTTTATTTGTAAAACAAAGTTGCTGCAATAAAATACTAAAAAAGTTTTGTAAAAAAGAAGACAGAGGGGCATGTGATGAAATGGACCTAGGTGGTGCCCTAGGCAGTGTCCTGTGTGGACAGCTTTGAAGCAGGCCCCCAGTCCTATCCTGCAGAATCTCCCCCAACAGGCTTGGTTTATAGGAGAGGGCTTCCCTATTTGAGAGCAAATCCTAGGAGACAGGCAAGGGTCTGGAAGACAAAGGCTTTGGCCGTGGCCCCTGGAGCAGCGTCCATCTGAAACTGAGACACTCTCTGTTTTCTGTCATCTCCCAGATAAGATGAGAAAAGGTCAGTCAGGGCTGCTGGGAGGAGCCTGTAATCCCAGCAGAATCCCTCAGGGGGCCAAAAGTTGGTCTCGGGGGCCATAAATCTGTATCCTGTGAGAAGCCCCCATGGGGGCTCCCACTTCTAAGCAACTTCTCTGGGCTGGGCACTGGGGTCAGAGAGGAACAAGACAGGGCCGAAGGGTGGCTGAGGGGAAAGAGATGGCGATGAGGACAGAAATAGCGAAGAGAAGAGAACTAATACTTCACAAACAATAATGCTTTATACCTCAACTCTGTGACACAGGTATTACCATCAAACCAAGTTTCCAGGGGTCTAGAGAGGTTGAGTAACTTGCCAAAGTCACACAGGCAGAGCCAACAATTTGACCCCTGAGCATCTAGCCCCAGGGTCCATGTTCTTAACTGCTTCACCCTGAAGGAGTTGAAGATAGAAAGATGATCAAAGAAGGTCTCCTTGAAGGAAATGTCTAGAGGCCAGGCAGACAGCTCCTGTGGCAAGTACAGTGCCCTGGCACTCTGCTCTGCACAGGGGAAAACATCTGGTCTTCTTTTTGGCAACACTGGGTCCTCTGTACTGTCTACACAGCATGACTTAGAGTCCAGAGGATGAGAATGTGGTTACTCGGGGTGTGGTCCCAGGGTGGTAGCATGGGCCTCTTCTGGGAGCTTCTTAGAAACGGAAATTCTCAGGTCCCTCTGCAGTCTCTGTGGAGCAGAATCTCTTTTTTTTTTTTTTTTTTAAGAAGCAAAGTAGGCAGGACTGAAGACTAAGGCAGGCAGCAGGCAGGAGAGAAAAAAGAGGAGGAAGAATGATTTTTATTTATTTAGTTGTTCATTTTAGTTGTTCCCCCAGGTCCAGGCTGAGAAAACGGATCCTTTGTCTATATGCGGACTGCACCCCAGGTGTGGGATTATCACCTGAGCTGCCAAGGCACACCCAGAATCTAGTTTGTTAAAGCTGCCCCCCATGAGTTCCAGGCACTCTCAAGTTTGGAGGCCCAGATACAGAACAACAGATCAGGACAGGATCTTGGCGTGGCATGTCCAAGGCCACAGACACGTCAGTGGGGAGCCGGTGACTATGTTTCATCCTGTCTCTCAGTCTGTGCCATCCATGCTGTCACAGCCCAGGAGGGGTTGTGTCTTTCCTCTAGACTCCAGAACCCATAAATGGTAGGAGGTAATTATTGTCTCACTCCCCCAAGCAATTCCCACAGCTGAGTCCCCAGCCCCTTCAAAAGAAGCTGGCCTCTGACTTCACATCAATGTTTATTTAAGGAGCGGGTAGCTGGAATGGTCCCGACACGTCATTGACTAATTTCATTTCCCATTCTCAAGGGTACTTTCCGGTCTTGGTTCTCAGATCAAGATGCTGGCACAAATGCTTCACCACTTTCCCTCTCCCCACCAGGACTATCCTTCAGGAGCAAAGCAAGTCATGCTGAAGAGAGCACAGACTTAGACGTCACAAAGACTTCATTTCATTCGTCCCTTCCTGTGTAACTTAGGTAGGTATCTCTACCTCTCTGAGGTGCGTTTTCTTCATTAGTCAAATGAAGATAAAATTATAAACTTCCTAAATGGATTATATGTGGAGTCTCAGAATTAGACTATGGCAGAACAGTCTCTGGAATCTTCTCTGCTAGTTCAGGCAATCCCTGCTGCTCCTCCTTTGCCCTGAGCCTGTAAACTTCACATTCCTCATTAATAGCAGAGTCAATAATTGCACTTCTTCAACAAGCAAGAGTCAGACCCGTCCCCAGGCACTCCAGATGCCCCAGACCTGTGTACTTTTCCAGAATTTATATTTGGAAAAAAATAATGATTGCCTGTTCCAAGTGGCAGATTCATCCTCCTGACCTGTGGCTTTGGATTTTGCTCCTGAGGTCAAGCCTGAGGCCTGGAGCCAAAGGGCCTTCACACAGACTCAGAAGGTTCTCTGTGGCCCAGAAGGCGACCCCCTCCCTCCTCCTTCTTTCTCTAGTAAATGATACACGCAACTTCTCACTAATTAGAGTCTCCCTTTAAGTTCTGTAGACTGCTAATGAGTAAGAAAGAGGAGGCACTGGGGAGCCCTGAAGAAATTATTTGAAAGCAAAACCAAATGGCCTCAGTAAAATATCACCATTTCAGTCAAAGGGATTTTTTTTTCTTGCACACGACCACCTGACACAGCCCAGCTGTCAGTGTATTGAGAAATTAGACACTAGCTTTCTTCAGAGAAACCAGGCCTCTACTTTATATTCCTGGGGCTTCTTTTACTTGGCAAACTGTCTCCTTATCAACTTGACCCTTCCCTGACCCCTGAGCTCTCTCAGCCAAGACAGGAGTAGTCTCCCCTTTTTCCCAGTGCTCTCCCAAGAGTCCAGAGTGGGAAACGGAATGGCTGAAGTTTGCACAGTAAGTTGATAATAGGGCAAGAGCTGGGCCCTAGGCTCATAGATTCATGGTAATCTAATATTATCACTAATAATCCTGGGCATTCTCTGTGTGGCAGCAATGGTGCTATACAGGCATTCATTCAATCATTCATTCATCCCTTCACTAAGTGCTTGTTGAGAAAAGAGTTATTGAGTTACTGGGCCTATAGCAGGGATCCAAAGTGCCTACTATCCTCTAGCTTATATTCTAACCAGAGAGCCAACAATAGACACATATATACGACCATATCAGCTATTGCCCAGTGCATGAGGAAAAAGTCCATTAGAATAAGAGACTAGATGGGCTGAAAGCGCTGGCCGGAGGGGTAAATCAGGGAGACTTCTGGGAGGAGGTTGCAGAGATTTGAGCAGAGATGGATTAAGGGCAGAGGTAAACTATGCCATCATCTGGGAGAAAGGCATTCAGGCAGAAGGAATAGCACAGACAAAGGCCCTGAGGCAGGCACCTGGCATATTTAGGGATGGTCAGGAAGTTGGTTCCTTTTTTCAACATGCTGTGGGGAAAATACCTGGAGGTAGCACAGGGAAGCACCCTGGCGAGGACTTCAGATTACACTCTAAGTACTATGAGCCGTCTGCTCCAGGACACCAAGTTATGATTTGTCAGGGCTGACAATTGCAAAGGGCTTTTCTGGCCTGTCTTTGGACAATAGTCTGGAGGTCAAGGATGGAAAGTGGGAGCTGAGTAAGGAGCAGATGAGATCCCTAAATCCTTTAGCAACCCTCTCAGATAAGTCTTATTATTAGGAAGCAACAGGAGCTCAGTGAGAGTGAAGAACTTATTTCGGGTCTCATACGAGGTACGGGCAGGCGGGAAATGAACCTGCATTTGACCTGACACTGAGCTTCCCCAGGACTGAAAGCTCAGACCCAAAGAACCAAGGAAGGGCCAGAGTCTCTCCGTTCGGACTTGCCCCTCACAGACCCCTGCTTGCAGCTGACTTGACACCCATGGCTCACAGGGGCTCGCTGTGTCCCAGGCTCAAGCAGGGGCTTTGACTTACAGGATCTCACGTAATCCTCACTGAAGCCCAGGGATCTGGGCACTTTTATCCCTGTGTAACCAGATGAAAAAGATCCCTTTTTCTCAGTGGAGATAGTGAAAGCATTCCAAAGCTGCTTCGGGGTTTAATTCAAAGAAACCTCAGCATTTAATCTACTAAACCAGAAAGTAATCCCCTCTTTGGCTGGCCTGGAGCCTGGTTCTGCCCACAGTTGTGGGGAAGAATTGGAAGCTCACACTTGTACACGTGTGTGCACACGCATTCTACACTCCAACTTCAGGCAACTGCAAACCCGTTTCAACGATGCCAGACCTTGGTGAGTCCTCCAGGGCTTCTCCCCCCTGTTCCACATCAAGGGGCCCCTGTCCTTCCCCAAAGCTTCCCTGGCCCCTGTGTGCACACACAGTCAATGGCCTCCCTCGGGCCACTTGTCAGCCGCCACCCCATCCCCATGTTACCCCTGCAGCAGCAGCATGCTCAGCATGCCTCGACCCTTCATAAAAACACTGCACCCCCAGGCTGAGCCCTCACCTCTCCCTGCGCTCTCAGCCACATCCAAATTCCTTTTTTCCAGGATCTGGTACAGGTCATCTAACAAGCCAGGATGAGCTCTGATGTGAATGGCTGCCTGGAAGATACCGATACCCAAATCAGAGGTAATCCTTCTATCTTTCAAAAGGGACCTTCTGTGATAATTGTTGAGCCCAAGGTAGTGACGATAATGGAGAATATTGCTGAGGGTGGCAGACAATGAGAAAATAGTAGGCGAGGGATATTTCCTAAAATTCTGCTACTCCGAGACTCCTGCCGTTGGAGAGGAAGTTCACCCGAAAAGAATGTCAGCACCTGAAAAGAGCTGGGCACTCAGCACAAGGGGCTCACGGTCTAGCAGGAATCAAGGACACATGCAATCACAATGGCAGGGTGGGCTGTACAGCCCCGGAACTACAGATGTGAAGCAGGTAGGCTGAGGGAGAAGGCATTAAGGCTATCCTGGGAGGATGCATAATGACCAGCTTCAGAGCAGATTTTGAAGGATAAATGGGAACATGTTCCCACGGCTGAAATGGGAAGGGCTTTCCTGGCAGAAGAAACTGTGCAGAGAAAGGCCAAGAGGAAGGAAGTACCACAGTGTGTGGACACCAGAAGACGGTGGCCTCACTAGTGTAGACAGGGAAGGTAGGGAGAAACAAGAAGATGGTTTTTCTTGGTAATGACTGTCTTCACTGAATTCATCAGCCGCTCTGCTTCCCAGCATCCCCTGGAGCCTGAGGATGTAGCAGTAACTGTTGGGTCTTCAAGGTGATGGCTTTCTGATCACTACCCTGCTCCAAAATCCTCCCTGGCTCCCCGGAGCCTAAGGAATCAAGTTCCTATGAATGGAAAAAGACCAGGGACCCTTCCTAAGTTCCCAGGAGCCTCTCTCAGCTGTCAATGCCTTCGCCATGAACTGTTCTGCTTCTTCTCTATTGAAAGCGCATCTCTCTTTAGGACACAGTAATGGTCATCCCTTTGTCAGAGTCACAGTCTAGGGTCAACATGACCTACAGGTAAAAAGCAAGTGCCCCAAGTGATCACTCAGGTCATGTAGGGGCTGTGGAGATGAGTAGGCTGGGGCGGTGTGGTGCAGTGGTTAACCCTACAGGCGCCAGAGACAAGGACCTCAATCTGGTCACACACACACAGCCTTTAAGTGATGCTTTTAAATACTGAGGATCCTCCTCATCCTCAGAGATTCTGATGTAACAGATTTCCTCAGAGATTCTGACTTCATGGGTTTGGGAGCAATCAAGACATAGGTCTGTTTGAAAAACTCTGTAAGCACTCCCCTGAGGAGTGCTGGAAGATTTGGATGGTACCCGTTAAAGCTCTGAGCAGAGCAATGCACTTGGTAAACATTGAGTATTAGCAGGCGTTAGTATTGCTTTAAGCAGGGTGAGTAGACTCCGCGCCCTGTCTCCTGCAGAGCCCACACTGAGAGGCCAGTTTTGCACTGGAATAAAGATATCCAGTTCCGTGGGCAGCAGCATTTTCCAGGTCAAACCTGGACCCCATCAGATCCTTCAGAAGCTTCTCTGATACACCCTCAGGTCTCAGCAGTGGACAGAGTGTCCTCCCCACCACTCTTTCAAGACCACAGGGGGTACAAGCCGGTGCCAGCTCCAAGCAACTCTAAGGACCCTCTGCCTCCCTCTTCCCCTTCCCAGGGATGGCCTGCCCTGTCAGACCCCCTGCCAACAGAACCTGGAAACGCTAGGTATCCCTGGTGTGTTCTCAGGACACAGACCTAGGCATCCCAAGCCTCCAACACCAGTCACTCTGGTAGGAGTCACGACCGTCCACCAGGGAGAGTTGGGCCCTCTCCCACCTCCCAGACCCTCTGAACTAAGTTAAGAGTAAGACTGACTAGTAGGGGAACTGATTTAGATGTGTTTCTCCCGACCTTCCCTGGGATCCCGCCAATCCACAAACTTGCACTCCAATACCCTGGAAACAAAACCTCACGTTTTCCAGGAAGGTCGGGGGATACCTAAGGGTCCGCTGCTATTACACTTATCAAGAATGGTAAAATTCAAGATCATGTAAGAATTACAGTTTAATTGTCAGAATTCACTCTGTTGCTGCTAAGGCTTTGTAGCATCATTCAAAGAAAATTCTATAATGGAAAGAAAAGCTCCCATTCCCCCCTGTCCATCCCTATGACCTGGTGTCTCCTCATTCTCCATCACCCAGAGGAAATAGCCTAAACTACTAGGCAGCAGACTCACTGCACAGAGGGTCCTGACACCCACAGACCCTCTCTCCAACTGCCTGTGGCTTTCTGGCAGGGCTGGTGGGGACCAGTGGTTACCCCTCTTTAGGACACATCCTGCCTTCTTACATGTAACAGCACGGCTGCTAAAGATGGTCTGTGGACCACTGTCAGCCTGTACATTGGTTTTTACTGGTCTGCAATGAGATTAGAAGCTGTGCCAAATTATAAATCGACTACGTCACTAACCACAGTTTAATTCAGTTGACATTTTTCTTAGCATGACACTAGCAGGCTGTTGATTTCTACGCTCCTTGTGATACTTATCTCATCGAGGAGGAGCAACCGTTTGTGGCAGGCTATGCTGAGCAGCACTGAGCTACAGGAGACCTCTCACTTCAGACAGGGGTCCTGGCTGGTGATCAGGTTCAGACTTGAGCTTAGATGGAGGGAAAGAGGTCCCACCAGTTCCAAACCTGGCCTCTGCGCTGGGTCTCAGTACTGGGTGGTGTAGTACGAGCCCCTGTCGCAGTGAAGTAGTGCTTCCTTTATGTGTGTAACCACTGCCACCAACAGCCCATCTGGAAGGAGGGGTGATGGGCCAACCAGCATTCAGACTCAAAACCATCCCTATCTCCGCCATGTCCCTGGCTAATTGCATTTGTATGCAAAACTGTATCAAAATGAAATGTGTCAAAGTTATCACGAAAGAACCAATATGTATCCACCACCGCCAGTTTATGTAACTTCACTGGTCTTCCAGGAACCACAGCTAAATTCTTGGTCTGTGATGGTGTTGCTTAATCCACACCAAAGTGTCATAGCAAAACTTTATTGTCAACTGTGCTTTTGTGTTTTCATTGCCCGGGCAGATGGTTTCATGCTCCCAGCTTCGCAGGCTGCCTGCCTCAGCACTTCCCCTGCGTGTGACACGAGCACGCAGCAAGACTCAGCTTCCCAGTGTGCCGAATGAGACTTCATGGAGCTCAGAATTGGCTTCCGTGGAGGGAAGCTCTTCTGAGAGAGGCGCCCCAGTGTCTGGCCAACTCTCCTAGGCTTGGACAACACAGGAGACCTCTTGGGGAAGAAGACTGGGGAGCAGTGCTGGTCATTCCTGAGGTCTATTTTCTGTCCACCCACCTCCCTTTCTGGACACCAAGCGTAATGAACAGCCGGAGCTGCAGGGAAAAGCCCCAGCCTTTATCCAAACAGCCAGCCCCTCTACTGCCATGGCTCGGTGTGCTGGAGAATCCATGTGCACGAGCGCTAATCATTTCCACTACTTTTTACTCAACTCAGTAACGTGCCGCACACCGTGTCCATTTGGCGGAGGCCTCTGTCCTCCAGCCTTAACTTGGAGGAGTCAAACTCCTTCAGAGATAAATGACTCAGATCCACATCCTGAGATTGAGATGCCCAGCAGGCTAGCCATCTCTCCCCTTCTTTCCCATGCATTCTGGGAGTGCAGGAGAGGGCTAAAGTTGTCTTTCCACCCTCCATGACA
Source organism: Solenodon paradoxus (assembly GCA_004363575.1). Taxonomy (NCBI): domain Eukaryota; kingdom Metazoa; phylum Chordata; class Mammalia; order Eulipotyphla; family Solenodontidae; genus Solenodon; species Solenodon paradoxus. The sequence goes on along the minus strand of RJWH01000398.1, from coordinate 788,857 downwards.
GTTCAGTAATTTTCTGGGAAGGCCTAAGTAGTACTTTGCTATGAATTGGGGAGCTTAAAGCAATACAGATGTATCCTCTCATGGTTCTGGAGGCCAAAAGTCCCAAATCAAGATGTCGGCCAGGTTGGGTGCCCTCCAAAGACTCTAAGCAAGAATCCTTCCTCCCCTCTTCCAGCTTCTGGTGGCAACAAGCTTTTTGTGACTTGTAACTGCATCATGCCAGTCTCGGCCTCTGCCTTCACATTGTCTGCTTTTCTCTTCCATCTGCTTCTGTCTCTTAGAAGGACAGTTCTCACTGATTCAGGACCCACTGAGGTAAATCCAGGATGATCCCATTTCAGGATCCTTAAAGACATCTGCTTCCAAATAAAGTCACAATCATGGCTGCCCGGATGCGGGGATGCGGGCATACCTTTGGGGAAGGCATTCACATTCACACACTACACCCGTTTAATGGCATCAAAAGCCGGGAGGGCAAGGACCTAGAGTAAACAATAAATGTTGTTGATGAAAGGGTGAACCTTGCATTGCTCACTTCAGAATCGTTGCCTGACGTTGGCCCTGACCCAGACCTGTGTCACTTCAGAAGGACACTAAGTAAGAGGGACGCAGTCCAAAACGGAAATAGCTCAACACTTAGAAGAAAAAGATAGTATCAGAGAGAATAGTGTGAATCTTAGCTTGCCTCTTACTAATTTCACCTCTTACTATGGGCAGTCACAGAACTTTCCTTCCCATCTGTGGAAAAATAAAATGCATCAATGCCCAGGGAGGGGAAGGAAAGGCGGTCTGTTTCCTTTCTCTGTGTGAAGGGTCCAGAGACCCAGAGCAACTGGCCTCTCTCTGCATTACTCCCCCGGCCTCAGTGAGAGAGGATTGATTGGTGGATTTGGTGAGACTAACATGGGCCCATGCCCTTCAACACTCCTCTTTGCTGGGGAGCCAGCTCTGCCCACAGAGAGCCTGCGTGCTCCTCTCTCCTGACAATGTAGAGCCTTACTTACTCGTTCCCGCCTGAGGCAGCCTGTTCCAGTAGAATGTGCCTGTATCCACAGAAGGAACTAGAAACAATCTGAGCCTCTAATTCTGAGGTTCTGAATTAGAAAGCCAACTTGCCTGTGGATACAAGCCACCTTCTCAGATATCAGCTTCGGTGTCAGATATTAAGCATCTATGGTCTCTTACTTGCCTGGCTCTTTTGTCTTGTTTCTCAAATGATTCCCAAAGAAAACAAGAAAAGAGGTACACTGATCATCGAACTCTCCTGAACCCACAAAAAATTCACTGTAGGTAGGTGGCTGTGGGGAAGTTTCACTGAGATCATGCATCCACAAGTTCTTCATGTGTGTCTGGGACACAGCAGGTGTGTAGTCAATGTGAACTGCATTCTTCTTCTTCTCTTCTGCCCACCAAGTCCCTGATCCAGGGAGGTCCCCAGCCCTGCACAGAGGCCACCAGACTTCTGGGCTCCCAGAGCCAGGCCCCCCACCCGCCTTCAGATGCCGCCTGCTCCCCAGTGGCCCACAGCCTGGGTGGTAATCAGAGATTCCAGCTGAGCTTTGATGCCGCAGCCGCGAAGCGAGCCGGGCACTGTTTGAAGTGCCTGCCTGTGTAATAAGGATTCCTAATTCGCTCGAACCAAAGCAACATTTGCAGTAAAGATCATTTTTGGAATGAAAAATAAATTGTGACTGGAGGGTCTGGGTTTGTTTCAAAAAGGGAGATCACTCACAAGCACCTCGTTCGCTGAGAAGCCACCCGCCCGTGTGCTTGGAGATGGAGAGCACGCCACTCAGAATTTCAAAGTGCTGTTAATTAAGAGCAGTTTATTAAAATGTCAATCTTTTAAACCAAAACAACTCTCTTCCTTAGCTAACCAAGTGGGCTTCCCAGCCATTCTTCTCACCCCAGAGACTCCAGCAGGCAGTTACCAAGGCCCATGATAAAGTAGCTATCTCCATACTGTGCCTAGGAGGTAGGGGACACCCGCTGTCTACAGGATGGCTCCTAACACCTGTCACTCTGTTGCAAGTCCACCTCCATGGAGCCTGTCTTTCAAGAGACGAGATGGCACAGGGACAAAGTATAAGGACTCAGCAGTCAGACTGCTTGGGCTGGAGTCTCAGTCTGCCTTGCCAGTTATGACCTTGAACAAATAACCATCTTGAGCTTCAGTTTCTTCTTCTATGAAATAGAGCAGTGATAATCATCCTTACTTTCTAAGTGGTTGTTGAAAGAGGGAACACATAGGCAGCGTTTACATGGATGTATGGTATACAGTCCGTGTCAAATGACTCTTAGCATTGCTATTTCCCCAAACCTCCCTGAATAGGCACTAAAATGCACTTATTTCTTTTTAGATCTGTCTCTTTAAGGAAGGATGGGAACCTTAGTTTCATAAGTCCACCAGTCAAGATAGAGCACATAATAGACACAAAAGTAAAAGAAACCATAAATGAGTGAGTGTGTGCAGTGTCTCCATGGCTGGTCTGTGATCAGGACAGAGCGAGCAGGAATTCATGATCTGAGAGCTGAATGGGAGGGGCTCTGGCATGTTTCCCGGGGACCCTGCCACCTGGTGTTCATGCCTTTGTATAAGTCCCTCCCCAGGTGTGGCTGGACCTGGGCTCATGTTCCCAATAACAGAATAGCACACAATGTGATGGGATTCCCATGACTATGTTACAAGACTACGGCTACCATTTCTCTAGCACTGTCTTACCTACCTGGCCTGTTTGCTTTCATGAAACAGGATGCCACACTGCAGGCATCCTTAAATCAAAAAAGTGGGGGCAGCTTGAGTTCCTTCAGCAGCAGACATAGGAATGAGTGGATCCTTTCCCAGTCGGGTCTTCAGATGACTGCAGCCTCAGCCAGCACTGGATGCAGCCTGTGAGAGATCTCAGAGCTGGGGGCCCAGTGAAACTGTTCCCAGGTTAATTGACCTGGGAGATAATGCTCCAAGCTACTTGCCTCTTGGGGCAATTTATTATATATCAGTATATAATACCACACGCTGTTAGGGAAGAGAGAGAAGTGAAGTGGGCTACCTTCTCCTTCGCCTGGGATCTACCTTGAGGCTCACCCTCTCCGCCAGACTCTCCCCCAGCCTCTCTACCAGGGCCATGTTCCAGCCCAAGGGGCCCCGGGAAATAGAATATTCAGGTTAGGAAGTCTGGGTTTAAGTCCGAGCTCTGCTGCTTCGAGTGTATAATCTTGGGAAAGTTCCTTAATCTCTCCAAGTCTCTTGTCAGTAAAGGAAGATCACAAAGCTTCCTTCAAGGGTGTGTTGGAGGTTCGAGATCACATAGGTGAAACACCTGGTAGAACTTTCCAGAATTGTCAAGGGAGAAGCTACTGGGAGGGACCTGTGCCCTCACTCTGATGGTCTCCGGCACCCCAGCTGTCCCTTCAATGATTCACACATCATCTTTGAGCGCCTGTTGTGTGTTCGGCCCTGTGACAGCACCCAGATGTAGCAATAAACAAGACAGCAAAGTCCCTCCTGCCTTCAAGGGGCTTGGTGCAGTGGAGAGACAGACATCGACCTAGCAAGGGAGAGTGAGAGACAGCTGCAGCTGTCTGAGGCTCCGGCAGGGTAGAATAGCATCTAAAGTGGAGGGACATGAGCTGCTGTGGGCTCAGGGAAATCAGAGCCGTTTCCTTGAAGAAATAGCTTTGAGCTCAGAACTACAGAGTCAGTGGAATTAGCTGACTGAAGAAGGTAGGAGATGGACTGGCATGTGTGAAGACCCAGTGATAACAAATAGTTGAAGAAGTTTATATTCAAGGAATATTTGTTTCGCACACACCATATGCCAGACACCATTATAAGCACTAAGGAGACACCATTAATCAAAACACAAATATCTTCCCCTCATGAAGCTTATTTTTAATGGGGAAAGAAATATACTAAAGAAGCAACATAATAAAAAAGATAAATTCAGACTGAGATAAAGGCCAGAAAGAAAATAAATAACCTCCCTGAAAAAGGGGTGAAGATGGGCTAAGTGAGGGAAGGGGACATCCATCTAGCAGGTATGGCAGGAAAGACCTCAAGGGGTGACATTTGAACTGAAACCTGAATAATGTGCAGGAATGAGGCATTTGAAGGTCTTCTCGCAGAACAATTCCCAGCAAGGTACAGGGCAAGCAGATTGGTTCTGAGCTGGAAAGATATAGTGTATTCTAGAAGCGGCAAGAAGGCTGGTGGGCAGGAGTGTAAAAGGCAAATAGAAAAGGGCCATGGATGAGTCCTGTGAGATAGATGGGATGACTATGTAGCCACAGAGGGAAGATTGGACTTTTTATTCTGGGAATAGCATTAGCTGCTGGAAAGTCACTGATTGAGTAGCGTTTGAATTCTGGAAACATAGTTTATGAATGGGGCCTGAAACAGGAGGCCAGGCTAGCCAGGGAAGAACTACTGCAGAATGACAGGGGTTGAGACAGAGATAGTGACAAAGGGGATAGAATTGAGGACCAACTTCCAGAACCTGGAATTCCCATTCAGCCTTGCCTCTCCAGGAAGAGACTAACAAAAAGTGTGATCAATCAATAAAATACAGAAAATATTAGCCAGTAGCAAGCAGGCAGGGAAGGGAGATGGGATCTGTGTCGATGAGGACGGGGTGGCACTTTGGACAGAGATGCCAGAGTGGCCTCACTGAGGGGGTGAAGTGACCTGAAGTGAGTGAGAATATGGAATCTGAAAGAAGAAAAGCTGAGCGAAGAGACATGCAAAGGTCCCGAGACAGGGGTGTACCCACTTGGATTAAAAAATGAAGACACAGTGGCACTCGGTAGGCGTCGTGAATGCTGTTGCTGGTGAACGGAGACAGGAGGGAAGAGAGAAGGAGGGCTCGGGTGGAGGTAGTGGGCAGAGGGAGCACTGAGTGGGCAGTGTCTTTATATCACCACGCCAACCACAGGAGCCTCTCTCGGACGGCCCCCCACCCCACTCCATTAATTGACTAGTTCAGCTTCTTAGCTAATCCCTGGCTGAGGGGCCCACCCATCGCTATGAATAACCCACACCCTCCATCTCCTCTAAATGGTCCTCTGGGTGGAAACTCCTGCCTCCTAGATTGTCCATCCTGACCTCAGAAAAGCAGGATGCCAAGGCTCCTAGTGGTGGCCCCAGGCTGGGAAGAAGCTCTCTAGAGAGAGGCCTAAGTCCCTGGGCCTGAGACCTGCCCTCCTCCCCAGGCCCACCACTCCAGGCTCCCACTGACTGGCCTTCCTTGAGTCCAGACCCCTGGAGAGGGGGGCGGGCAGGAGGAGAAAGGGAGGGAGAGCCAGCTCAGGGCAGTCCTGCCCTGTACCCGGGAGCCTGTCCCTGGGGAGTCTCTCTCCCTTTGGTGGCTGTTTCCCAGGCTCCCTGGAGCCAGAGGAGGAAAGAATGTTCTTATCGCTTCCCAGAGGAAAGGCTTTCTTCTTCTTCTTCACAAAAATGTTAAGCTTCATAATCCGATAGGGAACCTGGACAGGCTGCAGCTGGTGGCCTGGGTCCCACTTCTGGGAACTGAGAGGAGCGAGGAGCGGGAGGGAGACAGGGGGAGAGAGATGAAGGAGCAGAGGTGGGGAAGAGATGGGACGAAGGACGGGGAGGTGAGGGAGCCGTGTCGAGGGTGATCAGGGACAGAAGACCAGGCTTGAAGGAGCGGTCCAGACCCCAGACCCTCCATGACTAAGAGATGGTCTCTCCCACCCCACCCACCCTGACATGAGCTGGGAGGGTCCCAGGCAGGACAGAGTCAGCCTTGCAACCTCCAGGTCTCTAAGCTGCTTTCATACCTCCATGGACAGCAGGGTTGCTTTCTGCTGCAGAGGTTTTTCTGTGCCTCGTTGGGGGGATCTGAAAAAGTCCCTCTCACAGAGCTAAAAGCACATGTCCAAGGCCTGCACAGGTGATGACAAGAAGGCAACCTCAGCGGATTCACCGTCCTCTGATGCCAGAGCTGCCTGAGGTTAGGTTCTCATGTCCAAAATGTCCCAGGTCCTTCCTGACATGAGCTGGGTTGTGGGAGACTTCCCAAGATTCAAAAGTACTGTTAGAACCAATGAAGATTAAACTACCAAGGTGACATGTCACCATTTGTTTTTGAACAAAGTCATCTGGTGTCTTCTGGGGAAGATGCCAGCAATCACTAATAGGCACTTGCCGATCTACCCTAGGTTGGCCTCAGGGACGATATCTGCCCCATAGTGTTGGGAACAGCAGGCCCTGCCAGTTCCTGGGGATCCCTTGGGTCAGTGTGATGGGGATAGGAGCTCTGGGGGGACCAGGGCCATGGCCCTCAGGTAAAATGTGCTCTCTTTCTGTTTGGTCACCCACTTCCATTGAAGGTGACATGGCTAGAATCCCGGGCCCTGCTGGCTCCTGGATCACAAACAATTGTGTTAAAAAGGCAAGAATTGTGGTTCCTCTTTGGTGCTATGCCTGACCAGAGGCTGCTAGCACACCACCCCGGACAGGGAGCCCACCGTCCCCGCAGCAGCCCGTCTGGAGGTCAGGCACTGAGCAAGTCAGGTGTGCCGCAGCGCTGCTCCCATGAAACTGGCTCTTCAAGTCAACACGCTGATGGGATCTCTCCACGTACACTCATTTCGTCATTAGAGCATATTAGGACTTTTCCATGTGAAGATTTTGAAAAAGCTTCCATCACAGGTTATTTCAGGAGGGGGAGGAGTGTTCCATAGAAGGAGACTCTTTTCAAGTATATGGAGTAACTGGGGTTTTATAGAGTCTGCATTACTTTTGTCATGTGAAAAAAAGGCATATCTATTCTGAAATTAAAAATAAACTACTATATTGTTAAAAGGGAGATGTTAGTGTGGTGGAGCTGTGGATAGACTGAGGAAAAGTGAGTCTCATTGGGATTGGGGAGGTGGGTGCCCTACACAGGGGGATGCAGTCCCACCTGAGCTGTAGGCCAGTCAGGGATGAGTTCACCCTGGATGCAGGGACCCACACCGGCAGGGTGGACATCAACCTAGCAGGGCTGATAGCTCTTCTTGACCAGTCTGCTCACTTCAGAGTCCTGACTCTTCACCTGGACCAGGTGTCCTTGCTGGTGTCCCCTGAGAGGGAATCAGCCACAGTTTAGTGGACTCCAAAGGAACAGTTCCTCCTAGCTTCGCAGGCCAGCGCTGAGCTGTGGGGTCTGCTAGGGAGCGGGCAGACATCCTTGCATCTGCCAAAGACTGGGAGGTACCCACGTTTCAAATAAAAAATAAATGGAAAATAGGCCCAAAGTGGGGTGGGTTGAGGCCAAATCTCTTCCCCTGAAACAGATGTGGCTTCCAGATCAGAGAGTTAAGACAATTGCCAGCAGGTCTTGGGAGAGGACCTGTGGGGACAGGAGATCCCTAACCCAGGGGAGAAAAGAGAGGGGTGCACAGAGGAGGGGAAGAGAGGGAAAGAGACCTCGCACTATTCTTTTGAGATGACTCCTGAACACCGTGCAGTGGTCATCTGTCACTTTACACATCCCCACATGTTTGCAGAATTCCCTGCTCATGCCCTGCCTGGAGGCAAAGAACCCCTCTTTCTGAAGAAGCCAGACCTTGGTTTTCCCAATCTCTCACAGCCAAAGTTCAAGCCTATGATCCCAGCCTGGTGACTCGGCTCACACATAACAGACTGAATCCAAAGGAAATGATGCAACAAAGCCGCCAACGCCAGTGGAGCCCATTCCAGGAGGGGGCTGCAGACCCCACATCCAGACTGAGGCCCTGGGGCAAAGGATGCTGGCAGTCGCCTGCTGGCCCAGCAGAGTCAGTGCCCTGGACTGCTCAGTTCCGTGAGCTGACTGGGCTGTGGGGCCTTCAGACCAGAAGTTCTATGTACCCCCACCCCCCTGCCAGGAGACTCTGTGTTCCCCAGTCTTCTCTTAATAAATCTCCTTTCACCCAAATCAGCCAGGGCTGGTCTCTGTGTGTGCAGGGCAGAAGACAGGACTGAATCAGAGACCTATGTGCTTGGTCTGAGGAAAGTCAGGTAGCGGGAGGTTCTCAAGAATGGACAGTCTAGTTGTTGCTGCAAACCACCCATGGACATGCCACCCTGGAGAGGTAAGTACTGCCTACTGTCATCAGCATCATAGAGAAGCTCCCCCTGTAGAGGAAATGACAAAGATTCCTGCATTGCCTCTGCAGGATGGCACAGAAGCACAAAGTTCTGGGGGTCCCAGGTAAGCTAATGTCCCCTCCACCCAGCAGCCTTGCGGCCCTCCAAGCTGCCTTCTTGGACAACAGCAGAGGGGGGCTTTCCCATGAGAAAAGCACCTGAACTGCAATCTATTTCCAAAGACTCAGTGTGAACAGTGGCCCTGCCTGTCACAGACCCTTAGAGAGGAGAATTAGTTCTGTAAGAACTCAGAGATTCGGGGAATATATACTAGCTGGGAAGGTGAAAGGACTCCCCTATAATCAGAGCCTTCCTGACCCCACACCGTGTCTCAACTTCCAGCGTGCACATCTTCGGCTCCCACTCAGATCCACAGTCCAAGGGCCTCCTTGCCTCCCTGGGCCTAGACACCACGTCACCCCACAGAAACTCTTCCCTTAATGCCTCTCTATCATTGGAAGGTCTGCACGTAAGCTGTGGTTTCAGAACAAGTTTTGGAAAGAGGCTAATGGATGAGTGGTGTGTGTGTGTGTGTGTGTGTGTGTGTGTGTGTGTGTGTGTGTGTGTGTGCGCGCGTGCCCACCCAGGCTGGTGAGACCAGCCTTGTTTCTCTGAGTGCCCTGAGATGCGATCAGCAGCTCTTCACACTTACTCCACCAGAGCCAACACAAACAGAGTCACAGAGCAGCCTCCAGGCTAGACGGCTGAGGAGGCCCACGCCTCTATCCACCCTCCTGGGCAGCAACCCATGGAGCCCAGAGCCAGGTATCAGGCTTCAGCTGGCCTGACCCTCGGCAGCTCCTGCTGGCCCTTGCTGGGCCTGCAGCCCAGGCAGCCCTGAGATCAGCACCCAGCAGTCACCCTCCTCTCCAACCCCTGGGATGCTGGCTTGACAGAGGAGCGTGGCATGTCGTGGGGGCCCCTTGACTCATAAAGCCCCCGAGACCTCCGTGTTTGCCCCAGGACCCTTTCCATGAGGCGACAGGAAACCTAAGTGTGCAGGCCAGACACAGAACGTTTTGAACAATTTTAAGGGAAAAAGTTATTCGGGCCAATTTCAAGACATCTGAGAGCACAAGGGGAAAATCCCAGCCACTTCTCCAGGCATTATTGTGTGTTCACGCCAAAACCCAAAGAGCTTGGACTCAACTAGCACAGAGACAGAGCCCTCATCTCCCTCCAGCAGAGAATTGGCTGAATGCCAGCGACTGGTCCTCTGGGCCACTGGGCACATTCCCTCCTCCGCGACTGCACTTTCCCGGTCTCCGGCTGTGTGTGGTTCTGTGCTGGTGCTCCTTACCAGAGGGGCCATCTCCTTGTCCTTTAAAACCAGCTCAGACGGGCTTCTAATACTTCCCTGCCCTCACCTGGCTGCTACTGACATGTCACCTGTGCCACATGGTCCTCAGGACAGTGTTTACTGAGCCCCAACCAGGGGTAGGGAGCTTCAAATAGTCACCCCATTTAAAGGGCACCACCACCGTATGAGGGAGCATCATCCCTCATGTCACAGATGGGGACACTGAGACCCAGAACGTTTCAGTCACTTGCCGAATGTCACAGGCGGTAGTCGGGACTCGGAAGCAGGCAGTGTGGAGTCAGAGTCCCCTCTTCTCTGGAAGCTGACCCAGCAGAGAGCACACAGCTCTGGTGGGGGAGAAGGGGGAGTTCGAGAGCAGACACTTCCACGGGAAACCAGAGAATAGAGGGCGTGCAGACATGACGGGGAGAGCAGTATCAGTAGACGGCCTGGCAGGTACGGGGTATGAGGAGGATGCATGAGGCGCAGGCTGGAGAGTCAGGACAGACTTGGGCGAGACCACAGACCACAACCCCTACACACACCACACACACACGCCACAAACACAAGCCACACGGCACCATACAAACATCGACACCACACATCACACACCAGTGCACACATACCACACGTGCATGCGTCAGACACATGCACACACCACAGAAACACACTACACAGACACACAGCATAAATGCCAACCATCTACTACACACACCACCCCTACACACACCACACACCCCACACGTATACATACCAGCTCCCACACTGCCACACACACGTAACACATGTGCTCATCACATGCACCACGTGTGCACATCACATACCACATGCACACGCCGTGTACACATCACACAGGCCACACACAGCGTGCTTGCACCCAGCGATCACACACCGCATAGGCACGCACCACGCACACCACATACACAGCACACATATCACACACACCACGTGGGGACAGACCTGCACATACACTGCGCACACCACACACCCACCACGCCGCACACCTAGTCCAGGGGTGTGTTCTCCAGGGAGGGAGTGTCATGACTGTGATACGGGAGAAAGACATTGCTCAGGTCTGACTGGAGATCCAGCCCTCATGGGCCCCATGGAATCCAGGAAGGACTAGTCCCAGAGGCCGTGTGAGCAATGCAGAGGGTCACCTCTGAGAGGCATATTAAATATTAAAATATTAAAAAAATATACTGCCCAGTTCCTATGACATTTGATCCTATTCAATTAGAAGACAATTTTTGGTTTAGTCTTAATGTTTTCCCTTTAGAGAAGGTGACACTTGCTTATAACAAGAGAAACAGAGAACAGAGTGGACACTGGAAAAGGAGGATATCACTGCACCTGTCCCCACCCACACCCCCGCTCAGAGGTCTTCACTGCACTTCATCTCCTTCTTCCCAGACCAGTCTAGTTGCACAAGCAGAGACGTGGTTAGCACATACAGGGGATTTTTTTCCTGACTCGAGAGCTACTCATGTTCTCTTGCCTCTCACTCTTCCTTTTTTTCACTCACTCATATACAGTAGCTTTCTTCTCCCAGACATTAAACAGTCACTGGGGCACCCATCAGCGTGCCTGGAACATAGTAGGTGCTCAGTAAATACTGAATGAACTCCTTAATTAAATAAGCGGGAGAATTTAGGAAGTCTAAGTTTGGAGAAAGACATTGAGTACAAGGCTGTCGCTGTGTCTCCCAGGGAGCTCTGTGGCCCTGTGGCCACCAGAAGGATCCGTTCGGGCCAGTGAGTGCGTCACTGGGGTAGGAAAGAGGAGGACTCTGGCCTTGAGATGAGGGTGGCCAGTCAGGGATGCCCAAGGCAGGCGAGGCAGACTGGAGGCGGCTCTGCTCTGACATTATCCACTAATAGGAGGTCCTTATCACCTGGGCTGGAGCCGGGTGCTCTACTTAATTCAGGGGAAAGCTACTCTTCAGGAAACAGGTGCCAATTTGCCGCAATCACAATAAGAAACATCCTCTCTGGCTGATGCAAGCCAACAAGGTAATAGGGCATTGTGCAGTGGGGAGAGATCAAAAGGATTTTTTTTCCCCCAGCCCACGGTGGGCACTTAATCCATCTTTTGCTCGCTCTCCCGCTCCCTCCATTACAGCCCGCGGATGCACTATTTCCAGGGCCTACATTAGCTGCTTTTTCAGATATCGCACTTCCTCAAAACCACTTCAGAAGGAAAGTGAATTAGAAATGAATTTGAGACGCATGCAGCGGCGGTCTCCATCGCCTCCTCCCCCCAGGCCTGCCTCACCTTCCTGCCTGGATGTGGGTGTTCAGGCCCACACCTTCCCAGCCTCCAGCTGGCAGCACTGCAATCCTCCCAATTCACGGACACTCTGGCTCTGGACCCAGGGCTGGTGTGGGAGCCGGGAGGCAGGGACAAGGTGTGGGGCAGGACATGACATGGGCAGGCAATGTCATGGCTGGGCAATGGTGGAGACCAGGCTAAGACAAAGAAGTCAATCTAGGAAGTGGATTCCAGGTGGAAGCCTATTGTCATCTACCCCTGTCATGATAGGCCCCCTGGCAGAGCCAGAAGCCAAGCTTCCTCTCGGGCCTTCCATGCTTCTTTGCCTGGGCGCCTTTCCAGTGCCAGGGAGCAGAGGTGCCAATGCTGGGTTCAGGCGGCTCTCGGAGTGGGGACAGAGTGATAGAGTTTCCAGACCAGCTTCCAGCAGCTCCTTCCCCAACTCCCTCTCTCCTCCCTCCCCCAAACACCTCTAAGAATGCAACCACCCATCCCTGGTATGAAGGCTTCTTCCAGGTGTGGGATTCCAAGAAGGGTGGAGGGCAGTAGGAGTGTCCTCCATGCCCAGGGCAAGTTTAATAGAGGAGAAAACTCCTTCAGAAATCTCCTTTCAGACTCCTCCTTGAAGGCAAGAAATGTGTGAACTAAGTGATATAACTGGACTCCTTCAGATTAAGGACTGGAACTAGGGCCTGACATCTCTGCCATACAACCAGATGTTTTGCCTCCGTTCATGAGTTTTGATCTAAGTGGAACAATTCAAAAAAATCTTGGCCTTTTGTCTAGGCTGATGTCTTAAGACCTGGACCTCAGGTATGGAGGGGAGAAGAGAATCCTACTCCAGCTCCAGGTTGATTTCAATCATTATATTTATTGGAATTTCCCCCTAAAAATTTAAAAGCAGATGAACTTATTAAACAAAGGAAGGAAGCCAAGGGCCCATGTCAGACCAATGAACTTCCTCTCCTGCCTATGTAAGAGGCTGATTTTATTTTTTATTTTTAATTACACAAAAAAACAAAAGAAGAAAGGGAAGAATAATAAAATAAAGCATTAAACCCCTCTACCAAATGATCCCATGCCCAAGGCTGATTTTAAAATGGCTCCCAGCGATGCTTGGTTTTTATGTCCTTGTTAATTCCCTCCCATGAGGTGTGTGCTGGACCTTCTGACTCCAAGCAAACAGAAGATGGCAGGAGTGACAGGATGTCACTCCAAGATCAGGTTACAACAAACTTCTGTCTTGCTCACCCTCTCTCACTGGCTCTCTCTCCACCCTCCCTCTGAAGGAAGCCGGCTGCTGCCATGCTGTGAGATTTCCTGCAGAGAGGCTCTCTTGGCAAGGAACTGATGTCTCTGGCCAACAGCCAGTGAGGATCTAAGGTCTGTCAACAACCATGTGAGTGAGCTTGGAAGCAGATCCTCCCTTAGCTGAGCCTTGAGAAGACAGCAACATGACTGGCACCCTGACAGTGTCCGTCCTTGTGAGAAACCTTGAGACCTTTTGAGGATCCAACTAAGTTGCACTTGGTTTCCTGACCCACAGGAACTCTGTGATAATAAATGCTTGTTTTTTTAAAGCTCCAAGTTTGGAAGTAATTTGTTACAATGCAGTGGACAGCTAATCCTCTGTCCTTTCTGGAAGGTTGATTTTCATGAGAAGGGCAAACAAGATGAGCAGAGGCAGCTGTGAGATTGTCACACTCCTGTATCTAAGTCAGGAGGCCTGGGATCCATTTTTGGTCCTGCTGACTCTAGACAAGACCTTAACCATTGATGGCTTAGTTCCCCAATGTACCACTGGGAGGACTCTGTAATGCCTCCAATTGCATGTGACAGGAGAACTGGGCCAAGGAAGTTGGCAGGCCTGAGATGCCTGCTGACATCACCAGAGGAAGACCCCTTCTGGGCCCACAGCACCCTTCTGGTCTTTTCTCCAGACCTGAGCCCCATGGCATGGGTCCACAGAATCAGTCTTCAATGACACCTTCTGACCTGAAAAACCTGGTGTCTCCAGATTGACAAGGGAGACCTCAGACACTGAAGGGTCATTCATTGAAAGAGAGATGCCCTCACTGTCTCCTCTGTCCAACAAGCCTTCTGTCCCAACTCGGACTCCTAACTCACCCACCTCCAGGCAGAGCCCTCCTCAGGGGGTTGTGGTGCCAAGAGGAAGCTTTGGAGGCAAATACCTACCGCTTTCTTTTCCCAGAGCCCCCAGCAGCAAGGCCTCCTGCAGGGTGAAGGAGGGAGTTCATGCTCTTTTCTCCACACCAGGCCTGGGATGGTCCCCACAGTCCCATTTCCCTCCCTGGAGCAGCAGGCAAGCCTGGGAAAGCTAGGCAGATCCAACACTCCTAGGGGATGAAAACAATCCCAAATAAGGGTCCGTTTCCACAGCATTCCTGCAGGCAGCAGGGGAATGCCAGACCAGGGCAGTCTCCCTGCAGCTGCCCCTGCCCTATCCTGCCACCCCACCCCCACCCACCCCCACCAGGGCCAGACTGGGCCTGATGTCTCCAGGCCAGAAGAGCTTTCTAGCAGTCAGTCCTTCTGAAACGGAGTTGGCAGGACGGCTCTGAGCAAAATCTGTCCTCTCTGAATCTGTTACTTCTCTACAGGACGGGCCAGGGCTTCTGGGGGGACCTCTGCTGAAGGGCCAGTTCTAGTCAGGGGTGTCCCTGGGGTTCCCGAAGCCCTGATAGGCTATTGTCAGTAGGTTCTCTGCTCAGAGGGTTCTTGCCACCGGTCACGCTCTGGCTGATTCAGTCAGCCTACTTTTTCTCTCACCTAAATCATCCTAAATCAGGCATTCTCAACCTCTGCAGTATTGACATACGGGGCTGGCTAATTCTCGGTTAGGCAGGGGGGAGCTGGATGTCCTGTGTATTTTTGAATGATTAGGAAGCATCCCTGGTTTCTACCTACTCGATGTCAGTGGCATATCCCCACCCTCACTGGTTTTAACAACCAAAATATTTCCGGGCATGCTAAACATCACCCACTGTGAGAACCACGTCCTAAATGGAGTTAAAGACATTTTCCTGGTCTCCAGTCAAGTGTCCTGAACTGTAAATCTTTGGCAAGAAGGAAAGCAGGTGACAGAGATGAAGGAGCTCTCACCTTACCTATAAGCACATGCTCCTAACTACTAACACCCGCTCGCAAAGTGCGCGCACACACAGAGGCTCAGAGCTGTTAATGAATTCCCCCCCAAATCCAGAGGTATTAGTGTCTCTCCTTTGTTCAGAGAGCTCAGGGGTGCTAAAAGGCTCCCCGATGGCTACACAGCTCAGGTCTGTGGGCCCCCGAACCCAAGCTCCATGCCACGTGGCCGTCCCCATTCTGCTGATGAGAGAGTGCGCTTCCCTCAGAGATGCTTTCCTGGGCAGTGATGCTCAGCACCCCCACTTTGGGGTGCTAGACACCCAGATTCCTCAGCTCAGTCTGAGTTTCCCAAACCTCCCTGAATGACTTCTACCTTCCAGTTGCTGAATTGTCCTGGTCCTGCTGATCGATTTGCATAGCTTATCGATCTCAAGGGCCGTGTAATATGTTTGACTTGTGGCACTTTGCATAATTTTCTGATTAAGTTACTTTTTTAACCTATTGACCTTTTCTCTTAATTAGAGTACCTGGGTACTGCAAATGTTGAGTAGTAATCAAGTTGCGTGCTTCCCTGAGTGGAATTCACGGCCTTGCTGCTTCCCTGCTCCTTCACAGTTCCAGCTTCCTCCGCAGTGGCTCCTGTTGAGGCAGCAGGCACCCCACTTTTCCCGCAGGAGTGAGGGGAGCAACATGGGGGCAGGTTCCGTCTGATCACTGTGGTCCAGAAGGTGCCCTGAATTAGGATGGGCCAGAAGAGGGGCAGCACTAACTGTGATAAGTATTCTCAGTTTAGTGGATAAATCAAGACAGAGGGCGGAGTCAGAGGTGTGGACGCTGTATCAGTCAGTTGTTGTGTGTAACAAATCACCCCCAGTGCTGTAGCCTGAAGCCACCCCACCTATTATTTCCTGGGAATCTATGGGGTTAGCTAGACATTTCAGGGGATCTGAGTCAGGCGCTGATGATCCGGGCTGAGTTTACTCAGCCACATGCAGCCTCCGTGGTCGGCGGTGGGCTGGCTGGTCTCAGCGAGGGTGTCTGTGGTCTTCTCTGCCTGTCTCCTGTCATTCCATCTAAACTGGGCCTGTCCTCATAGATAATAAAGGAGTAAAGGTGGTGAGTGAGAAGTCCCAACACACGAGTGCCTGTGAACTTCGGCCTGCATTGTACCTGTCACCTGTCATTGTCCATTGGCTCAAACACAGCAACTGGGGCACCCAGAGTCCAGGGTAGAGCGGAAACGCCTGCCTGCTTGCAATGGAAGGTGCAACAAATTGGACCAGACAAAGATGGACGTTCATTGTCCGTCTCAGAGGAAGAAGTCCTCAGTTTAATGTTGCTGTCCTTTCCTTCTTGAGCATCGACTCCAAACTCCAGAGCTGAATGTTGTAAGCTTGGGATCCGGGGAAGCGAGAATTGAAGGTACAGTCCTCAAGGTACCTTTTTCCTTGCCATCTGATTTATGAAGTTTTCTTTAAAGAAATATGTTTAGGGTGTGCCCTGGTGGAGCAGCAGTTAGATCACTTGTCTCCAAAGGGCTCAGGCCACATACCCCTGGTTTCAAGTCCTGGGTCTGGGGAGAACAATCAGTATGAACAAATAAATGAAAAGAAAAGAAAAGAAAGATGTACTTCTTGCTCCTCTCTCTTCCTTTCTGCCTGCCTACTCATCTTCATTCTGCCTGCACCTTTCCTTAAAAAAAAAAAAAGAGAGAGAGAGAGTGCAAGAATATCTTTAGTTTAGTTGTTCATTTTGATTTTTCACCCCAACCCTGGGTCTCAAACCCGGGACCTTGGACTATACGTGGTTCGTACACCTGTACATCAGCCTTCTGACCCACAAGGGTGCACCATAAAGGATTTGAATTACGATACCCTTTTTAGGGTTCTTAAATTTTTTCCTGCTCTTCCAGTTTCACTAGAGAATAGAGAGACTGAGAAGGTTTATCTCAAATCCTTAGTGCCCCTGACCACCACCGGCTCCCGTGTGACCACATCTTTTCTACTCTTCCTACACTGCCTGGGGGGATGCCTACTAGGATCCTGTCTCCCAGGACTCTATGCAGGACAGGGCTTGGGTTCCTCCTATTCTCAATCTCCAGCCTATGGAAAAGGACAAGAGTTAACTCCAGGGAGGACTCAAGATAATTTTTCAGAGACTCCCACCAGCATCTGAGTACCTCCTATCCCTTTTGTGGTACAGACTATGAGTCATCTACCCATATCCACCCTCTGCTTCCCCTCATTGTAAGAGCTTTTATTATTTGTTTACAGTTTCATTTAACATAATTGACATACAACAAACTGCATGTATTTAAAATGCACAATTTTATAAATTTGACACATGGATAACCTACAAAATAATCACTGCAATCAAGACAATGATTATATTCATCACATCAAAAGTTATTTTTTGCCTTTTTGTACCCCGTCCCCCACCCCACCTCCCATGTCCCTCGGCCCAGGCAGCCAGTGATCTGTCTGTCACTAGAAATTTAGGCTGTATTTCCTAACTTCCGTATCAGTGGAATCATACAGAATCTACTCCTTTGACTTCTTTCACGAACAAAATTACTCCAAGTTTCCTCCATGTTGTTGCATGTACCAATAGTTCATTCCTCTTTATGGCTGAGTAGTATTCCATCGTGTGATTACACTACTTTCTGCTTATCTGGTCACTTCTCGATGGACAGCTTGAATTGTTTTCAGTTTGGGGCTATTTAAAATAAAGTTGTTATATTTACATAAACCTCTTTGCTTAAACATATGCTCTCCTTCATGGGTAAATACGCAAAAGTGTTTCGGATTATGTGGTAAATGTATATTTAACACTCTTAGAAATTGCTGAGTTATATTTCTAAGTAGTGGTATATTTTCTACTTCCACAAGTGGCGTCTGAGAATTTGAGTTGCTCTATATCCTTGTCAACACGTGCTATGATCAGCCCTTTTTATTTTAGCCATTTTAGTGTGCATTAGTTAACATCTCATTATCATTTCAATTTGTCTTTCTTTATTGACTAATGACCAAGTGTGTATTTGCTTATTTTCCATTCATATACCTTCTGGACATAGTTTGCTCAACTACAGACTGTCTTCCAGCCTCCCCTGCAGCTAGGTGTGGTCATATGATTAACAAAATGTGAGAGATCAATTCCTTGCTTACAAGAAAATTACTTGCCCTCAATCCTTACTTTTTGTCAGTCTGCTTTTACTGCAAAACTACAACATCAAGCCACCCCTAAACTCAGCAGCAAACAAATGTGAACAATTATTTCTTGCTTACAGGTCTTCATGACCTCTGGGAAACTGTCTCTGTTTCCAGCTGGGGATCAAGTTCAGGTTTGTTTCACCCCCACACCAAAGCTCCAGAGACACCAGCTACCTCAGGAAGGTTCTGCTCATGGCTGAGATTAGAAGCTCCCAGAGGTAAAAAAAAAAAAAAACAAAAAAAAAACCAGAAACTCAGGATGCTTCTTAGTCCTGGATTTGGAAATAGGACAGAAAAGTTTGTTCTCCTTCTAGCAAAGCAGACAAAAAGAGGAGAACATACACTGGGCAATATAATCTTCCTCTTACCCCAGAAGCTAGAACACGATGTGTGTGACCCACACTTGATCATGAAGCTGAGGTGATTATTCTAAGGATGGTGGAACAAAAGGATGGAGGACCCCCAGCCCCCTGAGAATCCTGTGGAACTGAAAGACCAGGAGATCAGAGAATGAAATTGCCTGGAATGTCTTTACGCCACTGCATTCTTAACCCTTTGTTTCAGCAACCTAGCCTTTACCCTAATAGCATATGCTTCCGCCTTTACTTTTAGAGTCAGGGAAAATTTTTGTTTTCCTTTGTTTTAATATCTTCTCACATGGAAATAAACTTACCCAGTAAGCTATCTTTCATGTCTAGTATCCCAGAGGAGGGAAGGTCCTGGAGTCAAATTGTAAAAGTTGATACTTTTCCATGTGGTATATATACACAGTGGATGATTACTCAGATTTCATATGTGTGTGTATGAAGTCATTATACACATACATACATATATGCATGCTGTTATATGTCAATGATGTCTAAATAAAGCTGTAAATAAATGGTAAAAGCTCTCATAATGGTAGGTGGGAGTAGAGAGTGAATTTTGGCAGACAATCAAGTCTGTATTGCAACAGGCACAGGAGATATCTTTTTATAGATAGATGGACAGATAGATATAGATACACAGATAGATGAAATTTTGCTATTTGTAACAAGATGGGTGGAATTAGAGGGGATTATGCTAAGTGAAATAAGACAGAAGAAAGAAGACAAATACCGGAAGATCTCACTCATATATGGACTATAAAGAAACAAAGTACACAGACAAAATGAAAACCAACCCTTGGACATGGACAATAGACTGAGGTTATCCGGTTGCTCTCTGGGGACTGAGAGCAAAGGATAGTGGCATCTAATAGACCATGGTGGTGGGTGTGGTGTGATGTCATGTACTAGGTGGAGGGTCTCTCTCTCTCTCTCTCTCTCTCTCTCTCTCTCTGTATATATATAATTGAAAATAAAAGAGCACCTCTCCTTACCATCCTGCCACATGAGCTACTCTGTGGACCTGTGAGAACTAACTTACCATACTGCCTTCCTGGTCTTCGGTCCAGTCTGTTCACCTTCCGCTGGAACGGAGCCCCTGGCTCTGCCCGGCTCTTCCTTCCCAGGCCCGTGGCTGGCCGTGCGGAGCCCGCAGCCAGACCTGGCCCGGCAGCCGAGCTGCTCACTGGCAGAGCCTCCAGAGCCTGCTCTGCTCGACACACACTAAGTAACAGGCTCTGGCAGTTCCAGAGGCTCTGCGCTCATTAGCACGCTGGGAGGTAAGTGCAGGTGACCAGGGAGAGTTTACCAGGCAGCAGCAGGCCCCTCACACAGATGCCAAACACACCCCAGCAGGTAGATGCAGAGGTTGGGGCCTCCAAATGGAAATGTTCCCTTTTCATCTCCACAGAGCCCTGTGTCTCCTCTAGTCCTAGTTCCGATTTTGAGTCCCTTTTGCAGGCAGGGCTGTCGAGCTCTTCTCCAGGGGTGTTTCCTGAGAGCCCCAACATCCCCAGCCCCATCTGCCACTTCTTCTCTTCCTTACACACATGCTCTGGCCAAGGGCAATGCCACCTCATTCTGGGAGAGCCCTCAGATGACTCTCGGCTCATCCCTCTGCCCTCTATGCCCCTACTCTCTTCCCTGCATGGCAAACTCCTTCCCGGCCTCCTGAGCAGCGATGCCTCTTCCAGGAAGCCTGCCTTCAAGGACAATGTTACTTCTTCCTCTGGCTTCCACCGATTCATGAGCACCTCTGTGCTAGCCCCAGCCGCTCAGTATCACTGGTAGATATTCATCTGCTTTGTCCCGCCCATCAGTCTGCTTGCTTGAGAGACCAGTCAACATAGCTTTTGTTTTTGAGTCTCCAATGCCTGGCCTAGTGCTAAACAAATGGCAAGTGTTGGGTCGGTGTTTATTAATGACTGAAGGATTGAATGAGCAGAAACAGACACAGAAAGAAAGAAATCGCCAGCCTGGAAGTAGGCTTCAATGCACTTTCCCTTTCTAGCACTTATTTTACTGAAATATGTCATTATTTACTGATTCTTCCATGCACCTGTAAGTGCTGTGAAGACACTGGCTGCATGTTTTTCACAACGGCGTCCTCAGTACCCAATTCAGAGGCTGAGCCTTGAATGGTGACAGTAAAAATCTATTGTGTAAATGAAAGCGTGAATGTCTATTGGACTGGATGATAACAAGTGGGTGTTGAGTGAATACCAGCATTAAAGCAAGAAGCTTTATCATCCAGAGGCCTGGCTAATTCTTCTTGAGAAAGGACTCTTCTTTGGAGGGAAAAAACCCCAAACTTTAACCAGTCTCTTGGTTTTATAAAAGTAAGACCCCAGGATTCATCTGAAAATGTAGGCTAAGGAAATTGAGGGTCAGACTTCTTTGAGAAATAACTAAGTCTTTCCTGTGGGCAGGTATCTGTACTTTACTTTTTTGTTTTACTGTTAAGAGTGGTAGTTTTTCCTTTGATTCTGTTTTGAATTTCTGACGAGTGTGGGGTAGAGGATTCATGGTCTTGGACCAGAGAGAGAAAAGAGAGAAGACACTAGCTGAGTGGAAGCAGCACCCCCATCAGGACCCCGGGAAAGAGGCAAGGAAAGGGTTTCTGATGATGGGCTGTGGGAATTCTGATCTAAGAAGATTAACCTTAGTTTTCCTTCTGTGTGCTACTATTGCCTTAGAATATTCTCATATACTCCCTTACCCATTATGTCCCTTACCTAGAGAATAAGGAGGACTGTGTCCATGATTGATAAGAATGCTCATGGGGGGAGGGGAGGGGTCCAGAGAAGCATGACAATCAGAGAACATGAAGGGAGAGGTCTATAACTGCCACTCACAGAGGAGGTGACAATGACCACAAAAGGTGAACATTTCACAGGAGGCTTCAGGGAAACTCAGGTAGGCTGAGATTTTCTCCAGTCTGACATGGTAAGGGCCCAAGGTATCATATTAGACTAGTAAAGGAAAGATGGCTACAAGCCCCAGAAGAATGGAAAGATGCACATTACTAATGCAGTAGGATGGATGGATGGATGAAAGGATGTGCAGATGGGTAGATATGTGGATGGGTGATAGATGGATGGACGAATGGATGGATGATGGATGAAGGGGTGGGTGAATGGATGGATAAGGAGGAGGTTGGGTGGATACATGATAGAAGAGGACTTGTATGAATGGTAGATGGGAGGAAGACAGATGGATAAGTGATCATTTTTACTTCCTCTGTCTACAGGTAGGTGGCCCCAAAAGAGTGACTGGCCCCTTGGATATCTGAACTGTAAAGGAAATGGGTGAACATATTGCTGATTAGAATCCTAAAAATCAAGCCTGTCTCTTCTCCCTCCTAGCCCTCTGTCCAGTCAATCCCTGTCCAAGCTGTTACACGACTGTGTCTCAATCAGCCCAAGGGAGGAAAGCTCCTGGGTAAAATACTCAACTGCAACGGCTAAGAATGCACATTGATTAGCCCAGTGCAGCCCAGGCCTGCATTCCACTCCACAGCAGCAGCCCGATTAGTAAAGGAGGAGGCTCAATCAGCCTGCGCCACCAGACGGAGTCCTGGCACTGCCAGCTCCTCACGGGCTGGCCCTCTGGGTGGAGAGGGCAGGCAGAGGGAGGTGGCTGCTGTTGATCCCCAGAAAGTCAACCCCGACCCCAGCCTCCCAGCCTCTTTGAGACAGGGCCCTAGCACCACTGGCAGTCTGCCAGGCTGACTGTCCTTGCTGGCCACCTGCTGCTTAATCCTTTAGTCACTGTGGTGCTTTGAAGCTGATATTACAACTATTCCTGTTTTATAGATGTGGAGGCTGAGGCTCAGGCCCCCTCCTCCTCCTCCCCAGCCACCCAGCAAACGCCAACTTCTCTGTCAAGTCTTCACTTGATGGCCATTTTCTTAACAGAGACTTTCTGTTCCCCAGAGCACACTGCTCTTGACCCCCATCTCCTGTGGGACTGTTTCTCTGTAAATGCTTAGAACAAGACTGTCCCCACTGCCACAGGCACAGCTCCTGGAAAAATGGCTTCTGTAGGACCCGCTTACTTCCCCAGATGGACTTTGTTCTTCTGGAAATCCTTTATGAGGAGCAAGCAGGCATCACGCAGTTAGCTGGATGTGGACCCGGGGCCAGAGGCATGTGATGATTTATTAACTGGCCCACCAAATTGAGTTGTCCCTACAGGCCCATGCTAACAGGCCATTTCATTCATTGCTCAGCAAAGTGCCACCATGAGCAGATACCTCCTCAATTACTTCTAGGGAGGAATTTCCTTTGGCAATGGAAATCAGGGAGCATCTGTTAAACTCCTACTATGTGTCACAACTGCTGGGTGGGGGATGCAGAGACAGAGGTGACTCTCATTCTGCTCTCAGCCCAGTGGTGGGACAGGCCTAGGAAGAAATGTGTTTCAGTGCTAGGTAGACAATACCATGTCCATTTCTGGGGCTGCAGGTGGCTCGAAGCAACAGAAATTTACTTTCTCACAGCTTTGGAGGGAAAGTCTGACATCAAGATGTTGGCAGGGATGACTCTCTCTGGAAGTGCCGAGGAGGAATCAGTCCCTGTCTCTGTCCTGGCAGTTGGAGACACACACAAGTCACAAGTCATGTGGCGTGGCTGGGAATAACGGGAGAGTGCGTGAGGCTGGAGACGGCAGAGGACCAGACCTTGAAGGGTTTGAGGCCTAGAGAAGGATTGTCTGCACTTGACCCCTGTGTCACGTGGCACCCTGAAGAGGGGACCAGTTGTTCCTGTGGTTTGTTCTGAGTGCTGGGCTCTTCTCAAAGGCTTTTTAAAGATTTTTAGCATGACCTTCGCAATCTTGGCAATTACTAGATTGTAAGCTATGTGAGGGCAAGACTCACATTTGATGTGCCTTTGTACCTGGCACAGTGCTCAGGCTTAGCACATCCTACGTGCTTTGTAAACCTGTCTTGTTAAATGAATGGACTGAAATGGACTGAAAAGTCGATTCTGAAGGGCAGGTGGCCTCTGAAAAGTCGATTCTGAAGGGCAGGTGGCCTCCAGCCCTCACCCGTCAGAGGTGGTGTGGGACCGAAGTGCAGAACCTGTGTTTATGAAACTCTGTCCAAATGGCAGCTCTGCAATGAGAACTCTGTGACCTCAGGCAACCCCTCACTTTCTGGTTCTCAGCTGGCTCCTCTGAATGATGGAAGTAATCATCACTGTCATAAACACCGCAGGTTCACGTCTGAACCACAGACAGTGCGTGGCGGGCCCACGTGGCCTCCAATAAACGGGCTGGATCTGAAGAGACTCAGGTCCCGGAGCAGTGGGGGCCGAGAGCTGGGCTTGGCTACATTAGTGTCCTCACAGCTCCAAGGCCAGAGGCTCAGTGGGACGCCAGTGAAGCATCTGGCATTAGGGCAGCCTCTGGCTGCAACGGCGTCAGGGATGACGCTTCTGTGACAAGCCGTGGAGCTGCCTCTGCAGCTGCTCACACACGCTATATGGCTGTCTCGCTGAGGGACATACAGGCTTCTCAACCCCAAAGGTAGGGGCAGGTGAATTTCAGGGTGAAACCCTGCCTAACACAAAGGGCAGGAGGCTCCTTCCTGACCAGGGTCCACTTAGGCCTCTCTCTCCACTCCTGGCCCCACTGGCAGCCCCCAGAGGCCCAGGGGAGAGTTTTCATGGTATGTTGGACTCCACTGTCCTCTCCTGGGCAGGGGGCTCTGGCTCAGAGTCTCTGCTCCTGCTGCTCATTCATCAACGAGGGACAGATACTCTGGTCTCCCTGACAGACGCCCTCACCTCCGTGTGCCCTCTAACTGCCAGGGACATCACCCTGAACTCCAGAGGCATTAGTACAGGATGGGAATCCCTCCCTAGAGGACTTAGATTGGGAGAGTCCACTGGAGGGAGGTCAGACTACAGGGCTCTGACATCTGTTAGCAGTGGTGCTCACACGGAAGCCACATGCAAGCCCCAGGTGGGGAAGGAGAAGCGAGTGCTCCTGCAGAGAGAAGGAGGCACCAGCATGAGACTGAAGGTGGGAGAAGGTGACTGGCAGGGGGATTGCTGGTGGCTTTTGCACCATCTGTATCCTGTATGCCCGGCTACCCATCCTGAGAACCCCTCTGCGTTCTGGAACTAGATCGAGTGAGCCTGGGTTTCAGACAAGCTGGAAATCCCTGCCAGACATGTCCTTTCCTTCCGAGCTAGCCCAACTCTGCCTAAAAGGACCGACTTGAGCTGTTCCATCATGACACCCATGCCTGGCACTGTGCACTCTGTGCTGATAAAAGATGATGGCGGATAACCCTGAAGAACTGCCCCCAGATGCCAGCAGGCCCTGAGTGCTAGATGCGGTCAATTCCTCCCAGTTTTGTAGCCATGTTTGGAGAAAGTAATGGTTTATGTGCACGGTTCAGATGTGACTTTGAGATACGTGCAGGGATGTTAGGCAACTGTGCCAAGAGGAGCCAGCGTTCAGCAGAGGTTGCAGAGTCCTCATTCCAGTCCTAGGCAGTACTGCTGGTCTTGGGCATAGAAGCTAAGAAGACTGGTCTCTGCCCAAGTCCAGTGATGAGCTGGCAGAGCACAAGATCCTTTGTAACCATTGAGAAGAGCAGGTAAGAGAGGAATTCAGCAAGTGAGGTGGGTCAATGGAAAGGGAGCCACCACCTCCTCAGGACGGACAGCGCGTCTCTGAAGGGTTGCCATTGAGCTGGACCTTGAAGGATGTGTAGGAGCCCATCAGGGTAGACATGCATGAGAAATCATCATAGATGGAATAGATGGTGCAAAGGGGTGCAAGGACGAAAGCTGGAGGGCCTTTTCTAGCCCATGCTGACCTCTTCCTCTTCTGAAATCCTGATACACTGACTGAGATTCCCACAGGCTCATAAAATGTCCAGTGGCCCCCGTCTCTTTAAACCCAGTGTTCTGCCCCAGCACTGAGCAGCAAGCTGATCCCCATGGGGATCAACCCCGACTCAACTCCTTCCATCTCATCCCTGGTCCTTCCGGGATACCAACCCCCTGGGGCATGGGCTGCCGTCATCCCTTCTCTCTCCCTTCATACCCTCCAGTCTTTCCCTTAGTGTGGACCTCACTCAGCAAGTGCCTCTGTCCACATAGCTGTAGGTCAGACCTATAGCTGATCACCCATATCCAGGACCTGCCCGGTCCCCAGTCCATGTGGCTCCTAATACCCTGATGCACCTGTCTCCCCATTCCCACCAAAGGGGATCAGTTAGAGGGAAGAATCTGTGCTGTTTCTCCACCTGGTAGTGAGGTCCCGACGACCTCTGAGACATTCTTCCACTGGAACCTGCACTCATTACAACAAACAGAATTCTTAATGCATTGCTGGGCTCCCTAGAAAGTACAGGGAATGTCTATGGAGAGAGAGAGAGACAGAGAGAGAGAGAGAGAGAGAGAGAGAGAGACAGAGACAGAGACAGAGACAGAGACAGAGAGACAGAGACAGAGACAGAGACAGAGACAGAGACAGAGAGAGAGAATAGTAAACTGAAACTCTCATGTAAAAGGAAGGGATTCCTTGAGGGTGACTATTAACACTTGCATTAAGGAGACTGAGCCCTGTGTAGACAACAAGGCAGAGATCTGAGCCCAAGCCTCCAATTTCCTTCAAGGGATCTTTGAAGGAGAATAAAGTGATTCGAATCTAGTACTTTTTGGTTCTCAGTAGTAGTATATATCTACTTTTTTTTCTGACAAAAAAAAAAAAAAAAAAAAATGACCTCCCAATCTAGGTCTAGCAGGATTCTTCAAAAAGTAAAATTCAAAATGAGTTCAAAATAGTGATAATCAAACAAATAAATGATTGAGAACAGAACGACAGATTTGGACCTCTAAGCGCTTTAGATATTGAAATCGTAATGTACAGACTATAAAATAACCCAGTGTTAAATAAATACAGAAGTGAAATACAGAGCTACGAATGTGTAGGACCCAAGATACTATCATATCTGGACAGACAAATAAGAAATTAGTAACACCAAACTTTTACAAATGAAAAATTAACTTGTTGAAATTAAAAGTCTAAATTGCAAACAGCAGATTAGGCGTAATTGAATAGAGGATGAGTGATCTAAAACACAGGGCTGCAGAAATTTATGAGAACCCAGTTCAAATAGGGAGATGAAAATACGACCAGGTTAGTGACATGAAGGCTAAAATAAGAAGGAACAACCGGAAATGAAAGAGGGCCAATATTCAGAGGAATAGCGGAGTAAATTTTCAGAACCAAGGAGAAGTTACAGACTGATGAACAGTGATGCAGCTACACATGCAGAAACACAAATGCATGACACAAGGCTAAATAAATAAATCCACACCTATAATATTGTAGTAGGCAAGCGAAAACCCATTACGGAGATTGTTTAAGCATCGAGCAAGCAGAAGCAGGTCATCCCCAAAGGAACGACTGGATTGACAACAAAATCCTCAACAGCAATGGAAGCCAGAAAGTAGTAGAATAACTTTAACTAACCAAAAAGCCTGAACAAAACAAAGCTATCTTGCAAAGATAATTTGAGCACATTATCCAGGGTAGAGGGCAAAATCAGGACATTTCAGATAAAGACCAAACAAATGAAACAAAAACCCAATTTTCTAATCCACTGACCTTTACTAAGAGAACTTCTAAGTCATGAACTTCAGGAAGCAACCAAGAATAAAGAAATTGATAAATATTAGGGTTAACATAAACCAGACCGTCTCTCCGTGAAAACATAACAATGATGATCACAGCAGCAATGACAGTATAAGAATATACGATTCCTATAAGGTTAAAGGAGGACAGACCTAAAGTCACGAAAGCTAATAACATGCAGCAGGGGAGCAGCGACTGCATTAAAGCATCTGAACATTCTTGTTTCATATGCACTGCTGTGGAGAGCTGTGCAGATGCTGTTTAATGAAGCTCGTGTGCCAGGTAAAAAGCATATTGAATAACTCAAAGAATAAGAGTTTACATGTCTAATACAAAACAATAGGAAGTCAATGAAGAATTTAAAAAGTTAAGCCAACCATAATCATAGAAAGCAATTTGGAAAAAAATGCAAGAGAAGGAAGTACAGAAAGGGCACGACTATGGGAAAAACAGAGTAAACTAAAAAGCAAATACTCTATTTTATTAACCATGACAAATCCAAAAGGAGTAAAGTTATCCACTAAAATATAGAGCTTAAAAAAAAAAAAAAGGGTGATTATATGCTGAATTTTTTTTCTCTGTTGTTCAAAACCTGTACTTTTTTTTTTTTTTATTTTAAATACTTTCATCGCATGGCTTTTTACAACTACCTGAGCAATTGTAAACAGCAAAACACGGTGGTCTGACTGCAACATAACAGCCATTCCCTCCTTTTTGTCACTTTGTCTTTGTATGGCTTGTATAAAACAGGTCCTTGGAAAGTCCAGGAACCATCTGAGGCAGTACCCCACGGTCACGGACAAAACACCCAGTTAACCACTACCCTGAACAACATCCACGTCTAACCAAGAGCTTGCTGGCTTGATCCAAGTCACTGACCTGTTAGTTCCTATGGTTTAAAATGAAAGCGAACACTATGGTAATGCCGAGAAGACAGCTGATTTGCCCCAGTGTATTTAGGGTTCGTAAGAGAAATTCAATCACCTCATCTTAGAAAAATACATGCTGACATGTCAGCACACTACCAACTCGATAAAGACCCAGAACGGGTGATTTTTAAAGATACGTTTCTCTTGAATCAGCACCAAAAACAGCAACAGTTTCCTGTGCAACCTGTGGCAAGATTCTTAAACAGAGGTAAGTTAGGAACATTTCTGATAAAATTCACAAACTCTGCAGAGGTCATTCAAGATCTAGCCAAACAACTAGCAATTCCGTCTTGACAAGAAGGGCAGGCAATTAGCTTGGAGGGACATTATCATGAGTATGGCTGCATTTCTGCAGTAAGACGGCTGATGTCTACTTTGTTACGGGTATTTCCTCTCTCACACGAAGGAGGCGCTGGGAAAGCATTACAACTGTTAAGACTGAGGTGAAGGATTGTGCAGCCTTCCACGATCAGTGAGAGGGACTCGTTCTCCTGGCGGCATCAAATGCAGTCTCCTCTGTGTTGTTTTGCAAATGGGCTTTGACGGAGCAGTTCATCTGCTTCATCAGGAAGGGCTCCAGGCTGTCTCTGCTGTCTGTCCCCGGAGGCCTCTGTCTGGGCAGTGTTATCCGCAGTCATGATGAAGTATGAAAGAAGCCACCCTGCTGTTATTCCACTTGCCACGGGCTCCAGCCATCCATGGTCATCACACGGACGTCGGCCCCCTGCGTAATGAGCCTGTTGACAACACCCACGTGTCCGCTGAGCCCACTCCATGAGGCGGGCTCTCCTTGTCTTCATCTGCAGTGCTCACAGCAGTGGGCCTTTCAGAAAGTAGTCTCTCTACGTAGTGATTCGACCTGCAGGCCTCCCAGGCCACCAGGGAAATGTGCTGGCCTGGAAGGCTGTCGGCAGTGCCTCATGCTGTCTTTAAAAAGGGAGATCGAGATGCGCTCTGGTGGCTTAGTGGATAAGTCCACACTTTCTGGCTGGCACAGTCCATACACATCTCAGGGACCTGGGTTCACATCCCCGGGGTGGGCAGGGAGAACAACCAAGGTAAACAACTAAATAAAATACTTCCTCCTCTCTCTTCCTGCCTGCCTGTTCACCTTCATTGTTGCCTGCAAGAATTTCTTTTAAAAAAAGAAATGCAAATTTAATACACAGGAATGCAAAAATGGGGGAAAAAAAAAAAGATCAATTTTAAATAAATCTGGGGTAGCTATATTGATATAAAAATCCGCTTTAAGGCAGAAAGCACTGGAGTCATTACTTTATAACAGACTCACTCTCCACAAAATTATAAAGGCTATTAACTAGCATTCACCTAATAAAATGGCTTTAAACTTGCTAGAAATATAGAGAGAAAATGAAAAACCACCATCATAGTAGGAGAGTTCAACACATCTAATTACTGATAGATGAAGCAGATGAAAACTTAGGAAAGACACAGACGTTTGAACAACCTCATTAAGTAGCTTAAGTTAAAACTCTCTGGTCACTGTCTGGCATATATCTTTTCAAGAACATAAAGAATATTTGCAAAAAAAAAAAATGACCATAAGTTACGTTCTCAACCAACTTAATCATGCTCCTATTGTGCAATTAAAAACCGATTTCCCTTTCTGTGAGTCCAGCAGACAAGCCCTGAAAGTTCTAGTCTAGTTAACCAACTTCCTGAGCACCTGGGCAGCACAGATTTTCAGACCACCTGACACTATTCCTTCACTTCTCTGGGAAGTCAGCGGGGTAGGTGGTGTCATTCCCGCTTGCAGTGAGGGAGTCAGAATGGGCCTCTTGGATTGCTTTGGCCATTCATTGACCCTGAAGATCCCAGTCACGGCTGGGTCCTTAGACGTGTTCCTTGCAGAGCAGTACCCT
Source organism: Solenodon paradoxus (assembly GCA_004363575.1). Taxonomy (NCBI): domain Eukaryota; kingdom Metazoa; phylum Chordata; class Mammalia; order Eulipotyphla; family Solenodontidae; genus Solenodon; species Solenodon paradoxus. The sequence continues at coordinate 759,003 of RJWH01000398.1, read as the reverse complement.
TCGTGCTTTTTGGGAAGATGTCAGGCACCTGAAAATGTCTCTGGGGCCTGAGGAGCAGCCTGATTCTGAGAAATCCCAGGGCAGAGAATGCAGGCCAGGTTTAGAGAGAGTGCTTCCTCCAGCTGTCCCTGGAAAGGAACCCAGTCAGCGACTTTGATGTCCCCATTCAAAGACTGGAGCAAAATTATGGCTTTCCTTTCCCCTTCTCACAACACCCCTCCCTCTGTTTTTGGCTCTGTCATTCACTCACATGTGATCTTGTACAAAACTCTTCCCCCTCTGAGCCTCACCTACAGGGCACACCCCTGGCAGCACAGCCAGAAGATGCTTATTGGTGGCATTAGTCTTTTTCATTTCAGGAATCAAGTCTGTTCTCTGACTCAGCATTTGGGGATGACCAAGAGACCCACAAATCCTGTAAGAGTGTCAGCTACTCTAACAAAATTGAAAATAGGAACACCTTGAATAAGTCTTCTGAAAGAAGTGTGCTTCCCCCAGGCAACAAGCAGCCCAGACTCAATACCATGGTTCCATAATGCCTGCTGCCCAGGACACCTCTGCTACGCTGCCATTCTGCGGGTGCCGCCCTTCCCTTCTGGGCCGAGCGGCTGCCAGCACGTCAGTGCCCTGGAAGCAGGGCGGAGGAACAGGGCTCACTGCCTCCTCACTGACATAGCTGTTCACAACGCTCCACTCAGTCCCATCAGACAGAATGCAGGTGCACGGCCACGCCTAACGGCCCTGGAGGCTGGGATCTGTGGTCCTTAGCTGAGGAGCCACATAGCGAGTTAAAAATTCTGCTCATGTAGAAAAAGAGGGTCAGACACTGGAGGACGATTTTCAGTCTTTGCCGCACCATCCCTCTCTTTCCACACTTGGGAGGAAGAAAGACCTTGAAGTGAACACGGGCTTTCTAATAGTGCCCTCCTTTGACGCACATGGAGAATCTGCAACAATGTACTCAACGCTCTGCTTGGCGCCCACAAACACAGTTTCACACATATCAACTCCCAGCATAACAGGTGAGAACACTGGGATAGCTGCGAAAGGACAGAGGCGGGGCGCGACACAGACCGCCAGCCACGGGCATCCCCAACAGTCAGAGGAAGGTCCACCCCACAGGGCTCCCCACCCCAGAGGTCTTATTGTCAGTCGGCCCACCTTTCTTTCACCAGCTGAGAGCAGAAATGAGTATCTGCACACTTCACTATTCTGCCACACACACATCTACAAAAGACAATAACTGAAGTCCCAATGATGGGGACCAGAGGACAGAGCGCAGAGCTGGGCTTCAAGGAGTGTCTCACCTTCCATGACGGGCTGTGCCGTGCCAGTTGCTGGCTGACTCAAGGCCTCCAGGACAGCAGAGCTGGCAAGGCGTGTGTCCAGGTGGACAAAGTCAGGGATCAGGAGTCCTTCAAGGACAGCTGCAGGACCCTGTAAAAGACCAACCGCCCATGACAAGGGCCACACAGAGCCTCTGGTGCTGGGGAAGCTGCAGGATCACACTTCACTCTACCAGTGCCCACATGAGAAGGAAAGCAGAATGCCAGCATTAGTTGGACCATTTATAGGGCCCCCTGCCAGGTATCATGTTCAGGACTTTATGGATATTTTGTTTACAAAATGCTATAGGAAATAAACAACTCAAAAGAAGTGAGATAACTGCTGCTGCAAATCAGTCAATGAGAGGTGAGAGACAGGATTCAAAGCCAGCTCAGACTGACTCCAGAAGAGTAAGTGTGACTGTCACCATACCAGAAGCAAATGCGGCTGGGAGGCCCCGGGTTTTGTAGGCAGGGGCCCTGGGCATAAACCCCTGCCCTCCTCTCCTCCCAGAAGCCTCCCCAACCCTGATTTCCTGCTGGGTCTCCAATAAGAATAGCTACCTCCACTTGGCCTCCTAGGGAAGTACTGACCTGTGTGTGTGAAGTGCCAGACACCCTTTCTTGCACTCAGTGAATGACAAGCACTGGACAAAGGTGACCTCCTCTACTTCTCAATCATCTTGGCTGAACACCACAAACTTCAGGGACCTCGGATGCTGAGTTTACTGCTCTAACCCCAGTATGTCTTCATCTCCCCAGCTCCCTGCCCCATGGCTTGGTCTTTTTCCTTGCTTTGTTTCTCCTCTTAGTAGATTTCTCATCATCTGATACCTCACCAACCACAAGTCCATGTGCATTTTCTCTGTCACTGTGCATCAGATGCAGATTCAGGGAGGACAGGGATTTGTTTTTCAGTTTTATCCACCACTGTATCCCCGAGGACTCGTTAAGAAGCGGGCACCCAGTATAACCAATGAGTATGTCTCTCAATCCGGGTCTAGCAGATGACACAAATGTGCACCCCATAAAATGCTCACGTCAGTGAATCCATTAGTCAAAGTTTAGTATGTACAAATGCCTTCATTCCCCTCCTTCCAGGGACAGGGTAACAAATTCTTAGGTGTATGTGTGCATACAAACACACCATCAGGTTAACGTGTCTTGGCTCATCTCCTCCTGGAGAAACTGAGATTTTCATGAGGAACACGGCTCCCGGAGAAGCAGTAGCACGCACCCAGACATCACAGGTCAGTTGCATCTTCTCATGCCCTTCCAGAAGCCCCCACATGCAGGGAAACATTCTCTCAGGAGAGTCAACCATTCTTCCCGGTCAGGATCCTGCTCCTGGGTCCCTGATCCCCTTTCCCCAGCTCCCAAGGCCACTGAGAACCTCCAGATGATGGACACCCAAGTACTTGGCATTCCCAACTGGCCTTGCCACCTTCCACAGCACTACCGGAATGTTCTGGAACGTTCTGAGGAATGGGCTGTTTGGGGCAGTAGGGGCAAAACCCAAGAATCCGATGAATCCCCGCAGCCCAGCCTCCAGCCCCCGACCCCTCAGGAAGCTGATTCATGAGGCTCAGACATGCCTGTTAACTGCCAGGCCGGCCCCTGCGCTCGGAAAAATATTGCCGCTGCTCTCTTGAGGCGGCTACAACGTTTCTCAGAAGAGCTTCGGCCGTAATCACAAGGCGTCCGCCTCCCCGCCCAGGAGCCCATCAGTTATTATCTGCAGCACAAACACCTACCACTTTGTACTAACATTTTGGCAGTTTCATACAAACAGAGCACTTAGCGCTGCCCCATAACTCTGCGCTCTTGCTGGGCCCCAGCTCCCAGCTGGCACGGGCAGCCAAGTGATCTGTAACAAAAAAGCAAAAAAAGCAAATGAAACGTTTGGGGTTGTTTTTATGGGCCCCTGCAGCCCCCGCCTCGCCCCCCAGCACCCGTGGCAGACACACAAGTATGAGTTCAGACCCTGCACGGCACATTTTTCGGACAGGCTCCGGTGACGCCAGCTCTGGGCATTACAACAGGACGGATTGTGCGGCCGCGAGTGGCATTTTCCGTCCTCGGTCAGGGGCTTCCGCTGGAGGCGCCTGGGCTCTGCAGACCCGGGGTCCACCCACCGCCCACGCAGGGTTTGGGCGCTAACCTAGCAGCTGGGCACCCCCTGGCACAGCCTGATCCAGCAGAGAGCACAGAAACCCCAAACACCAGCCGGCCGCTGGCTGCCCAAATATTTGCTCCCCAACCCAGGGAGCCCAGGGCCTGAGTCCTTCAAAGGCCCTTTCCTGGCAGAGCTGGGGGGATTCTGGCTGCCAATGGAGATGATGGAGAGTGACTTCTTGTCCTGGAGCCGGATCCACTGCCCACTGCAGGGGTTTTTCCAGCCTCCAGACTAGAGAGGTGACTCCAGGGCCACCTGACAGTCTATCCCTGTCTTTTCTGAGCCCTCCTCTCTGGTCCATCCAGCTAGCTGCTGCCTCCTCCTTCTAGTGTCGGTCCCCTGGAGCCTCCAAACACTGAAAATGTTTCCAAGAGGTGCTGGGGAGGCCCTGCTAGGTCCTGGGCATTGAGTGGCTATTATCTCACTAAATCCTCATAACAGCTCTGGAGGAACATGTCAGTCTCCATCTGAAAGGCAAAAAGACTTGTGCTCAGAGAGGTCAAGTGAGCTGACCAGGATCACACAGCTAGTAGTTAATGGGGGTGCTGAGACAGCGACCCAGAATTGCCTCAACCCCAAGCTCATGCTTTTGCCTCCTGGGAGAGATGAGAACTGAGAAGAGCTTCTTGTGACTCCCCAACACTGTAGGCGACTCGGGGATGGCACCATGTGAGTGCTGTGTGATGCTGGGCTGGTGCCTCTCTTCTCAGCTCTGGAGTGTCATCTGTGCCATGAAGGACATGGCTGCTGTCCCTGGAGGTCTATACTGTCTACTATACTTGACCATGATGACCTCGGTCCTTCAGAACATACCCACCTTTCCCTCAGGCCTCCTCTTCCACCGCAGTGTTCCTGCGCTGGACTCCAGATGCCTCCCTCTCTTCCGAGGGCCAACCCACAGTGCACTCAGGGGTGCCTGGAGGATAGTGTCACTGACCACCACATAAAAGCCACACTCTGGCTGGGTGGTCAAGGCCTCTCCGAGCCCGGTCCCCACTGACAGGCATACAGTGTGTTGGACACTAGACCCAAAGAACTCGAGGCGATGAAAGATGCCAGATACAGGAGGAGCAATGAGGGGGGAAACCTCATCCAGGGTGGTTGGAGCATGGATGAAGATCTAGGCATTGCTGCTCTCAGTGTGGGGGTGATGGGCATTGTTAGGTATTCGAAACCAGGCTCTGGCACAATTGGAGAGACTGAAGATGCTAACTAGAGCTGGGCTCTGTCTTGGAACTAAACTGGCTGTGATGAATTCAGGTCAAGGCCCTGATCATGAAGGAAGCAGAGGAATCATCAGGGAAAACAGGCAGCCATTAGTCGTCAAGACAGAGTAGGATGGTAACCCTGTCACTGGTCTTCAGCCAGGCCTGCTTTATTGCCTACCTAACTCCCAGAATATGTTGAGGACTGAGGATTCTCGACCATGACTGACTCAGAAACCCTCAGGACGACTCGTATTAATGTGTGACCACTTCATGGGGCGATTTCTGCTCTGATGTCTGCTTTCAACTGCAGCATTTCCTCCTGACCCTCCACCAAATGGTACTTATTTCTATATACTCAATTTGTTCTTCCTCATTACCACCCTTCTGCTCCTCAGCCTCTGCGATGGCCCCACCAAGCTTGCTCCGATCCCACAGGCCTGGGTGTCAGCTCACGCACACTACTTTGCCTTATTTCTACTCTCGGAGGAGATTGTAGACCCTCAAGAATTCCCAGAGTGGTCTCCTTTCTCAAGTCCACTCCACTCAGAGGGGCTGAGCCACTGGAGGTGTTCTCATAGTCATTCAGCCACTCCTTCAACAGCAGCCAAGAGTTTTCTCCCACACCACATGCTCAGTGGCAGAGACAGAGGGACAAAGATGACCTGAGTTAAGCAGTCCTCATACTTGGAATGAGAGTAGAGATATTGTGAGATCAAGTCTACCGAAGTAATGGAAAGAGAGAAGACAATTTGGAGGAAAACTCACGGAAAATTTCTTAAAGATGGTGACAGGGGGCTGGCACAGCTCTGGAATGTCTCTAAGAATAAGGTGGGAGAGGAAGGACAGAAGGGGATCAGGCTGTAAAGCAGGCCCAGACTCTCACTGGACATACTGAACAACCCCTGAAGGATGTTGGTCTTGAAAGTGGCCAGAAGACATGAAACGTGAGATATATGGTCAGATTCTTCTCTTGGAAAAATCTCAAAAAACATGGAGGACCTCACAATCGAGGTGGGTGTGGGTGACTTTCCTAATTGTTCTGAGTTTCAGTTTCCCTATCAGCAAACTGGGGAAAGAATGCCTATTCTCTACAAAGTTACAAGGTGTTATTTCTAGGCAAAAGATGCTTGGGAGTAATAATGATAATAAATCAAAGAGGGGGATAATAAGAGGCCACCCCTCTCCCCACTCATCCTCCCCAAATCATCTAGAGGCCTGGGAGTCAAGCCCTCAGGCCAGTCGCACGGGAGTCTACTTGCCTAGTAGAAACCTCAGCCTCAGGGTGGCCGACTGGTTCTTTCCCTGCCCAGCTGCCCAGCTGCCCAGGTCTGGGAATAGACAGACCAACAGACCCTAATTACTCCTGTCCTGGCATCTGCCTCGGATTAAATGTACAGCTCCTCTCACAGGCTTGGAACACCAGCCATAAGCAGAGCATCTGCATGGCGGATGCCGGCGTTTAAAAATAGAGCAGACTTGAGAACCGCATTTCCTTGTCCTGGGAGTTCCTGGAATGGGAGACGGAGCATTTGTTGTGGATTTTGCCCTTTAGCAACCCAGCTCCCAGTCCCCAGGCCAGGGTAAAAGAGGGGCTGCCATGCTGGTGCAGTTCCCCATGAAGCCACCAGGTGGCGTCGGGACCGACGCCTGGGGGGCCCCGACGGGCCTGGAGCGGCTCCAGGACGCCCCTGCGCATGGTAGGGCCCAGCTCTCCCACCACTTGGCGCTGGGAGTTGGCTGCGGGCAGTGGCTTGGCAGCCTGCGGCTGGGGGCGGACGGCGGGACTGGTGTGGGGTTTCAGCCTCTCCGGAGGGCCCTCACGGCTGTGTGCTGAGCAAACGTTCGGCCTGATGTCGGCAACATGCGGAACCAATTTTCGGGGAACTCAGCAGCCAAACCATTCACCTTTGGGCGGGAAGCAGGATCCCCTGTCAGCCCTGGATGCTCAGTGTCTCCCACTTGAATAACCAGAGAGGCAGAGGGGTCTCCTCGTGGTGGGAGCAAGGCCGGTCTCGCTATGCGGGCCTGAGAGTCTGGGGCGAGGGCTGAGCTCATCTTCCCTAGACTGGAAATGACATGCTAGGCTCTGTTACCGTGTGTTTGTGTGTGTGTGTGTGTGTGTGTGTGTGTGTATTTTAATGAAGTATGTACTAATGCCAACGTTGCCTTGCATTTTCCATGCATTTCTTATCTAATCTTCACAGCCGAGTCTCAAGATGGGTCCTCCATGCCACTGCACAGGGACCCAGTATTTAGGAGTACTAAAAACACTGGACCAAACCAGATAGGTGAAACCAGTTCAGATCTCTGCACAAAGGGAAATGGAAACGGCTACTTTAGCCACTCAAGCTCCCCCAAGTAGAAAAGCACACCCCCACCCACCCACTCCCAACTCTCTTTGGAATTTTGGAGTCAGACCAGAGGGACCAGGAGGCCAGCACCCCTCAGAGCACCATCCAGGACCCAGAGTCTCCTCGCCTAGGGGAAACCTCAGCATCAGTTCTTAAACTACCCCCATTCTAAATCTACCTCTCACACATTTATGAATAGAAACTATTTAAAGTACACACCTTTGAAACATACAGTGATCAACTTTTCTGGGTTTCCTGTTGCCAGGGCTTAGACATGATCATAATTATTCCCATTTTACAGATGAGAAAACTGAGATCCAGGGAGGTAGACCCTGGTAAACCAAGTCCCTAAGGAAGGTGGAAAGCTATAACTGGAAGAAAAGTGTGTGAGATCTCAGGCAGGCAAAATCATTAGCGGTTGTGTCTACTAGATGCGTTTGTACAGAGCAGTTCACTGAACTGAGACTCAGTTTCCTCATCCATATGGCAACCCTCCCTCTAGGAGAATCAAGTGAGGCTGAAAATCTCCAGGGTGCTGTGTGTGTGAATTAGTTCCAGAAGTGACGGTGGAACAGAGGAGTAGGGGAGGGTACCATCCAGAGAAGGCTGGAGATCTCTTGGAAAACAAGAATTACCAGGAGGTTTTTCCATGACTAAATAGGAAGAACCAGAAAGAGGAAGGAAAAATAAGGAAGCCCTCAGCCAAAAAAAATCTGACAGAATTCCTTCAGGAAAGGAAAACAACTTCATTAGAAAATGAGGGTCCTTGTCTTACCAGGCCCTCCCCCGAACTCTCATCCTTCCAGCTCCTTGGTGATGGCATTTGGCCATCCCTGAATATGGGTGGCATTGGGTGTGGGCGGCATTGAGCTAGCATGGGAAGTCTCACTGGGCGCCCACAGGAATGAGCAGTCTAACACCAAGTGCGCCACTCTCGCATGTGTGAACCTACTGAATGAACATGAGTAACACCTGAGTGAGGTGCCGGTGACACGCTAATGGCTGAACACAGCTGTGGAGGTCAACACATCTGCTCTAATTGCTCACTGTGGCAGCTAGGATTTGCCTCACCTCTCACTGAGGCATCCTGTGGCATCTCCCTTGACGAGGAGTGTCCCTCCCTCGCTCCTCCACTGCACTGACTGTCCCTGTCGGCATGTGCAGCAAGGAAGGCTCTTGATGGAGCCCATGGTAGAGTGGCGACAAGAACAGGTGCTGGGGACAGTCATGACGCTTGGGGATTGATGGGGGAAAAACTGGGGGGCCAGCAGAGGAAGAGGCAGCTTCCCACTGCTCAGTGGCTGTGACTGTCCTCCCACTCTCAGTTGGGTGAGGTTGCTTTTTCAGGATCATTAGAATGGCTCCCCCATTTGATTCAAATGCATATGCAGGAGGACGTGCCTCCTGGGCATCAGGAGGAGGACAAAATAAATCTCATCACACAATGAGTCCCCAGCATGGTCTTGATAGACCCAAATTTCATATTCACCACCTCAAGGCTAGAGGAGGTTATGATTTCCATTGTGTGGTTTTGGAAATTAAAGCTAAGACAGTGTGCTCTGCAGAGGTCAATAAGCATTTGCTCCAATGCCTTTGTCCAGGTTCTCAATGTGTGTTTTCCAGGCCCCCTGGGGTCAGATCCCCACTAAGTCTTCTCATCCATCCCCAGGCCCCTCCCCGATCCTGGTCCAGCCACGCAGAATGTCTTGCTGTTTTCCAAAGTATTCTTCCGGACACCCTTTCTCCTTCTTTGCCCAGCAGACCCTTCTACTGTTCCCAAGACCCATCCAAACACCACTCCCCCTGGCTTGCTGAGGCTGAGTTGAATTCCTGCCCTGGAGCTTCTATGGCTCTGCTCACTTGGTCTTACTGAAATGATGACAATCCCTTAAAAGCTGTATTTCACTGAGTCCTGCTTGGAGTCCTGTGCTGGGCTAACTTATTTTTAAACATATCATCTGTGTATCCCCTAAGGACCAGGAATAGGGTGAGGTATATGGGGCGCTTACTTAAGGGAGTGCCCCGAAAGCTGAGAAATCAAAGATAATGTTTGAATGTAGTACTTTTAAAAATCAAAATCAGCTGTTTGAAAGATGTAGTTTCCTCTCGCACGCGCATGTATGCACACTGGGTGTGCACTCCAGCGAGCATTTGCCTTTTTGAGTCAACCACTTTTTTTTCCCCCAAAGTAAAGGATTTTGTGACCAGAGAAATGGTTCTCAGTCCCAACAGATATTGGGAAGAAGTCTCAAAAAAAAAAGTGAGTATTTTTTTCAGCATACTTAGATGCTCAGAATCATCTAATTACTAGTCAAAAATGTCTGCTCCTTGGGCTTCTGCCAAATGTAATTCCTTATTCCCTTCCAAAATCGCCATATATTTAACCAATCCCAGCCTTTCTCTTCTGCTGAAGCCCCGCCAATAACTGCTGGTAACTCCGTTGTATTGGGTTGACCAGTGTAAGAATACCCAGACCCATTCCTTCTGTAGAAAGAACATATATGATCCAATCCAGCTGCAGGTAACAACACTGGGGACTAGAACTCACTCACTGGTGCTTTCTTGGGCCAGTAAGGAAACTCGTGGAAGAGAAGAAAGGAAAGATGAGCGCTGTGACCCCAGAGAGTTTACTCTGAATAAAGGATATCATCAAAGAATCACAAAACAAACAGGAAATTAAATAGTGATGAGCACTAGGGAGGGAGAGACTCATGGCAGGGCGCTAGGAGAGATTATCACAGGGCAGCGAAGGCTTTCCTGAGAAAGAGATGAGGCAGTATAATGAGACAGGTAACAATGAACTGGAGATTAGGGAACAGGGTCCCATTAAAGGGAACAGCACAGACAGAGCTCGAAAAGCTCTTTTAGCCCAAAGTAGGTAGAGGAAAGGAAATAATAAAGATGAGAGTGGAAATCAATGGGATAGAAAATGTACAAGTAATTGATAAAAATCAATAAAACCAAAAGCTGTTTCCTGGAAAAGGTCAATATGATTGACAAACTTCTAGAGAAACTGAACAAGAAAAAAAGAAGAGAAAAATAAGAGCTACAAATATCCAGAAAGAAAGAGGGACAGATAATAAAGAAATATTATGCAAAGTCTCTGACTTTCAATCAATAATATAAATTTGGAAGTAGAAAGAGGATAAACGCATTAAAATCACAGATAGCAAGCTCACTTAAAAGGAACAGAAAATAGGAATAGTTCCATATTTTTAAGAAAATAGGTTTTGTAATTAAAAGTCTTCCCACAGAGAAAATTCCAGGTCCAGTAGCGTCATTGGTAAATTCTCTCAAATATTTACTAAAAAAATAGAAATAAAAATAACAATACCAACCTTGCTCAAGCTCCTTTTTAAGAGTTTGGCATTGATTGTCCTGATATCAAGACCAGATAAAGATATTATAAGAAAAGGATAACAGACCTTCTTAGATACAGACATGAAAATCCTTAACATATCAGCAAATCAAATCTAATAAGACATTAAAAGAAAATTGCATCTCTGTCAAATGAGATTTATTCTAGGCATTCCATGTTGGTTTAATATTTGAAAAATAATACAATTTACCATTTGTATGTTTCCTATTCATTATTAGTTTGTTTTTAATTTTGCTTTTTTCCCCAAAACTTATTTTCCAGGGCCTATAAGGGCGGACGCTGTGCTCTTTGCCGCCTTAGGGCCCCATTAGCACCTTACACCACACACCTGCCCGCTGATGACACCTGGCTCATTCATGCTTGCCTCCCAGACTCCTGACTCCCGGCTTTCTCGGCCTCAGTTCCACCCTCCCTCACCCAGACCTTCTTCAGTCATGTTCTCGCCTTCATAAGCCTCAGTGGTCTCTCAACCCTTGGGTCAGCTGCTTACACTAATGTTCTGCTCTAGCTCTTGATTTTCAAAAGGTGACTCCTTTCCTTGCATACCATCTGCACGAGCCAGTCCTGGCTTTCTTCCTGGAAGTCTCTCCTTGTACAGAAAGCCGAGAAGCCTTAGCAGGGAAGGGTTTTCCCAGAGGAGTCTTCTTGCTTTTCTATTACCCGTGTTAGGGAATCCCAGCAAGAAAGGTGGACTAGTTAGCGTCCTATCTCATACATTTCTGAGCACCTCCCACAGACGCTTCCTGAGGTTTTTGACTGTGGACTCCCAAATTCATAGAGCCTATAAAATGGGAATTCCATCCAAGAGAAATGTTTCAAAGACTTTGCCATTCATAGATCCCTTTGAATTTCCATGGGACAAGGGGACCAAATCCTTAATGGTAAGGATAGGAATGTGAATATCTTGGCACAATTCATAACATTCCAATTCACAGCATGGCTTTGGAATTGATTAACGGAATCCACCTTCTAAGTAGCTACTGGCATCTGCTGACTCACTTGGTGCTAAAAATCTGGCAGCGCCAGGGCTCCGAGGATAAAATTCGAGGCAGCCAGCCACTGAGCCTGCTTCAGAGGGTGTAGCAAGGGCTGTCTGAAGTAGTGTGTGCTCCTTCTTCAAGAGTAACCGCTCCAGCCCCCTTTCCAGCAGCATGGCGAAGACGTCCTTGACATCTGCGATCTCCAATATTGTATCCACAAGCTTTGTGCAGCTAAATTTAAATTAATTAAAATTAAAAAAAAAAAATGCAGCTCCTCTGTCTCACTGATCACATTTCAAGATGCACCAGCCACACCTGGCCAGCAGCTACCATCTGAGTCAGCGCAGAGAGCGAGTGTGTCCACTATTGCAGAGCGTTTTTGGACAGTGATACTCTAGTCTCTCATCACGGAGTCTTCAAAGTGACATTGAACTAAGTGATCTCTTGTGAGTTCCATGGAGGTTGTGGGGCAGTGGGTCGGTGGGCTGGGGGTCTCACAGTCCACAGCCTCCGCTTTGTCCGGCTTAGTGTTGACCTTGGGACTGGCCTTCTCCATAGACCCACACTACTGAGCGGGTCAGTTCAGTTCCAGATGCTCTGTTGAACATCTGCGTTGTGCCAGATTCTAGTCCAGGTGGTGGAGGTTTGTAACTGATGAGACGAAGGCTGTGCCTGAAGCGGCTCACGCTCTCCATTGGAGAGCACATGACGGGAACACATCATGACCTCAGGCAGAGAAAGGAGCACAAGGTTGGAGTTTTAGAAGCACCAATGAGCAGAGACTGTAGCCGGAAGGTGAAAGCTTTAGAAAGTAGTTGATGTGCAATTAGTTTCTGAATAATTGGGAGTTCCACAGATGGTTCTTGAACAGAAGGGTAATTCAGAAAACACGAACAGCACGTTCAAAAGCAAAGAGGCAAGATAGCACACTTCATTGGGAACTACAGGTCAGTTGATGTTGGTGGCCTAACATTTGTTTCAACACCCGCACGATACGCCCGTGGTTAGCACAGGCACATCGTCGTATGAACAGTCCTTCTAAAAGTCAGGCATGCAAACATTGCAACTGAATTTCTCTGTTGAGCTTCCTTCAGGATGTTGTGGAATCAAAGAAATTCTGGGTAACATTGCTTGAGGCACTGGATCAAACCTCACTGGAAGGCAGTTCTACTTCTGGATGTTGATTGTGTCGATCGTTAAATTCTTGTTTTATTTAAGCTAGTTGGAATTGGGTTTTCCGCCGTAAAGGCTACATTTACAGGGAAGGAAACAGCCTAAGATACGTTAAGTGAGTGCTCTCTTTCTCTAATGTGCATCAGACCCGCTCGGAAGGCTTGTTCAAAAACGTGCCTGAATTCCGTTCTCAGAGACTCAGATTCAATAGGTCCGACATAGGCGCCCTTGAATTTTAATTTCTAATGAGCCCCCCAGATGATGAAATTGATTCTGGGACCACATTCTGAGTAGCACTGAGCTAGCCATTGACTACAGGTCACTTTTATTGAGCAGCAATCTGAGACTTGAACCCAGTTCTGATTGATTTTAGTTTCAGAATTTTTTCTATCACCACCTTTGGTGAACAGGGTGGTGGAGTAACTCAGCAGCAAGATGTGGAATGTATTTGTCTTACTTATAAACAGAAGACTAGCTTGGGGGCAGGGGAATCTATCAACTGTAAGTTGTTTGTAGTTGTACCATAATTTTCAGCCACCTTTCTTTGATTATTCTCCCTTTAAAATGCCAGACTTGTTCCTGCTTCAGCTATCTTTCACCTCCAAAAGGCATCTCCCTCTTAGCACACAGTACTTCATTATGTGGGCCACTTAATTACATGTATAAAATGGAATGAAATTTCATAAGTCCATATGGAGTCCTATTAGGTAATATTTTTATAATGTTGCTTCCAGCCATCATGTGAAAGTTATAACGTCATTGCCACATAATTTCTTGGAAATTCCCACCTAATACTATATAGGTAATGCTAAAACCAAATAAACTTTTTCTAACCTTGCTTTTCCCACCTCCTCCCCGAACAATCTAATCAACTGTTCCTAGGGCGGGAGTTAAATGCATGAACAACTCTGGAAGATTTAGAACATAAAGTTGAGTGGGGCCTCCAAGGCCACCCCAAGATGGTAGGAGGAGGGGCTTTTCCTGCCTTCACCGAGGAGTTACAGCTCTTTCTATTACTACACTTTTGATGTAAAATAGCTGGATAGGCACTTTGCTTTTCCTCTAGGGGTGAAGTAGGAGGAGACCAAGTGTGTGAGCAGAGGAAAGCATAGAAACAGTAGGAAGGACCTACAGTAGGGGTCACCAAAGGTGACTAAATAAGGGGAAGGAGGTGCAAGTTGGGGGTGCCACCTCTGGGCTCAACAGGGAAGCCACTTGGAGACCTGGAATCATCTTGGTGGATTCCAATCCACTTAAGAGGTGGAATGTAAGCTCATGATAGCTGAAATTACGATGTTTAGTTCAGTTCAATAAACATTTATGGAGGCGAGGCCCTGCATGAAGTGCTAAGGTCTTGAAGACAAATGAAGTACCTCCCTGAGTGCAAATGGGTGCCAGGCAGTGCAGCTGGAGACTGACATGTGACAGTAATACCCACCACATTTACCTTTTAATTCAGAGTAATGCGATCAGATCTTCTATAAGATTCACACAGAATAGGCTTTCTGGTCTCCTGCCTGGTGAGTCTAATCCTGACTGTCAGATCCCTGGGACAGAGAAGAGAATATTCAGTATGTAACTTTTACTTAACCCCTCAATTTTCAGTGCTGATATCTAGAGATTCCCTCACTTATCTTTGTGGAGACCAGGCTCCAGTCTTCTGCTAAAGAGAGAGACGGGAAGAGTTGATTGCCTACAGATTTGGGGAGAGGGTCCATCTACTTCTTAAATAGACTTTCAACCAATTCTTTTATTTTAGCCTCACCTTTGCATTCACTTCCAGAGACATCAGTGATGATTCCTGAGCATTTAGATGCTAAAGTTTATGGGGGTCTGTAATGTAAATCATTTGGGTTCTGTGGTTCCGGACTGGTGGTTCCAGCGTCAGCTTTCCTGGGCCTGCTAAAGCAGTTATATTTCTCAGTCTGCTTTCTGACACCCAAAATGTTAGTTAGAATGTCTTCTCACTGCTCCCTTCATCCTTTGGATTTGTGCCTTTAAAAATATCCTTTTACAAATATTTTAGTGATGTTTCAGGAGAAAGCAAAGCTAAAGTGTGTGTATGTGTTCAATCTGATATTTTAAGCTGTCCTCTGAATCCCTAGTGGATTTTTTTCTAAATTGTGAAGAACTTAAAGTTCTTTTATACCTCTTGTGGGTCATATACAGAGTTAGGAATTTTTACCTGTACTTTTGAACTTCATTCTCACAACAATGGATTTCTTGGAAATGAAAAGAAGACTCAGAGAGATTAATTAATTTGATGATGACAAATGTAATCCAGTTTAAGAAATAATTTGTTAAACATCTAGTACATGCTTTGAAGTTCTAGTTTCAGAGAATAAATGAGTTAATATTGACACTCAGTCCTTGAGCCTGAAACTTGGGAGTCATTCTAGATTCTTTTATTTTCCTTCCCATATCCTACTGCTTTTAGCTCTTCAATATTCTCAACTGTGCCCTCGTCTGCTTTCCTGATACTATTCTCTTGGTTCAGAGCTTTAAGATTTCTTTTCTAGGCACACCCTGGTAGAGCAGAGGCTGGATAAATCACCTCCAAAGGAGCCCCGATACATATTCCTGGTTTCAAGTCCCAGGTTCAGGGGGAAACAACCAACGTGAACAACTAAATTTAAAAAAAAAAAAAAAAAAGATGCTTCTTTCCCCTTTCTCTCTGCCTGCCTACCTGCCTGCTCAACTTTGTTCTTGCCTGCACCTTTATTAAAAAAAAAAATAAGTAAAAGATTTCTTTTCTAGAATTTGATGAAATGTACTACCTAGCTTTCATGCCTCCAAGCCCACCATCCTATCTGTACCCAAGGTAAAGATGAGGCTAAAACAAAAGAATTGGTTAAAAGTCTGTTTAAGAAGTATATGGATCCTCTCCCCAAATCTGCAGGGAATCAACTCTTCCCTTCTCCCTCTAGCAGAAGACTGGAGACTTTGTCTCCACAAAGGTAAATGAGGGTGTCTCTAGATATCAGCACTGAAAAATGAAGGGTTAAGTGGAAGTCAACATACTGAATACTCTGCTCTGTCCCAGGGGTCTGACAGTCAGGCTTAGACCTACTGTGTGAATCTTATAGAAGATCCAAGGTATTACCACCAGATGTTTTCCAAGGAGACCGCCTCGCCATGCTTGCCTACAGTAATGAAAAGTTCTCCCTCATACATAGAATATCCCATTTGGTTTTTTATATCCATTCCTTAAATAAGAACGGAGCACCAGGTTTGACCAAACCCATTAGTAAAGTCTGTAATATTAAGACAGCAAAATAAGTAACCAAAATTTAAGCTTCTCAAGGATGAGAATCTTCATTTTGTTTCCTGAATTAGCCCAAGGAATAGCTGTGTAGCGCACAGTAAGTGTTCAGTAAAATGAGGGGAATTAATAATTGAAGAAGTTAGGAGGAGACAGTGATGATTTAAGGAAAAAAAAAATCAACTATCATTATTTTCAGAGGGAGAAGAGAGCTTATAGACTCCATAAACAAAACCAGGGTGTTCTAAAAGAGGAAACTCTGGAGAACAAACAAAGAAGTGTACTTAGACATTTGAAATATGACACAGACATGAGAACCTCAGTTGACACATGGAAGATAAAGTTGAGACTATTTCTCTAAAACATGGAGAAAAATGACCGAGAAATAAAAATGGAAAAGAAAAAAAACCCACCAAACTTGAAGTTTCAACATTCGAATATAGTTTCTCCTAAGAAAGACTGTGAGGAGGAAACTCATGAAAGAAACAAGATGACTTTCTAGAACTGAAGGATAAGAATGACCAGTTTAAAGGTCCCACTAAGTAACAGTGACTATAGACTCACATCAAGGTACATCACCACGAATTTCAAAGCACCGAGGACCACACGAGGACCCTGCAAATTACGACAGAGAGCTGTCGCATCCCACGGAATAAGAATTAGTAAGGCGTCAGGCTTTTCAGCAGCTATGCTGGAATCTAGAAGATGATAAGTAATACCTTCAAAACTTTAAAAGAAATAATTTCCAACCTAGAGTTCTATTCAGCCAAATGATTAACAGTATACGAGTAGAATAAATATGTTAGACAGAGTCCAAATAATATATATATATATATATATACATATATATATATATATATATGTATATATATATATATATATATATACACATCTCAGACACGCTTTCTCAGGAAGCACCTGGTGGATGGACTACAGCAAAAACAAGAGAGTGAGTAATAAAAGAAAGACGGGGGACTTTGGAAACAAGGGAACGCAAAGCTATGCAGTGTGACAGGGAAGGAAGAGCCACCAAAGTTGGCTCTTACAAGTCACTACCCAGTAACTGTTTTATGTTGACACAGACACTATTCCTTTGAGAAGATAACTTTGATACATGACTAATGTGTTTAACACATTGAGAGGCTACTTAAACACGTGAAAGAGTTAAACTTGTGGTTAGTATGTAGACTTCTTAAATGAAAGAAACCAGATGAACTTCTGAATAATAAAAATAATCTCACCCAGGAAAGAGAAAACAATGCTAATTGTCTATATGTCTCAGCTGTGAACTCTGAGTGCAAAGTAGATACACCAAGTTAGGACTCAGAAAAGGATGTGTGTCTGTAATTCTTAGAACTGCAAACAACAGGATCAGTTTCTGTAAGTCCTCTTGATGTTGGCCTTAAAGCTGAGAGAATATAAGTGTAGAACTGCAGAAGGTTAGCTGGAGGAGGGAGATGATCTGGGAGCAAAGCCAACCAGAGCAGAACCCAGAGAGGAGGCACCATTTCTTGATGTCTCTGGACACCTGGCTTCAGCCATTCCTGAAGTCATACTAGCCTTGTATTCTTTTCATTATCTATGTCGCTAAGTCCCTGACTGCAGAAGACATTTAAATTTATACCAACAAAATCTAATTAATGCAGTGTTTTATCCACAGCTTTGTGGGTTTTTTGTTGTTGTTGTTTTTGTTTTGCTTTGCTTTATTTGGAAAAGGGAATTTCCCAGGTGTCGTCACCTCTCTGAATTATCCTTCAAGAAGGCCGCCCAGATGCAATTTATATATCTGAGAGTTCTGGGGTTTCACTAAAGACCTTAACCAATATTCAACCTTCTTTAGCCTGTCCATATATTTCTACAGTCTATCATTGTAGAGTTGACTGAAATGTAGGGTTAAATGAATTTCCTCCAAACAACATATTAAAATTTGTGAAATTAATTTCAATTCTCAGTTTTGATTGGACCATGTAACACTTCTGGTCCCCACTATCCAGATTTGTTCTTGGTTAAATTAATTGGACTTTTGCCACTCCCTGCAGTCGAGTTGCAAAAATAGAGAGTCCCAAATATTACACTCTTTTTGGCAGGCATTTGAAATTCGACAGCCTGAAAAATGATCCAGTTTCTTGAGCTGTATTTATAGCCTCACTATTTATCCCTTGGTATGCCTTATCTGACACAGTTTAAGGTCCAGACCACTTGTCTTTTCCATTGCTCTGTCCAGGACCATCAGGCTCGGCCAACAGTCCCCAGCACATCAGCTACCTGCTTCTGGCATGTGTGCAGAGTCTGGTTTATCTCTGCAGCTGGGACACTAATGGTGTCCCAACCCAGGCCAAAGGAGAAGTGGTTGCTTGGGAATTTGCTTCTCATTTCTCAGGGTTCACTCCAGTACATTTAGCAGGTGCTATTTTCAGTCTTAATAAGTGCCTTTTCTAAGTGAATTAATTTAAAAATGTATAATAATATATTTAAATGATTTCATAAAGGTTTGTATCCAAGTATAGACTCTAAGAGTACTTCTTGCGATTAAATATATTCCAATTCAAAGGTGAATCAGAGCAGGATAATGTCACATCATGGAAGAAGAATTGGCTTCTCAGAGATTAGAATCCTGACCATGCTCTAGTGATCATATTATAATTAATTGCTTGTTTTATGCTAACTTTCCTACCTGCCCGCCTGCTTGTATTATTCATTAATAACATCAGTGCTTCTTTCATTTCTAAAAATGTATCTAAATTTTACACTTAGCATTTCACAGTTATTTATGATGCAGCCTCATTTATTCATTTAATAACACATGTCAAGGAAATACTGAGTTTTTATTAAAGTTTACATGTAATAATACTTTAAAAACAGAGCTATAAATAAGATTCAAACACAAAATGTACTAAGGACTGCTTCTTATTTGGCTCTTTGTGTATATATGGTCATGTCCATATTCAAGTATGTTAACCCAAAGTAGAAAACTCAGATTGTTTTAAGGCTGACATTGTTTTTCTCAGTCTCTTTGTGGGTTTAATTGATGATATAGGTAATATCAGGGACTGTTAAGACATTAAACTATTATTTTCCAAGTCTAAAATGCTAAATTATTTTCAGATATAGTTTATGGTTCCTAATACTGATTATTGCCATTTAAAAACATATTTTGCTATATTGATGATAATAATATTGACAAAAAATATCAATACAGGTAGAATATTGCCAAAAGGGGATAGAATGGAATTTTGCTGATTAGCAACAATATTCATTTCTCTGATAGGCTTCTAGAGAAATGAATATAAGTCGAATTCTATTGTAAATACTTTGAATCACTCACTCTATCAATCCCTATATATTTATTATATTAACGTTTCCATAAATATGTGGACTGCTTCTGAAGAGAATAAAAGCTTTTCTCCAGGATCTTTTAATGCTTGCTACTCACTTACCATTTATTCTAGTGTGTCCCCGGGCATCCATGAGCTTCTTGCCCACAGCTGGCCTCACCAGGGACCACTGGACCATAGTAACCAAATGCTGGTAATGGCAGATATGGACTGAGACTTGGGGCTGAATCCTCTCTATTCAGAGCAGCCAAAAATGTTGCATATATTTACCTGCATTGAAGCGTGTGTAAAGCCCTATGAAGATGGGGTGGTAGTTGGAGGTGGGTCACAAAGGTCACAGATAAAGAGATCTCAAGTGCAGTAGATTACATTTTCCAAAATTGGCTACAGCAATATATCCAGTCCATAGACTATTCAGCACTTTATCATGGGCCCCCACTGCCATCAAAAGGTGGAGTTCATTTCATCTCCCCTTCAAGTGGGCACAACTTTGTGATTGCATCGATGAGTGGAATGCAGTGGAAGCAAAGATGCATGACTTCTGGGGTAAGGCCATAGAAGAGGACATGATGTGGTCCTCATTCTTTTCCTCTTGAACTGTTTACCTTGACTCCTGGCTACCACGTTGTAAGGCAGCCCAGCCTATATGAAGAGACCTCAGGTAGAGGGGTGCTGGTCAACAGCCCCAGCTAGGGCTCCAACCAACAGCTGGCCTCAACGGCCAAGCATGAAAGCAAATGAGTCTTCAGTTTACTCTAGACTGTCTTTAAGTTTCCCAGCTAAAGTCTCATAAGAGGTAATCTTCAGGCTGGCGTTTGAAGTATAACTGGTGGTGAAAGAAGAGAGAGAGGGAGGGACTTCCAGGCACAGGAGACACACACACAGGAGTGTGGAATGTACAGCTCCCAGCTAGCACTGAGCTTGTGTCATGATGATCTGTGGACTGGAAAGGTAGACTAGGACCCTTGTGCATTAGGAAGGAGCCTGCATAGGTACAAACAGTTTAGATTTTGTCTTGTATATTTTATACCACGACTAAATCTGTGAGAGGAGGATCCTTCTGGGGAGCATTGAAGAGGGGTAGGGTGAAGGTGGAAGAAAGAGAGGAGACCTGATAAACCATCTGAGCCTGGGGCAAGGACGGATCTCATAGTCAATAGCAATTGATGGGAGATGGGATCAGGAGAAGACTTGCCTGCTAGGGGGTGAGTTTATGAAACTAAATGAATGAACAATATTCAAATGACCTTTGCAGTGCCAGGGTAACATGTAAATCAAATACTTTCCCAGATGAAATTCTCTTAATGGGTATCTCCCTGTGTATCCCACTCCCAGAAGTAGGAATGAGGCCCCAGAATCTACACTTCCCCACAATGATCTACTCAGTGATTACTCAGCCTGATGCCAAAATATGAAAATTGCTAGGTGGTGAATTGACAGAGGAGATTGTGGAACAAGTTCTAAAGGAAGACCCCAAAGTCTCTCTTAGGTTCTTACTCAGAACCAGACTCTGGGCCCAGCCAGATGAGGGATGACTGTGTTAGAGCAAGCAGAGGCCATTGTCCCTGACACCTCAGTGCTCTCACTGTGATACAGCCCAGGATGCCTGGTGATAACCAAGGTCTCGAACAAGGGTTGCACCATTGATGAGCAATCTCTAGACTTTTATGGGGCCAAATGTAATACAGTGAACTATTTTTGGAATTAGAAAGTACAAATGCATTGGCGTTACCATTTATTCTTGTACGACTTTGGGTGGATCATCTCCTGTCTCCAGGCCTTCACAATTCAAATGTGTCAACAAGCCTTAACTGCTCCATCCCATTGTTTGCATTGGAGTAAGAAGAGGTGGGTAATAGTTATCTTCAGGGGAATTTCTTCAATAACAGAGTCTGCTGTTTACTATGGCCCACCCAGTGCTTAATGTGTCTTAGCTGCTGCTGCTGCTGCTGGGCCACATTTTGAGTAACCAGGACTCTACAGCACTACTGAGGGAAAGAGTCATTATCATGTGGCCCATGTGCTTCATTTGTCAAACAGGAGGGCACACAAAGTGCACATCTCCCCTGCAGACAGAGCAGCTAGTTTCCCCTCTCTTTCTGTGATGAAGACTGGGTCTCCCAGTGCCCCTTGTCCTTGAGCCGTCAAGGGTCATCTTGGGCCCCAGATCAAGGAAAGAATAAGGCAAATCAATAATGTCTTCCTATTCCTGGCATGTCCTTTCTATAATCCAGCTAGTAAGCCTGAGAGGAAGGACAGAACAGTGGCTCTAGGCTTGGAAACTTGGGCGTGCAACAAAGATGCTTCATGTCCTCATCCCTCATGAGGAAATGTCATCACAGTGAATTGGAATGTCTTCTCCCAAATGAACAGAGACATTTTACCTATAAATGCTCTCCAACTGAAGTAGATAAAACCAAGATACCCCTCCAGGACCCTCTCCCCACCTAAGAACCTGGTACTCACAGGATCTATACCACACATGGAGCCAAGGTGCCATCATCGATACATACAAGTGTTGAACACTTACTATACGCCAAGCACTGTGCTGGGAGCTGGGAGGACCAAGGCACATTCCTTGGTTTCTGTAGCTCACCATCTAGCAGAAAAGACAGATACAAAAACAGATTATTACAATATGGTAAACATGATGTCATGGAAGTCCTTTCAACGTGCCCTGAGAGCCCCAAAGGAGAGCTTGGTACTGTCTGGGGAGCTAGAAAGGCCTGGAGGTAGAGATGTCTGGGGTGGGATTTCAAAGAGGAGTGAAAATTTCCCAGAAAAGGGTACAGATTTACTTCAAGCAAAATGAGAAATACGAGGTCCAGGGCCTTGGACAGGCCAAGGGGTAAGAGAAACAATGGGAAGTGGAAAACAAATATGGCAGCTTTGCCTGTTTGTCTAGGAAGAAGGTTTGGATTTTATCTAGTCAGCTTTGGAAAGCCAGACAATCTTAGGAGAGGCTAAGAGAAGGCAGAACAAATCTGAATTTCAGATAGAAGGCCAAAGGCCATGGCAATGATAGACTGGAAATGAAAAAAACCTGTGGCCCGAAGGGAAAGGAAGGTCAGGTAATGACATATGAGACAGGTTTCGAAGGCAAGCCCTTCCCTTTGTTCAGGGCGTCACACCAATGCTCTCTCCAGGTCACTCTCAGCTCAGAGGAGACAGGCTTCATTTGCATGCCCTGTGGATAGGTCTATCACTAGGTGTCATTAGGAGTTTTACATGGACATTTTGCTGAATTCCCTCAATAACCCTGAGAGGTAGAGATTATTACCCGCATTTTACAGAGGAGAAACTTGAGCTCAGAGGAGTTAGTTGAGGAAGGTCGCATAGTGGGCAAGTGGCAAAGCCAGGGCAGAATAACTCCTACGCTATGCGCTCTGCTCACCTGGGCTTTTAAAACCCCAAGGAGGCAGCAGGGAGGTCATGGACTAGGATTTCAGGATTTATAGCAGCCTGTATCAAATTTACACCTTGACTGTGATAATAAAAAATCCCACAGATCCTTAGCTTTTCTCTAAGGTGAAATTTTTCATAGGAAATAGGGAAAAAGAAGAAGAAGAAGAAGTTGCTGGGCCTCTCCTTTCCCTCTTGAGCAGTCTCACTCCTCAGGTGTTGGGCACTGACCTTTCGAACTGTACCACTGTCCTGGCTGGTTTGGCAAAGACCCTGCTCCCTTCGGCCCACGCCCCACCACCTCACCCTTCAGACTCTTTGAGCACAAAGAAATAGGTTTGGACACATTTTAGAAGCTGATATCATTTGGAGTTGAATTTTGCTTGTGGCCCAACTCATGGCTGGACACCGAGATGCGAGTTCGCCCTCTTTGAAGCAGAGGCAACTGAGAAATGAGCCAACCACTCCCGACCACAGTGGAGGCAAAGGTTCCAGAAGTGTGGCATTTTCCACTCTTGGCTGCTAGGCTTGTAGAAGTTGGTGTCAGATGAGAGGCTGGCCCTTGAGATTCTTTCATTCCCCGGATGCTCAGAGCTTTTATAAACTGTTTTGCTCTCAAGAAGAAATCAGGCAAATAGGAAGTGACATTCTTTCTCATCTTCTCTTGACAAAAATCCACCTTGGATCCTGTTCCCACTGTCTAAATCCACAAGCATTTCCTGCTGCGGCTGTATACGCTCCACAATGAAAAAAGCAGACAAGTCTTTCCAGGCTAAGGGGGCGGGCGGGGAGGGCTGAAGGGTTCCCGAGTCCTACCTCCCACCAAGGCAGAAGCAGTGGCAGGAGCGGGCGGAGGAGCGGGCAGGCTCCAGCAGCAAGCGGGGCCAGCCTGGGCTTTACCGGACTCCACATGAGAGCAGTTTGCAGGGCACAGACAAGGCCGTACACAGAGGTCATAAAACAAAATTTATCTTTAATTTGTAAGTGTCAACAGCAGTACAAAAGATGGAGTGATGACGACTAGATTAAGGGTAGAGAGGACAGTCTTGAGGTAAATGAGCATAAATAGGCAGTTCTTATAGACACTCCCCTGAGGGGCCCAAGCCCCATCATGGCATATACATTATCACCCAAAGACGGCAGGTTTAACATATCAGGAAAGCACCCTGTGCAAAAAGGAAAAAAAAAAAAAGAAGAAAAAAAAAGCAGCTAAGGTGCCAACATACACCAGGATAAAGACAGTGTGTCTTTTGACTTTGACTTTTCCCTTAATTCTGAGGCAGAGGCAGGGAAGACTTTGAAAAGTACCACTGAAAAAGTGTTCAAGGTTGGGCTGCATCTCACGTCAACACTGCACAAGGAAATCCAAGAAGCTTGTGTATGCAACAAAGCTAAGAATAATGATTTGTTCCTTTCAATTGGAAGAGATTCTTTTTTTCCTCCATGTCTTTCATCCTTAGCAAACTTTTTTCCCCCATTATTGAGAGTGTGAGGAAGATGTGATGACCAACCTTCAGGTCATTTAAAAACTTTACACTGGACTGTACAAGATTTTTTTTTTTTTTTTGATAAACTATTTACATTTTCAGACTTTCAAACATATTCAAAGCAGCAATAGACACTAGGTTTTTATGGTTTTTGTTGTTTTCGAATTGACCAAATATTTACCAGCCCTGGGCCAAGTAGGTACCTGTGATATACATAGAATTTCTACAAAGAAAATCTGCAGTTATAATTTTGCTGGAGGGTGTTGAAATGCCCTTCACTTCTCAAGGGCTCCACCCACAGTGTTGCTGGAGGAACTGGGCACAGCACCTTGACGAAAGAGTTGCGCTGTCCCAGCAGCCCCACAACAAACTTTACACTCTGAAACAGCAGCCAGCATGTCAGTCCAGCATGTCAGTGAATTGTGCTGATTAAATTAACATAAAATACAATCTCACAATATACATCACAAACAAATTACAATGTCTGGAAATAAAAAGAGTTACAGGAAGATAAGTTATGTAGTAACAGCTTATAAGCTTGTCTAAGGTAATAAAAATTTCACATGGCAAGTACAATAATGAATGAACATAAATGCTATGCATTCTAATTGGCTACAAGCTGGAGAACGGTACAATAAAGACTGCACTTTCCAAAAAAGCAAAAACACGCATGACAAAGGAAGACAAACGGAGAATGCACGGGAACAGATCTGCAAGGGGCAGCATACAAAACAGTTAAATATTTGCACATTCCCCAAACTCCAAGAGCACCAGCACTGAGGCCTCGCTTTTCGCTTGCTTTATGCTTCAGGAATAAGAAACTACTGAGCAAGATGTCACTGAGTTGCCTTCGAGCTTTCATATTGCCAATGAGAAGAGTATCTGCACTAAGCATTACTTTTGTGCCCCCTCTGCACCCGCCCCCCGCCCCCCCCACCCCTGCTAGCTCTGCCCCAAAGTCACCAGCATTCCCAGTATGGACTTGTTCATGAGCTTTTGGGAGAGCACTCTGATAGATAGGATGGGGATGCAAAGGAAATGTGTTTGCATATCAATATTTTCAGTGATATTAGCAGAAGGTTATGCCTGAGAGTAAATGGCATCAGAAACAGAACATAATCGGCAGGAATAACAGACAGAAGTTGTTTATTAAGGAAGAAAACATGTCAGGGGGCAGATGACTTAAGGAAATGATGCAAGTGCTTTTGTAAAAGGACAAATGAGGTCATACAATATTATTATACTTTGAGAAGTGAGCTTAATTAAGTGCCAACTTAGTCCTTATACAAACATGTACAAAATCAGGCAAGACTACAGCAACCATATTTGTCATTTTAAAAAAGGAAGACCCAGTAATAATTTTAATACATTCCTCTAGCTGCATTCTTTGCAGTTGTTGGCACTTGGTACAGGACTTCTCATATGGTTTTAAACTACAAATTGATTCTTTTTCCTTTCCTTATAATCAGGTAGAGGTCACCTCTTTGCAAAAATGTATACATTGAGAGCAGCAGCCTCAGCTACGGTGTTCAAGTCACCAGGCAGCCTTTCTACTGGGTAGCTGGGCTTCCTCCAAACAATCCATGCTTTCAGCTAGTGCCCATGGGCCTGGCTCTCCAGGTTGTACTCTGAAGAAGCAGCCTGGCTTCAGAAGGAAAAGAAAGAAGGCTTTAATTTCAGCCCTAGAGGGATCACGCCCTTTTCAAACACCTCAGCTCCACTTGGGGCTAATGTTCAGGGGAGGTCAGACTCTGACAAGCTCCACAGCACGGTGACAGCACGGTGAGCCCACACTTGTATTTAGAACTTGACTTGGGAGTTCGTATTAGGACCCTGGCAAATCAGATCAGTTCTGAGGACAAGGCTGAGGAGTATCAAACACCAAATGAAACCAACTGATGTGCTCCTGAAAGGCTGCGCTGGATACGTGTGAAAACAGCAAAGCTATGGCACCTTCCTGGAAAAGATGCTGCATCCCATCTGCCAGTGAAGTAGAGAAATTGCCTGCCTGACTGCTCCTGCCCACAGAGTGACATTTTCTTTTTCTTTCTTTCTTTCTTCCTTTTTTCTTTCTTTCTTTCCTTCCTTCCTATTCCACATGGTCCATTTTCTTAGGAAAAGGATTGTCTGCCAGGGTCCCTTTATTGTAAGTCACAAGGAAAATCTTTATCCTCAAAATTCTTTAACAACATGGAGATAGTCTTTATCTTTGATTTGCAGATGCCATGAAATAGAGAGCACTGGGAAAAAAAAAACAAAACAAGTTCACATTCTTTCATCTGAATGGGAGTTGTACTGATGGCAAATCTCAGAGGCAGATTTTTGCCTTTATGCTGGCATCCATGCGTCTTACTAATAGTTATAGAAGGAACTCTTAGGCGATTTCTGTGGGCTCACAAAGCAAATTGACTCTATCCTGGCTTGTACTAGAAATTTAGTATGTTCAATATATCAATTTTCTGTTAAAAAAAATAAAGTCTGAGTCTGTGGACAGTGGGTTCTAAGCTGCATAAGAAGCCGTGTGAAGGGTTTTACTGCCCCGTGGAACTAGGCCCCCTCATGGTGGCTGATCATTCACTATTCCTACGGGGTACAGTGACCTGTCAACTTCTAGTCTGGACCAACAGATATGGATAGAGAACACCAAGGAAATACATAACTTATGTCTAGGTATTCATGAACCAAAAATAAATTCTATTTCTATGTTATATTTACACAATTAGAAAAAAATCTAAAATGAGATGGTAAAGTCATAAAAACTTTGTTTAAGCCCCACTGAAAAGAAAATGAAGTGATCCCTATGATTGTCATTCTTAATTTTCATGGATCTTTAGAGCCAAACTTGGCTAATAAATAGAATAAACTGCTTATGCACGGAATTTAGATTCAAATACAGCATCACTGTTTGACCCAATGAAAGAAACGTTTACAATCAGATCATTTCTGAATAGCCTTTCATTTTTAAGAACATGGATGGCTAGAAGTCACTGAAGCCCAGGACTGAGGCAGAGCTGGAGCTAAAACAAAGTGTTCATACACACATGTACTTTGCATAAATAAATGAAATAACAAGACATAAAAATGACTCAAATCCGGCAACTGTGAGGCAAGCCCACACGAGTCGAAACAGATGACTTTTGTTCATGTAGTTTTCGTACAACAGTTTCACATTAGTCAGAAGTGATAAAAAATACCATTTA
This sequence comes from Solenodon paradoxus, assembly GCA_004363575.1. Taxonomy (NCBI): domain Eukaryota; kingdom Metazoa; phylum Chordata; class Mammalia; order Eulipotyphla; family Solenodontidae; genus Solenodon; species Solenodon paradoxus. The sequence continues at coordinate 731,725 of RJWH01000398.1, read as the reverse complement.
TATCCAGTGCTTATAACACTTAGGAAACAACATCTGTGAGTGTGTGTGTTTTTGTTGTTTTTTTTTTTGTTTTGTTTTGTTTTTTGTTTTTATTACAAGCAAAAATCAAGTTTCAGTCCTAAGAACAGTCCTTTGTTCTCCACCAGCCCAGAATATTATTTTGGCATGGTCATAAAAAACAAACAAACAAAATTAACCTACTATTCTAAATGTTTGCCTTTGTGCAAAAGTAATTACGTACAATACAATGCTAGCCATACAGCACTCTATCTATGCAGCAAAATAAAAAAGGAGTAGGAGAGGGCAAAAGCAAAAGTCAAAGAGAAAGAGAAAAAACTTGAGAATGAACTGAGGAGGAGAGGTATAGCAACCAAAGAAATCAGTAAGACAATAATAAATACTCAGTTTGTTGAGAAAAAAATGATCTCCTCCTCATTTGAAATAAATGTACAAAAACAAAGTTCCAATCCCCAACCAATTTTAAGCACAAAGCATTCCTATCAGTACCTTAATCAGCTTATAGAGAGCACTCCCAGCTAATGACATAGCCCATGATATCTTGGCTAGACCTATTTTTAATGCTATTACATATGGCCTTAAGCACTCTTTAAATAAATATGAAGGTACATTATTTTCTTCCAAGTGACAAAATGGCTCAAGAAATCTGATGGGACCATTCCTATGTCTTGGTGACCAGGGTCTGGGCTGTCCCATGAGCTTAACTGTCCCATTTGCGGACAGCCTCCCATTGAATCCCTCAGTATGAGGCCTCCCATCAGCACTCAGTCCTGGTTTCGGGAAGGCCAAATGGCATGGCCAAGCTCCCTGCAGTTAGGACAGGGGAAATGAAACCTCACCATCTCCAAACCCATCAATACATCCCCAGAGAAATCCTTATGTGACAAGGGCAGTTAATCTTATTCACAAGCAGGAAGGCCACCCCCTCCCCCATGCAGCCACAGGTAAGAGGGAGCTACTGAAGGAGCTCATCTGCTGCTGCGGGAGTGATCTGTTCCTCACCATCAACAGTGGGAACATCCCATGGAGGGAATAGATTTTCCCCTCCTTCTCCTTCCTTATGGTTGTCTTTCATTCTCAGGATGTATCATGACTATTTGCCTCTACCTTTGCTTTGAGGCCAACCTGTGACTTCTGAATCCTGGGGATTTTGCAAAGAACTCCCTTGATGTGCCAGATGGGACAAGGCAACTCAGGGGGGGTGCCAGCCCATGACAGCGTCACTGTGGCACCCTCGTGGCCCACAATCTTGGGCTTCCGGTTTGGCTGCAGGACTCTCCTGCCTGGCAGCCGCCACCTGTGCTGCTGAGTGGCATTCGGGGGAAATGCCCCTGAGGCAGATCCTTCCACTGGCTGCTGAACTGAATTATGGGGAAATTCTGGCAAAATATTCTGGGTCACATGGAACCTCGAGGGTATACCTGTTGAAGTATAAGACTCTACACCTGTATCCAATTACACAGCCCTGCAGTCAGATATACACTCATGTTTTAAAACAACAATACAGGTATTTAATAGTATCTTGTTTCAGAAATGCTTCCAGATGCTCTGGGGACATAGAAGCACTCAGTTCATCTTTTTTGTATCTAGCAGGAGAAGAACGTGATAAGGGCTGAAATGATCCTTGGGGAAGGAGGGTAAAAAAAGAAGAATTATTAAATTACTGCCATCAACTATTTTTTTTTTTTTTAATAAATAGGAAGTGGACCCTTGACATTCTGGAATGAATAAATTATTTAAGAGAAAAATGTGTTAAGACTGAATGTCAGGGTTAAAGGCAAAGGGATCATGGATGTAGTGAAAGGTGGTCTCAGGCAGAGGAGACCACTGTGTCGGTGTCGGGTGTGGTGACCGCTCTGGCATGAGTATGTCCAGCTATGTCACACATCACACACTGATGGCACATCAGGAGGCAAACACAATTGGGTACATGCACTGTGGCAACCTTGTTCATTCCTTACAATATCTTGTCTCCAGATTCCTGAGTACTTTACCATTTTCTGGAAAGAAAAAAAAAAAAGGTGTGGTTTGCTATTTTGTTTTAAGATGCCAAAGATTGTCTAAGACTTCGCAGTGTCTCCTTTAAGACTTTCAAAATATTAAGATTCAAAAGTTATGAAAAAGTTTGGCACATTCAAAGATTAACTCTACACATGGAAAAAGAAATGGAATTCCGAGGCCTTTCGTTTATGCTCTACATGCAGTGGCTCACGCCGTGGACTTGTTCTGTTTCACAACATGAAATCCTCAGTTTTCTAAAAGAAGCCAGAATAAAAACACATTCACAACCTGTAGGCCGGCACAGCATACCTGAGTGAGAATGTTTAACCCCATCTAAAACAGTAACTGAAACCTTTCTCAACATCCAAAAGGAAAAAAAAAAAAAAGTAAGACAAAAATATAAGACTTGTAAGACAGCTATGGGTTGAGATAGTTTTCAAGTCCTGGTGTCTCATATTTAATGTGTCTTCACCTAAAATTAAAACAACAACGACATTAACAACAACGACAAAAACTCAAGTTCATGAAAAAGCTGGGAAAACTTAATCTGTCTCACACTTTACGAAACAATTAAGACCATTCTGCTGATGTAACTGCGGAGCCACAAATGCATGCGGGCTCTTTAAGAACTTTTGTTGGGGGAAGGGAGGTGAAATGTCAGAGTATTTTAATTCAGCAAACAAACACTCCTCAGTTGGCACTGACAGCCTCCGGGGCTTCATTTTCACTGCTATAGTCTGATTTGGGATCATCTTCATAGTCGTCATACATTTCCATTTCATCCTCTCCATTAATCATTTCATTTCCAGCTAGGCTTCCACCGTCTGTCTTCACAGCGTAAGTGCTCTGGATGACCGGGAGGCTGGGCTCTGGGCTGGCAGAGGTGCTAGAGCAGTCAGATGTCATCTGAGGTGATGGTGTGGTAGTTGCCATAGTAATAGCACCGGGATACACAACACCTGTTCCTGTGGTGATTGGAATCTGAGGCTGTTGCCTGTATAGATTCAAAAAATAAAAATAAAACAGGGGGGAAATGTCTCTATGCATGTTCTCCTGTGTAGCACTGGAATTCATCTCCCACACATTCCCAAAGAGGCCCTATTTGACATCCTAAGAAAATGACAATGGTGTTCCTTGGAGTAGTCCTGCAAATCTCCTTGATGCAATGGTCAGGGGTTAAGCAATGGAATGGAACAATCTGCGGGTGGTTTTGCAACATAGAAGCACAGTAGGGTATGGTATGGTACGGTAAGTGTGGGAAAGCTTGGCTAATGCTTGCCATTTAGAACAAGTGCTGTAGATAATTCCACAGAGATACATGCGAGAAGATCTTTTTTTGAGATCTCCTTGCACTTAAAAAAAAAAAGGAAAAAAAAAAAAGACTGAGCGTGAGATATATTACAAGGAGACAGTTAAGCCTACTTGTGTCATTATCTGGTTTTGAGACTAGTACAAGGAAAAGGTCAAAATGAGAAAGGATCTAGTATGTCCCAAAGAGTAGATTTAACAAAGCTTCTATTTACGAGCCATGAAAATATCTACTTATCCCACTGGTTGAACTACAGGGAAGCTTCTGGAAACTTCCATATTCCTAGCTATGGAGGGGTCATCTTGGATGCTGTTGCACTGAGACACTAGTTTGGAGCAGTCAGGAGTGCACAGCAGTGAGAGCTCTGCAACCCGTCAGGACAACAGACTCACTGCCTCATCCTGGATCCTAGCAGGTGCCAGGGCCTGGCCACGCCAGAGCCTTCTGTCACAATGTTAGTCTACTTCAGATAAACTTATCAGCCCCTTCATGAAGGTCAGTCTCTCCCTCTGTGGCGAGAGATGGTGATCTGTCTCTCAGTTTCCTTTGAGGCATTATAACTGGTCACAAGCATTAAGACCTATGTAACAGCTCAGAGTCTCTGAAGTAGTATTTTCAAGAGTGTAATATTCATCAAGTATTTTTCAAACTCTATGGACAGTAATTCCTATTTTAAATTCTAACATGTCACTGTAACTTCCCTCTCTGAGCCTCAGATTCGTACATTTATAAAAGCTGGGATGAGGGAAGTCCTGGATAGTCTTTCCATCTTTTATTCCTCATGGCTTCGGGTCAGTCATGACTTGATTCTTATTGATGCTATACATTATCATTTACATTTTCTATCCAGGAAAATAATCTATGAAGAAGTAGCTTAGGTCTGAGCTATTCTGTGACATGTCCAGAAGGAGCATAATTTTCTCACAAAGGCCTGCACACCTTTCAGCCTGGTAGAGGGAACAATGATGGAGGTGGCCTAAAACACTGCGAGACATGGATAATGCTCTCTGTAACCACCCGTTTCACTCGCTGGAAGGTATGATAATGATTCTTTAATCTTTGACACAATACAGGAAATGTTTTCATGTTTTACCTCATTCACTGAATATGGCAACCCCATTAGGCATTCTTACTCCCAGTTTTCAGATAAAGAAAGTAAGACCCTTAATTTAACAACCAGCAGAGCTGGAGTTTGTACCTAGATTACCTGACTTGAACTCATCATCCTTTACTTTATCGATAACCAGCACACACACATACTCTGCTCGCTATATCTCGTAACATTTCTTGATATTTATCAGACCTCTCAGCGCCCAGCTGGCACAAAGTACGTAATACTGAGCCACTTTCTATGATGTTCATGGTGACTTTTACTGCCTGAAGAAAGATGATAGAATCTAAATAAAAGTGTAGAAACATAAAATACTGGTTTCCTTCTCATAGAATCAAATCCTAAAAACAGTATATTTTTTCTTTCCCAAGTTTTGGACAAATTTACACAAATTAAATTTCATGTTCCCCTTTCCAGGGCAGTAAATGCCTCACTAAGTTTTAACTGAATTTGGATAATAAAAATATTTTCCTTTAATCACAGAATGGGTGTAGAGTGAAAGCTTTTACTGCAATATTAACCCATTTTACAGATTTTCCAATTTGGTGAGTTAATCTATACTATAAATACTACATACTATACCATATGCAAACTATTTCTTTTCACAATGAATAGATGGCCTTTTTTGTAATTTTTTAAAAATCAAAATATCTCTATTTTCAGATTTATTAAACACATTTGAATTGTGCTTACATGATGTACTGGGGATGATGCTTAGATGCTTTCATGTTATCTTTTTGAGGTCTCACAATAAGGCTGAAAGGTAAATATTATTTCCCCTTTTTTACAAAGTAACCAGTTAGGGCTCTGAGAGTTAAAAACTGTTTGTCCGAGGTCACCACAAGTCCCAACACCGGGAGTTGAATCCTTCCTATGTCACAGCTTCTCTATTAGAGAAGAAGATTGGAGTAAGTAAGGCAAGCTCAGACTCTCAGAAAAATACTTTGCAATTTGAATCAGAATCAAACTTCTCTAAACCAGACTTCAGATATTTAACAGGATGTGGACAACAGTTTGCTCATGGAACACTAAAGGCAAACAAACATGTAAGACATCTGTGCAGCTTGCTTTCTGGAGTAAGACACACATGATCTCCAGAAGCCCACTCCTGGATGACAGGGACACCACAACGCCCCCACTGACCCTCAGTCCACTTCCTGCCTGGACACCCCTTTCTGTCTGGAAGATGGTGGCTCCTGGCTCACTGCCACGCTCTCTCCATGGTTACTCTTGCTGTAATTCTTGATGACTCACTATGTGCATAGACGACCCTTTCAACACCTTGCTATCTCAGTGTCTTGACCCTTTCTCCACTGTGATGATCTGATCACCTCCCCATCTCAGTTGCTCACGTTCTATCATGTGGCAGACCTTGTCATTTTCAACTTAACCCTTCCCTAATCTCAAGTTTAATATCCCATGTCTTTCTAATTTTCTTCCTTTAGTATCCAATTCAATTCTCCCACCTCGAGATTACCAATAATTTCTTGATTCTTTAACCAACTTTCACTGTCCTCCTCCCTCCTGCAAGGTCCTCACTCTTCTCTTCACCTGGTAAAGTATCCTGTGGTTGATGGCTCTCTTGCAAATGTTCTCCATTCTCTTACATGACAGAACTCTCGGCCTACTCTGTGACTACTTCTACACAGCTGACCTTGACTGGAAAAGGACACTCTACCATGCTCATTAGTCTCTAAATTCATGAGCATGAACTTTAAGTCAGCATTCGGTGCTGTTCTGCCATCAGACTGCACTGTTTCCTAGCCTACTTTTTCTTCACCTCTCCTAGAAAATTAATTCAGACCTCTCAGCTCTCGTCAAATGTTCAACTTCTCCTCCTTCATTCTCCTTCTCAGTTGATGATCTGGCTTTCCACTTCATGGAGAAATTTAAAGTAATCAGAAGAAACTTTCACAGGCTCCCAGCAGCATATAGGGCCACCTACTTCTACTTGTGCCCCTATTCTCTGCACCCCCACTTCTTGTATTTTAAGCCAATTCACCATCTAGTGTAAGGCTGACCCCTGTGCTTCTGTGCTGACTTTATCTGCTCTTGCTTGTTAAGGATCTCACTCTAGCAACTGGTTCTCCCATCTGCAATACTGATGCTCCCTCTTTCCTGGATCTCTCCGAATAGTACATTAATATGCCATAATCTCTCCTACTTAAAAAAACAATGAAAAGTTTCTTGACTGACACTATCCTTCAGCTATTGCTCCATTTACCCAATCTCCTTTAAAGCAGAACTCTCCAAGGTTATCTATATTCACTCTCACCATTTCTTCTACTCAATTCTTTCTTAAATCCTCTTCAATAACTCCAACACGCCATGGAGAGGTAATTTGCAAAGATCATACCTTCAAGGAGCTCTGCATAATTAAAGAGTCAGGTCTTGGTCATCATACTTGACCTAAATCATGAGCAGCATTTGACACAGTTGATCATTTTTCTCCTTGTTAAAACACTCTTATTTATCTCCCAAGATACCTCCACTTTCCTGGTCTTCTTTCTACCACATTTGCTGCTCCTTCTAAGTCCCTTTGCTGCCTACTCCTCTTTTCACTGCATCCAAACGTTGAAGTACACAAAGACTCAGTTTTTGTACCTTTACTCTTCTAGATCTAAATCTATTCCTTTGAGATCTTGTCCCATTCTGTAACTTTTAATATTATCCATGTGCTGGCAACTCTCAAATGCATAGCTCCAGAAAGCACTGAATTCCTAAATTCCATGTATATTATATAGTATGGGAAAGGAAGAGGAAAAAAATCTTTCTATTCCTGAATTTGATACTTATCTGATAAAAATATGATTTATTTGTATATAAAAATACTATCTCAATCTTATTATACTAAAACAATTGTTGGCTAATGATTACTTCATCTCTCTGGTTACTGGGGGCCAATCTTTGGTAGCTGTGTTTCTCTCAAACTCTGCATCCAACGCATTAGCAAATACAACCTATAGCTTCTCTTTCAGGGATATTTCCTGAATTCCTTCACTTCTTGCTATCTCCACACCTACAAACCTTGCCCAAATTATCATCAACTCTAATCTGGCTTATTTTAAGAGTTTGCTTCTTTATTTTATGCCATGCCAATTATCAAGACAGAAGATAGAGTGATTCTTTTAAAAACATAAGTCATATCACAGTACTCTTTTGCTATGACCCTTCATGCCTTTGCATCTAATTCATAGTCAAACTTAATGTCTTCATGATATCTTACAAGTCATTTCACAGTTTGGCTCCCTGTTTCTTGGCATCTGTTACCACTGCTACCTACTCACTCTACTCTTATCACTCTGGTCTCATTATTTCTTGAACAAGCCAGGTACAACCTTGCTCCAAGGTCTTTGCACTTGCTGCTCTCTCTGACTAGTTCTTCTTTTAAGATATTTGCGTGGCTTTCACCCTCACCTTAGATTTTTATTCATATTATCTTCCCTGAGGTTTTCTACAGCTGCTATTAAAAATTGCACTTGATCCTCTGAAATTCCCTACTCTCTTCCCTACTTTACAATGTTCTAAGGCATTTGTCACTAGTTGATATTTATTAACTTATTGCTGGATTGTCTGTCTTCCCCTACTAGAATATAAGCTTCACGGGGACAAGAATTTTAACTGCTATATCCTCAGATCTTAATGCCTGGAACATAGGAGTAACTCAAAAAATATCTTTGAATAGATTGAATGAATGAGTTGAATGAATAAATGAACAAATGAGACAGTGAATGAGAAGAAAACAAACTAAACAGATGGGTAACCTAGTCTACAGAAGATTTAAGATTAGACATATGGAAAGGAAGATTGTAAAGAAAGGATGCAAATATAATCATCTTTAGATGCGGGAATGATTTTTCACAAATAAGGAAGAGACCAAAGAAGAGGATTAGAACTAATCTATAGCATAGCAGAAGGGAAGATCATGGCTCAGTAAGAGAAAAATGTCTTTCTAGAATTAAAAGATGCTAGTTCTCTTGGCAAGTGGTGAACTGTCTAGCCCTAGAAAATGTGAACAGAACTCCTTGAAGTATATGATTTCTGAGGTGCCTGCTAAGTTACCACTATTAATTCTATGGATGCAAAAATCATAAGCTGTCACAGTGATCTTGCTGTCTCATTGTCATTATCAGCATAAAAATAAACTTAGAAATTATGTGAGCATAGTTAATTGCAATTGAAGAAGTCTGGCTTTCAAGGGTTTCCAAAATATTGCCCCAGTCTACCCATTTTACCTTTCTTCTACAGCTAGGGAAAATTCTTAGGCTAGCCTCCCTCTTTAGTATTGAACATCCATCATCACCCACCCCCTGCATCCCCGCTCACACATGAACATGTTCTAGGAATCTTTACTTCTGCTTTCCACCCGCTTGACTGTTCAGACTTCAAGTCTTCTTCCTCAGGAATGGCCTATGTTTTGTTTCTAATGCACAGGAATCTTTCCTCCTCTGAATTTTACTTGGCTCTTGTCTCAACAATCAAGATTAGCAGTTCATTATAGATTATGTGCAGCACGATACAGTGTGATTCTGTGTGTATGTGCTTGTGTGTATAACAAACTATTATCTGCTAACTGATTTCATGCATGTGTTTGACTTCTCTGACTACAGCATTCTCTGAAAAGTCATTGTGTACAGAATTAGTGCCTCATGTACTATAATCATTTAGTACTGTGCTGGGCACAAAGTTGGTTTCAAGTAGACTCATACCAATTGACTGGCTAATCAATTAACAAAATGGAAAATCCTGCCAGCAAGCTCAAGCTTTGTCTATCGGAAATTACTTTCCTAAAAAGCATTTTTCCTTCCTTTATAGATCAATTGCCAAGTCAAAATTCAAACACTGCAGATTTTACAAATAGGAATAGTTGGCAAGTATTGGGCTTTACAAATAATGAATGTGCACATCAAAACAAAAGTTGTAGATGTTTGTTAAAGTATATACGTGCAGCTGATATGAAAAGAGACAGCTAAAAACCCTCCCTCTCCCAGCTCAAGTATGGAGTATAAACTACCCTGAGAGAGTCCTGCATTGTTGCAAGGATTCCAAATCATAAAAAATTTCTAGAGTCTAGTCTATCATTTCCAATTGCAAAGAAACTATATATTTATGTTGGCAAAGCCCCCTTGTTTGCCGAACCTTCAGATCTTTGCAGCATCTATAAATGAAGGCAACAAAGTTGTTTATTAGGACATGAGCATGTGTGTTGAACATTTCTGCTGTTGATATTGCAAGGAGGAGTGGAAATAATAGCAATCTTTTTACATTACCTATTAGAGATTTAAATCCAGCTTTCTCTGCAGGCAAGTGATATTGAGAATGGTATGACTAACCTATGCTGATCAATTATATTTATAAGCGGTTTGATTAAACCTCTTTACAGTTAAGATCAAAATAGCAAATGTTCAAATCACTTATAGCATAAGGTATTAGAATATAATTCTTGATAATATGAAATACGTATTAGTATATAAGATTATTTTTCTAGAATAATAGTATTTACTCTAATTTGGGGCTTAGGATGTGCCAGGCACAGTTCTAAGAAATTTAGATATATTATTAAGCTAGTCAGTCTTCAGAAGGGTCTGATGTTCTAGGTATTGTTTTGTCATCCCCACTCTATATATAAGGAAATTGAAGTATAGAGAGATTAAATTACTTCCCCAAGGGTAAATTTAAAGTTCAAAGGAACAAAGATCGCTATATGTTAGTTCCTAGAGCCAGGAAGAAGCAGATCTTGCTTTCTGAGCCAGGACAGCCTGGTTCTAGAATGTACTTAACCACTACACTATACAGTCTCTAAACAATTTGTAGTCTCTAATTGAGAGTATGTGTAATGATGAAAAGGACATATGTTTCACATTCACGTAAGCCTGGTTTAAATCTCAGCTCTGCAATTTACTAGCTGTGTGGCCTTGGACAAATTATTTAACATCTCTGAATGTCATGTATTTTAGACCTATAAGTGAGGATGATTTTGCTTATCTCATAACTCACTGTATTTGCAACAATTGGTATAATTCACTCAGCACAATAAGAAGTACATAGTATTAAATAATTTATCATTATTATTACTTAAAAAGTAGCTCCACATTTAATATTTTATCTGCTTAATTCTCTATTAGTTTGCAGGTAAATTACTGAATAATTTTCAATTAAGTGAAAGTCCTTCTAGTTATAGTTCCTCGGGAAAAGACATCATTGTATCCATGTGTACCATAAAGAATATACTTTCAACAATAATAGCCTTTCTATCAGGATTATTACAAAATTCTGACAACCGAAGGGGTTAAATTTCAAAGTAATAGCTAACCTTACTCCATTTCATATTATTGATCAGTTCATTTCATGAGAGCTAAGTTAAAAAAAAAAGTCTAAGTCACTGAAGTTGTTCTGGTTGTTTCATCAGTAAAACATTTAACAATGTTAAGCAATACATGTGATTTTATTGGCTTGAAAGTTTTGCATGTCTTTTTAACATCAGCTATAAAAATTGATCTCACCCCCATTCTCTCAAAAAGTCAATAGCAATCTTTGAATTTCTTGTTTGCTTTACTCTCTTGTAATAACATCACATCTAATGAAGATCAATTTCCAAAGATGAACCCCAGGGAGTTAATAATCTATCAAATACAACTACTTACAAGAGAATATAAGTCCTTAAGTGAAAATAATACCTGGTTTTACGTAGTAAGTACCAAAGCTCTCAAAACACTCAGCATTGAAAATCATGAATCAGACATTAATCTGCCTGGTCATCTATAGTCCCGTACTACACTTCAAAATGATCCTTCCAAAAATGACTCTCCCAGGCTATCAGCAACAGGAGTCTTAGTCTCCAAATTTCAAAGCTCCTTTTATGTCACCAAAGACCATTTTTTTCTAGTGTCTAGTAGTTTTTTTCAAGTGGAACAGCCACGCTCACGATTGTGACAAAAAAGGGATCCGAGGCATATTTTTAGCTAACATGGTGAGGACAACGCCTCAATCACTTGGAAATGTGGAAGCAGAGACGTGGAATGGAACCTTTGCTCCCTCTCACCTTGCAGTAGTTATGGGACCTCTCGAAGCCTCTATTTCTTTATCTTATTAAGAGGATCATGTGATTCATATGGCAAGGACATCTAGTACACAGTAGATATTCAATAAGCGGCAGGTGCTAGTAAGTTGTTTAATTTGTCATTTTATATGTATTGTTATGTGTTGAGGTATTTTGATGCAGAGATGTTTCAATGTACCCTTGGCTAGAGGGGACTAAATTAAATAGAATTACTACATATTATATATCAAATAAGTATCAGGGAATAAAAACAGTACCTTTGCTAGCCCTCCAGGTTATAGCAAAAGAGACCCATTATGTACCACCAGATACACAAGAGGTATGATTAGACAGAAGAATGAGAATCACAAAGGATTTCAAATTTAAACTTTGATTCTCTGCTCAAAAGAGATTATATACAGTCTCAGTGATAAACTATCATGATTAAAAGAAGGCATTTATTACAGCTGTAAATTTGTATTTTGTTACATATGACTACACTTCTTAAAGTGCACTATGAATTGGCATTTTTTGTAAATCATCTAATTAGCATGTGAATAGCCTAATTATAATGAATTATACTTTTAGTGTTAAAATAATTACTTTTTAAAATGCAAACATTTATACAGAAAAATCTGATAATCCAATTTTGTATGTATCCACTCACCTGTTAATATTTTGAGATCGTCAAATAATAAAGTAATTTAGTAAAGCAAGCCTTTCTTTAGCTCAAAGTGGTTTTTTTGCCAATATAAAAAAATTCCTAGATTATCTAGTGTGATATAAAATATAGTTTGACTGTGATAGTAAATCCATATTTATAGTAATGATAATCATAGAAATTCATTTTTATTGCTATCATACTAAGCACTTTATAAAGTACTTTAAAAGCACTGTCTCACTGAATCCTTTTAACAATTTATGAGCTAAGTTTTATTTCCTCACAGGAGGAAAAAGGAGTTTAGAGATGTTAAATAACTTGTCCGAGTAGGTCACATGCTCAGTGTTTGAAACTCAGCAGTCAAATCCAAAATCTACTCTTTTCTGCAGAACATTCTAGAATAGTATGCAGATTCATGCCCCAGACTGCTTTCACTGACCTGTGTGTGTGTGTATTCTGACTATTTACTATTCCAACTTAACTTTATGCTTTTAAACACATGATTCTGAAACCAATCTTTTGTTTTATAAAGTTATTTTTTGAATGTCCTTACAAATAAATTAGTTCTCCTTTAAAGTATTTCTTATTTTTCACCTTTAAGTAAAGCTTTCTGATTTCCCTGGAATAGTACAACTCAATTCTTCTTCCAGGTGACAGTGACTACGGCGTCCTTTTTCCTTACTCCATTCTTCACGCTTAAGCCCTTTTCAAGTATCTTCCCAGTGTGATTCCTACTGCCTTAAGCCAGTGCCTCCAGAGTGGTCACTGGTTTGCCACCCCTGTGCTTCTAGGTCTGGGTGTGCTGGAGTCGACAGGCATCTGCATCCCCACTTATCCCGACTACTGTGGTTACAAGGGGCCTCTTTTGAATGCAGACAGCCAGTCAGCCAAGTAGAAATTTATACCAGAAATCTATTACCTAATTTTTAAACAAAATGACATGAAATCAGACTTGAAGATATCAAAAACATGTCTAGTTTCTGACTTAAGCAAGAAAATCCACATTGTTACTGCTTCCACCACAGAATAATTTACTGCAACAGGAGTTATGGATCTTATGCCAAAAATGAGGTCCTCTAACCAATGTCAAGGCCAATTATCTTGTGGTAGATCCCACAACAAAAGCAGACTATTGTGATTAGAGTCAGAAGCACCACCCAGAGAAGCTGGAAAGCTTCTAGGGATTTCTTACGTTTCGTTTTTTCATTTTTTTCTCCCAGTGTGTCTGTTTAAATAAACTACCAGAAACTTTGTGTGTGGGCACCAAACATCTTAGATTCCTCTGGGAGACAATGGAGGGTGATGAGTAGGGAGCGATCTGTTTCAGGTTTGTTTGGATTTGAGCAGAGCCATGGGGCAGGATCATCCTCACCAGGCCCCTTGAGTATGCATGGCCTCCTCCCTTCCCTAAGAGCTCCTTCCCTGACACACTGCCAGGAGTGTCTTCTCACTGGGAGAGTAAGCCCAGGTGGCTAGAGTCAGGAATACATACCCCACGGTAAAGAACTGCCTCATCTCCTGTCTCCGAGACCTCATCAGTTGCTTATACTCTCCGATTCGGAGCTTTTTGCCATCGACAATGCAGGTGCGTTTCGGTCGAGGTTTGTATTTATAGTTTGGGTATTTCTCTAAGTGGATCTTGCTTAGCCGGGCCTGCTCTTCATAATAAGGTTGCTTCTCCTGGTTCGACATAGATTTCCAGCGAGACCCTAGACATAAGAATAGCCTTAATTACTCAAGTGGTCAAGCAACATATTCCTGGCAAATACAACTAGATAAACCTTCACTCACCTGTACTCTGAGTAGCCCTAAATCCATACCACTGAGCAACTGAGCGTCATAACCTGTCTTCTAGACAATAGAGCAAAGAATCTTTATATGCGCTATAGTGATTACGTTATTTCTCTCAATAATTTCAAGCTGTTTATAACAAGTATGTTGCTTCAAATTATACCGTGTGTTTGCTGCTTACAAACCTGTTTGCTCTCCTACACCAAAGGTCTTTACCCCTCATCTACTTAACTCTTTCAAGAGGGTTCAGAAATCTAAACTTCCTAAGTATACTTTCCAGTGTGACAGGATTCTCAGGAAAAGCTCTCTTGGTTCCAGAAATTCAAACATCTCCCACACTCTAACATCTTTCATGAAACTATCTTCAGCTAAGACGTCAGCAGATGTTGCTATCTTTTCATAGATAAAAACCTACTGTGCTCACTGTCTCCCCTGGCCAGGGACAATAAAAACAAAACAACAACAACTAATCTCTACTTAAGGAGTTATAGCTTTAGAACCGGAAGGTACAGTTGGAATTATGTATACCATTTTCAAGTACTATAAACCTTCATTCAAAGCTGTACCGATGAAAGTACAAAAATTTTTAATATGGTTTACACAGGAAGAAGGAAAAGTATTCACTTCTCTAATATTGTTTATAAAGAATTATCTAAACACTTAATGAAGAAGGGATGTGTTTTTTTACATGTATCAAATTGCATTTTTGTGTCTCGCTGGTGAATAAAGCGGTAACAGCTGTGCTGACTGGATGTTAGCTATTCTTCGGTGGAGGTTTTTCATACATAAACAAATGGAAAAGTTGTACAAATATTCTCTGTAGCCAGCAATATCCTGGTCTGCTTTAATAGCACATCCATCCCTGTTCTTTCCTGATTGTTGTGCATAAGTTGTGTAGAAAAGTCTACACGGACAGGCTTCTCTGTGTTTTGCTGGTTCCTAGCAGTTTAAAGTCCCAGTTAACAGAAGATTCTTGTGCTTAAAGCTTTACATTTTAATGAATACACTTACTATACTCTTAATAATTTTTTTATTCACCGAATGCACACCAATAATATAGATTCCCCACAGCTGCCAAAACTGGAACAGAGAGGTTCTGTGCCCATCTGAAAGCGTACTCATACTGTTACTAAAATGGCAAATATATAATATTATATTATGTTACATATAAATACATATGTAAATTTTAAAATTAGATATTGAACTTTAAAGACAGAGGAACATTGCTTTTTCTTTTGGGTGCCTATTCATTGGGAAGAAAAATAATATAGCCACTAGGAGCATTTTGGTTTGAAAAGTATTTACATTCAAAAGAATAATACCTCTATGTATCTCCTTAAAAATTCAAATGAAACGATACTTAATTATAATGACATCCATGATATGATATCCATATTAAAATTAAAAAATTAAAAGAAGAAACTCGTATTTTAACATTTCACCATCATTTGATTGGATGTATTTTTGGAGTTTGCATAGAGGTCAGTGCCTCCAAGTGTCTCAGAATAAAGTTAAATTATTTACACAGTGACAAAACATGTGTATTTGTGTATGTCCAGATCACTGATATTTACTCAGGTTAAATATTTATTACTTTTGAACAAAACATTTAAAACATGAAAACCGCAGTTTAAGTCTCTAATGTTTTTCAGCTTCTTAAAAGGCTCCCTTTGAGATTTTGTCACATTATGACAGCTTACACAGAACAGTGCCTTCTGTGTTTCTTCTTTTTAAAGAGGAAGCATGTTGACGGCAATGTTGCATGGTGAATAAAATATGTTCAATATGTTGAGCACAATAATTCTAAACTGTATAATCGGCACTAGGCAAGTTTTACACTAATAGAGCAAGGCTTGAGTTTAATCCTGAGAAACAGGAGAATCACTCTGGCAATTTACCACAAAATGGGCCTCGGCCCTGTGGTCTCTGTGTTCAACTCACTGCTCCGAAATTTAAACTAGTCATATCTTATTAAAGTCAGTTTAGTTTTATTTCACAAGTTCTAGAGTTATCATTAGAGGCACTGTTCTACACCCCATGAATTTCACACTGTTTTTTTGTCTCCCCCCCACCCCCGCTACAGTCCTTGAAGAGTTCTTGCAGAGGGACTTAGGAATCTGACAATACTAAAGCAGAAAACTGTGAGGTCTCTGAGTCTTTCCAAGGTTTCTTAGCAACTTGTGAATTCAAGAAGAGTGAATAAGAAAAGGAGATAAAGCTTGTCTCCATGATTTCTATTTAGCAGTAACCTCTCTGAGTTGCCAAATTCACAGTATTAACACACACTGTAAATAGTTTTGACTCTTAAAAAAAGTTTTTAGTCTTATCCTCCCATGGGCACTTGGTGGATGTAACTCCTAACCCCAAATGCCACTTGTGGGGTAGGGGTTGCAGAGATGATGACAAAGTCTTTGGTGGCAGTGGGCTGATCTAACTTGTGAATACCTCTGTTTTCTTTAGATGTCAAATTATGCCCTTGCTTTCCCCCCTGGGGATGCCCATCGGTGGAAGGTCAGCATCAGCTGCTGTACTCACCTAAGATTTTGCTAATGTTGGAGTTATGCATGTCGGGAAAGGCCTGAAGGATTTTCCTCCTCTCATCCTTCGCCCAAACCATGAATGCATTCATTGGTCGCTTGATGTGTGGCTCACTGCTGGCCCGGCCCCGGGCATCCCTGTAGACTCGTGCTTCAGCCACAGTGGCGCCTCCTGTTGGCCAACAATAATACTGCTGTAGTTTAGCGGCAGAGCCATTCATTGCTTTACCTCCTGTAATGTCAGGGCAGGAAGAACAAGATGGGTGCAAAGCATTATTAACTGGATAATGGAACACAGCTTGCTGCTTGTTTTCCCTAGGTCTGTCTCTTCTAAGTGATCTCTGGGAAACAGAAGGCAGTTTCAAATGTCCATTCTGCAGGCCCTTCTGATTAGGCCTCCAAGACATACTGGGCAGAATTAATTTTGAATGTTTTTATACACCTAACATATTTTTACTACAATCAGTTCCAGATGATTATGAAGAAATAACTGGCATTATTTTATGGTAGACTTTCCTGCTATGATTCCTCTCTTCAAAAGCAGACTCTTACCTATCATTTTAGCCTCCTTTGCCAAAAATTACAGTCACTTCAAACAATCTCTTTACCTCTACTAGAATTCTCTTTCATGATATTGTGCCTGAACCTGTGCTCTTCTCACTACCTGGAAGCCCTTTCTAGTATGCCAAGTACCAGGGATACAAAGGTATATCTATTCATTCTTTTTTTTTTTTTTAAACCCTTGCCTTTAAGAAGCTTACAGTTCAGAGGAGAGACAGACTCAAAGAGAGAATTATGACAGAGTGTGGCAAGTGTCGATGTGGAAGTAAACAGGGCTCTATGACAGCACCAGACAGGATGGTCAGTGAGTGCCTCCTAGGAGATGTGACATCTAAAGCTGAGACTTGGAGGATGAAAGGACTTAGCATGTCAGTGGGAAAGGGGAATAAAGTCTAATAGGAAAGAGTAATTTGGGTTAAAGGAACTGCATTTGTTATGCTGCTCCCCCAGCTGCACTCATTGCTCTCTCTTTTGTTCTATGTCCTCCAAGGTAATGACTTGTTTGCGTGACTCTCTTAATATTTCCACTTCATCCCCAGGAACATGAGACCCCTAATGTTGGTGTTTATTCTGAATTCTTCCCTGTATCCCCAGGATCCCACATAATAGACAATAAACATTACTTAAATATTTTAAATATTTAATACATAAATATATAAACTTTTTAATAAATATTAAATAATTTTCAAGTACTATGCAAAAGTAGATTAAAAGACATTCATTTCACAGCCTTGACAGATTTTTCTGCCTTTTAACAGTAGTTCTTTAACATCTCTCTACTAAATGATGTCTAATTTCTTAATGTTTTATAGTTTCCAAAGAGATGACACTAGCAACATACTAGATTGAAAGCTCCTTTAGGATACAGCAGGAACTGGCTCACTGCTATATCCCTAGGTTCCAGTAAAGTACTAGCATGAAGAGTTTCAATTGGTAAAATGTTAAATTAGTGAATGATTGACTAAATGAATGAAAGAGTAAACAGGCATAGCTCTTGCTTGTTTCTATGAACCTCACCAGCATGACATAATGATTTGTGTGCTTTGCAGTATGGCAACTCCTAAATGTCTCCCTGTAGATTGAGTTCTTCTATAGTTAAATGTGAGGTGGTTGGACTGATGGCCTCAGCTAGGACTTCTACTACATAAACAGGAAAGCCTACTCCCCAAAGTTTAGAAGTAAAATAGACATTAAAACCAACATTTCTACTTTTCGGGAAAAGTAAATCCTTTCAGCTCAGTGTAGTGATTATACAAGAACAACATGACCCAATCAATCTCTGGTCCTCTATTGATTAAGCAGAAATTTGTTTATATCAGAGCTAACAATAAATTAGAAAATTTAAGAGCACTATTACTTGGTAAATATGTTTATCATTTACTGCAAACAAAGGACAGGACAAAAGTCTGAACTGACTAATATTGTTAATTATTTTCCAAACTTGAAGGCGCTACTTTCTGAAGACAGGCAAAAATAACTTATTTTATAAACAGTCCTTTTAGGCCTACTAGACAGAATGATCCCTTACATGAAAAGTCTCAGATCTCAAGATGCATAACTAATAAGCTACCTTCCTGCCACCATACCCACAGTACATTAATTTCATTTAAAATGCACTGACCATACAGGATAAATTGATTTCACTTTATATGGGTTTGACAGCCATGTTTATTGTGCAGTGAAATGTAGTGTAGCTTCCAGCTGACAATATCCATCAACACAGGGCAATATGCTGACTGCTGGGCCAGATGAAGGCATACATTACTCTGGAAGTGAAACACTCATTCAGATACGACAATGTCTTCTCCTGAGGATCACCATGGTAATTTATGATGCCCTCAGTGCCATTACTTTACAACTGACATGGATTCAGCAATTTATATACTTACATGCATACACATAAAAACAGACAGGCTTGTGGAGAATGTCAGATGCAAAAACATTTCAATATTATTTTAAGTTTACTACTATGCTACAGGTGATTAACATTTGAGATTTGCTTTTATTGTCAAAGCCTTCTTGCTACCCCTAGCATAACCAAATAGTCATCTTCCATTTATTTGTTCATTTTAAAGATGTATTTCATTGTGAATAGGGAGTTTTAATCTCTTACACGAGGACAGAGATGATGGCAAATTTTTAGATGTTGGTTTGAGTAGACCTTCTACGCCATACTTTTCTCTCAGACATGTTACACATATGTCCAGTCTCCGTATGCCCTCTCTCTTTCATTACAGACTGCAGTCTTAGCACATCCTTCCTACTCTCTCTGGCTTCAAAAATCTTTTTCCCAAAGAACCAGTCTGAGATCTCACCTGCACCAACTGCTCTGCACTTACTTGCCCTCTCCTCCCATAGTACACATTACCTACATGACACTGAATTAATTACACAGCAGATCTTTGGGACTTATAAGGTTGCTCCCAGAAATTGGGAAATTCAGCATAGTGCATAGTATAAAAATGTGAAGGAAGTGAAAATAGAAGATGGCCCAGAGCATGTGCACACCTCTTCTTTCTTCTAGGGAAAGTCAACTGAAAAATTAAACTTAAGCTAAATTAGGAATATTGTATTGATGAACTAAGATTTGGGGGATGGGGATAGGGTAGGAAAGAGTCTTATCTGGGAGACCAAAGTTTGAAACTACCGTTAAACTGGATCTTATTCCTAGATCATAATTTTTAAGATAGTACTAAGAGGCCACAAAGTCAAAAGAATATTGAGAAAGTGTCTCTCAACTTCCTTAAACTTTACTTCATGAAACATAATGGTTAGGGAACTATTGTTACTAGTGAATTAATAATAAACAATAGAAAAATTAGACTAATAAACACCTCTTCACAAGTCCATTAAATGCCTATTTTGTCAGGCAAAATGAATGCTATATGCAAAAAGTTGGCAAAAAGATTCTCTTCTGCGATCTACTTTTGGTATTGGCAAAATGGATTATATCAGACTAAGTTTTCAACAGATAATAATTATAAACTATGAAAAAAATATAAAAAACAACCATTGAAGGCTCTTAAGAGTTACCAAAATTAAGAAAAAAAAAACCCAAAAACTGAAGAGGATTCAGTTCTAAAAGGAAAGGAATTTACTGATATCCCTATTTTAATAGCTTTTTCATGAAGACACCCTCCAGTCTGCACACCATGGAGTGGCTAGATGCAAACAGAAGTCAGTTTTAATTGGCTTAACACATCAGAAGACAGTTTTAGGCTTCCAAATGGTTGACCCCGGAACTTCACATGTATACGGACAACTCCAGTGATTCAAGTGTAAGGTAGAGCTGTATATCTAAGAAACTATGAGTGGAAATTTCAGGTGATTTATTTATTCATTTGTGCATGTATTCATTGATTCATTATTCACATTACAAGAGAGACAGAATTCAGATTTGAATCCTACCAAGGTAGAGATGATTCATAAACACTTTGGACTTTGTACTGAAAGCCCAGAGAGTCCACTCTTTAGGAAATAAAAACTATATGTGAGGACTAAGGATTCACTCAAGGAGTAAAGAAATAATTGAAATAGACTCTCCAGCAGTGCAAAATTAAGTCTCCTCAAGTTCAATGTGATCATCAAGTAATAACTATCTCTGAGCACAAAATTTAACAGAAGATAATAGATATCAGAGTCTTTACAATTTACAGCACACAATAGACAATATATAATAAAAAAGTACTAGTTTTGCTAAATGTGACCCAGAGATAAAATAAATAAAAGTCAACAGAAAGAGAAATTAAGACAATTCAGAGAATGTAATTAGCAGGCAGGACTTTAAAAAAGCCATGATAAATATGTTCAAGGACTAAAGGGAAAAGATCATTCTAATGAATGCATTATGAGATGAGGGAAACTTAGCAGGGAAATGAAACTATCAGAAGACACAAATGGAAATTCTAGAACTTAAATGTGTATTTGAGATGAAAATTCACTGAAAGAACTTCACAATGCAGAATAAAGAAGCAGTGAACTTAAAAAATACAACAAAATGAATATCCAGTCTCAAAAACAGAAGGAAAAGAAAACTAAAAAAGTTAACAGATTCAGCAATAGGTAGAAAAATGTGAAGTATTCTAAAATATATAGAGATTTCCAGAAAAAGAGAAGAGAGAAGCATTCCTGAAAAATATTTGAAGAATCACTGACTGAAAATTATCTGAACCGGGTGATACATTAACTTGTATGTTCAAAATATTCAGACTTATGCAAGAAGAATAAATACAGTGAAATAAATAAATATAGTGAAAGCCACATATAGACACTGGTCCAAAGAAAAAAAAGCAAAATTCTGAAGAAAAAGGATACATTAAAACAAGAGAACAATAATACAATGATGACTGATTATTCATTAGAAACAATGAAGGCTAGAAGACCATGGAACATCTTTAGATGCTGACAGGAAAAAACATCAATATAGAATTTTATGCAGTGAATATATGCTTTAAAATGAATGTGAAATACATTTCAGATAAATAAAAGCTGAGCAAATGCATTACCCATAGACCCATGCCTAAAGAAATATTCAAAGAAATGATTCAAGATGAGAAGTAACATCTGGTGAAAGCTTACATATATGTTGAAAATGGAGGAGCATCAAAAATGAAAATATATGACTAAATTAAAATAAAACTTTTTCTTTTCTGGATTTCATTAATAAGCAATTGATTGCTTAATGACTTTAAAAGACAGGAGACTTTTAAAATACAAAATATAGCATTGTATTTGGAATTACATGAAGAAAGGTGAAAACAACATGTTTGCACAAAGGCTGAGGGTAGTGAATGAAATTAAATTGTTAATTAATTAATAATTATTTAATTAATAATTAGATTAATTATAAGGATACTCAAAAGGGTACATCATTAATTCCTTTAAATTAAAAAAACTGATACAAGGAGCTATATTAAACACCAATAGAGTAATTCAAATGGCAAATTTAAAGAAATTCAAAGGAAGGCAGTAAAAATGAACATTGGTCCATGAGGGAAGGAAGAAATGTAACAGCTGCGCCACTCTAGTGGTAGCTATGGATAATGGGAGACGCCATGCATATGGGGGGTAAGAGGTATATGGGAAATCTCTGCAACTTCACCCTTAATTTTACTGTTAATCTTCGATTTAAGTTTTAATAATGATGATAAAAATAAGATGATGATTATTAAATAAGCCATGTAATTCAAGGAAGGCAAAGAGAAGAAGGCCAAAAACTGAGAGAACAAATAGAAATAAATAGCTTGTTGTAGGACTTGGGCCCACTGAATTAGACAACTGCATTATAGAATTCAATTAAAATCAGATATTTTCAGCATAAAGAGTAGAAATAAATGAAATAGAAAAGAGACAATGAAGATATTTACGAAGTCAAAGGTTAGTAATTTGAAGAGATTAGAAAAGTGATAAGCCCCTAGAGAAAGAATGATTAGCAGAAAAAAAAAGGAACTATAAAAGTACCCATATTTGAATTAAAAGGAAATTTCACAACAGAGACACTAAACAATAATAAGGGAATACTGTAAATCAGAACTCTAATAAATTTGTTAACTTAAATAAATTCCTGAAGGACAAAAACTTCTAAAATTTTCTCAAGAATAAACGGAAAATCTGAATACTCTTATAGTTATAAAGTCATAAAGAAATTATATGTATAACCAAACTTCTTACAAAGAAAACTCCAGTCCCAGATAGTTTCACTGACAAATACTTTCAGACATTCAAGAAAAAAACCAAGAATAATCTTACATAAGCTAAAAAAGTATAGAAAGAACACTTCCCTAATTAATTTTATGGAGCAACATATCAAGACAAACATTCAACCATAAAAGAAAAAAAATGTTCAATAGAATATTAACAACTTAAATTCAGTATATATAAAATGGATAAAAAAACATGACCAAGTAGGAATTATCTTGGTAATCCAAGATTAACATTTTAAAAAGACAATGTACTTTGCTATGTTAATAAAAACAAGGGGAAATAATATGATTATCTAAATAGACCCAGAAAATTGTTTTTACAAAATTCAATGCCCATTTATGATTAAAAAGAAAAAAACCTCACA
Source organism: Solenodon paradoxus (assembly GCA_004363575.1). Taxonomy (NCBI): domain Eukaryota; kingdom Metazoa; phylum Chordata; class Mammalia; order Eulipotyphla; family Solenodontidae; genus Solenodon; species Solenodon paradoxus. The sequence goes on along the minus strand of RJWH01000398.1, from coordinate 708,630 downwards.
GGAAGTAGGACATCATATTTAATAGTGAACCACTGAATTCTTTCCTCTAAGATGAAAAACAAGGCAAGTGATTGCACTGGTCATTGTTAACCAATGTTCTTCTGCAGGGACAGAAATAAAAAGCATAAAAATTGGAAAAACATATCTGCATTCATAGATAATATTATTCTTTACTAAGAAAATTCTAAAGAATCTACAAGATAATTACTAGAATGAATAAGTGAATTTAGCACTATTTTGATGCAAAATACAGATCAATTGTATTTCTATATACTAGTAATAAATCATTAAAATATTTTTTAAGTTTACATTTATAGCAGCATCCAAATATAAAACAGTTAGGAACAAACTTAACTAAAGCGTGTATAAGCCTTCCACATTGAAAACAAACAGCATTTGTGCATTAAATTAAAGAAGAGCTGAAAAATGGAGTAAGGCACTTTATTCATAGATTGGAGACAATATTATTATGATAGTATTTCTAAATTGATATATCCAACCCAATTCCTATAAAACTCCCTAAAAGATAATTTTTGGAGTAAGTAAAGATTCTTAGATATACATATAAAGCACTAAATATACATGAAAATTATTAATTAAAATTTACCAAAATTAAGACTCTACTCATCAAAAATTGCTAAGAAAATTAAATGTCAAAGCACACACTAGGAATACATATTCACAATAGCTATCTCACAAGAATTTGTATCAAGAATATATAAATATTAATACACATTATTAATATATCAAAACTTCTACCAAAAAACAAGTAAACCATCTAATTTTAAAATGAGGTAAAAGTCTTGAACATGTCAGACAAGTTGAACACTTTAGAAAAGATGTAATTAGGTCCAGTGAACACATGGATAGGTATTCCAAATTATTAATTAGCAGGAAAAAAGTGAATTAAAACCATTAGAAGATACCATTTTGTACCCACTAGAGTGACTTACTATACTAAATGGTGGCAAGAATTTTGAAGCAACTGGAAGTGCTCCATTTTAGAAAACAATTTGGTAAATTTTTTATAAAGCAAAATATATATTTACTTATAACTCAGAAGTTTCACGTATGGCACTTACTGAAAACAAATAAAAGCTTTTCTCCCCCCAAAATAGAGTTGAATAAGAATATCACAGCAGTTTTATTCATAATAACCAAAAACTGGAAATAGCTGGAGAATGGATCAATGGTGTTACAGCCACACAATGAGATACTAATTCAAAATAAAACTGTTTCAACCCTTTGTTTTAAAACATCAAAAACAAAGCAGCAAAATAAAACAGAAAATCAAACATGAACAAAAGTGAACTTTTTCTGAAAGATTCTTTTCTCTATGGACCTGAGAAGGTGGCATATTCAGGCTATAGTGAACTCAAAAAGATGATTTTATTTACCAAAAATAATTGTTGACAAGGGAAAAAAAGGTGATTGGTTGCTTATTAATATAAAGAGACATACAAATATACCTTTTGAATGTTTGCCAAAGAGACTACCTTAGTCTATTAAGAGAGCAATATATCTCTGTGGAATTTTGGAAAGACTTACATGATACATTTGATAACCACTCATTAGTGATCAAAAACAAAAAGTAGAAGATGGAGGAATTTTAGAAGAGGGCATGAAAAATTAGGAAAAAAGGAGGATATTAATATTACATAGATCATATTTTTTCACTAAATTTATCCCACTAGCTCTATCTTAATATGGTAGTGGAATCTCTGCCTATAACTATGGAAGTTCTGTTAACTTGCATTCCCACTGACTGCCAGAATGTGAACTTACTTTAATTATAAGAAGGCTTTTTGGAGTTCCAATTAGTTTTCTTCTTGGAAAAAAAAAAAAGGGGTAGAGGAGACTTGGGTGTCCTACAGGTTTAATTGGCAGAAAAATACATTCAATGGCTGAACAAAAGCTTTAATCATTAGGAAAGTGATCAGCTCATCTTATTAGAAAAAGGGATGCTGAGGTAGAGTATGTGTCTATATCTTTTATTAAAAATTTAGCTAGATACATTAGCAAAGACTCACCCACTGGTGAGTGCAATGATTTGAAGAAGGCAAATGTAAATATGCATTTGTAGTTCTGAGCTAGAGACTGGTGGAAAAATAGAAACTAGTGGTACAAACCAAAAGACGAATTACCTGTGGTACTTTGATTAAGGTTTTAATTTTTCCTTTGCTCGATACAGTAGAAGGCCATAGGTAAAACTTCTTTTCCCTATATTCATCTTAAATTTCTTTAATCTCATTAAAAACACATACCCTATTTACCTAAACTATTGAACTTACCTATATATAAAAATTTACTAAAAAATTGATAGATGTAAATATTTACATATATATAGTATATACATAAAGGAAAACATTTCATTGGGCACTTTGGAAACATACATTTTACTAATTAGAATTTAAAGAGCAATTTACCTTTTTGACTAGAGTTGAGCAGCAGCCAGTTTTCAGGATAGGAATACCAGGTGTGTAAAGTAATTGTATATACAATTATGTTTTATAAAGTGTTCAGTAAATAAACCATCTTTATTTGTAAAATCTCTTTACAACCCTTGGAAAATGACAGTAGGGTAGATATATTTGTTCCACTTTATAGTTGAGGAAAACAAGGTTCAGAGAGGTTAAATTACCTTTATCTGAAATAATCAGTTCCTAGAATACTGTTAATAGCAGATTCAGATCTCGAACCTATTTTCTGACTTTCGGTCCAGTGAATTTCCCCTACTCAAAGCTACCCTAGTCACTATTCAGTGACTGAATTTCAGACTGAATTTCAAAGTCCACCATTTTTTGGCTGAAACATCACATTCACCCTGTCAGGGTGGAATTTTCCTGCACAGCTAAGCACATTAGAGGAACACATTACCAGTTATGAAGTTCATGCCACTGTCCAATTTGTCTCTGAAATAGTGCCCTGCCAAAGATTCTAGAGCATGCAAATAAAGCACTGAAGATTGAAATTATAACAGGGATTAAAATGATGCTAAATCAATATATTCCTTGGTTGCAGGATTATGAGTAAGTGTTGCTGTGGATAAGACTTCTATTTTTCCTCTTGGAAACTCCATTCTCTTTAAAAGATCAACAAGAAGAACCAAAAAGGAATTCCCTAAGGTCAGCTCCGAGGAAACATAAACCTCTAATTCAATAACTCTGCTACTGCTCTGAAAAAAGGCTTTATTATTGCAACATCCATATGGAGCCAATTGGACATTAATGACTAATCAATCCCTCCCCTCTCTATTCTACTTAAAGTGTCACAAACCATGTTTAGATTAGCCCATTTCCTGCTTAGGATTGCTCAAGATGTCTTTTGTTCTTTCAGGACCAGCCTGATGGAGGCAGCTTAAACAAACACACAACCAGAGTGGCGCAGGAGTTATAAAGTGCCATATGTGAATGAACAAAGGGGCTATACTAAAGCCTTTTGTGGTATTTGTTAATGTTTTTCATCTGAGCTTAAAAAGGCTTAATGACTTTGTGGTGAGCTGATGCATGTGGCTCGTGGCTTTGCAAAATGAAGGAAATTCTAACCAGTGATATACCAGTCTCTATTTTCAAGAGTCTCTCTTTCAGTTTTTGTGCTTGTGTTTACTTCCCCACCCCCAATTCTCAAGTTATATTTGCTTTACACAGATAGCTAAACATATTCCTTTACCTTGTTGCAACTATAGGATTCAAGGGAAATTGGTATAACTTATGTGATTCTTAAAGAGTAGCAGAGAACATCACATATTCTACTTATTATCTAGTTGCTATTTGTGTGCACAAGAGAAGGGCTTATAAGTTGTCGAGCCCAGGCATCATTGAAGTTTGAACTAGAGACCACTGTGGATGAAATAAGACAATAATAGGTTCTGGCTTCCTAAGTTTTCAGGAGAACCAGACTCAGATTCAAGTAGATTCCCTTAGAGCATACAAAGGCTGGTGAAAAGATGTTAGATTAAATACTTTATGTTGCTCGGCAACTTCTGGCTTCATCCATCTCAATAAACTAACATAGACTCTACATGAAATTAAGAAGCACAGAACAAGATAAAGCAAGTCTCAGAGTTAGTTAGCAAATATAACACTAAATCTATGCTCTAGCTTCCATCCTTATCACCTATTGATTACCCTGGTTTCACTATCTCTTCTGGACTTACTGGCCTTATAGCTGATACTCTTCCAGTTTTGAGTCCCCAGTTCCCACTTAAATACCTCTTCCCAATTTCAGTCACAGTGGTCACAAGTGCACTTCTGAACAGGATACTCCAATGTTCACACATTGCATTAGTATCTGGGAATTTCTGAAATGAGATTTTGCATAAATTCCATTTTATTTCTTATATCCTCTTAAGTGCCTTGCCTCACTTAAGTTCTCTGTAACACAAGAATGGCATCATTGGGGAAAGGTACCCATAGTTGTTGTTTGGGACTCAGAAGTCATCTTATTTCATTTATTGACTTGTCACACTGCACAATTCTGAAATCTCATCGTCTCCACTTTCAGAGAAATATTGAAAGAATGGTAAGGAAACAGAGATTTTTGGAAACGTTAAATCTGTACACTATTCTAATGCCATAGGGTATGTATAAATGCATACACCAGAAGCATGTATTCAAAAAAATGTATGATGGGCTCTTCCCTAGAGTCATTATGAAATGGGTAAAACATGGTCATAGAAGCAGTGAATTTTCACATGAAAGGGAGCCGCAAGCCTGAGCCAAACTGCACAGGAGAGGGACTGAGGTGAATGCTGCCGACAACTCTTGGCTAGAAAAAGCTCAGAAGGAGAAAATTGGAGACAGCAAGAACAAGAGCATACAGATGCTACACACCCTCCACTACATACCCGGAGACTTGGGTCCCCTGGGAATTGGGATTCCGTGGCTAAGACACTGGAAGAACAGTCCGAGGAAAGGACTTGACCCCGATGGTTTGGTGAATGCAAGGGGCATAAGCACAGAGAGCAGACTCAACTCACATAGCCCCAGCCAGCAGAGTTCTACCAACAAAACAAGCCTACCTACCCCCGCACCGGAAAGCAAAACTATAGGCTCACGGATGACCACTACATCCCAAACGAGTGCCCGCGCCCACCCCCACCCAGCAGCCATCATCACTCCCCGACACAGCAACAAACACTATGGAAGCTTGTAAGTGTGAAAATACAAAATAAAATAAAAACAGAGCCCCCTGGTAGAAATTAAAAGAAAGAAACAAACTAGCAGATCAACAAGACCCCTAATCATGGAGGAGAAAAAACAAAACAAAACCACAACACACCCTGAAACCTCAGGAAATGGAATCACAACAAAATAACAGCTCATCAGAAATTAACTTTGAAGATATGGAAGAATGCTTTTTCCTAAGAGATAAAGTATTCAAGTCTGCATTCATAAAGAAATTCAGAAAATTAAAAGAAAATTCAGATAAACAAAACAAAGAGCTTAGCAAATAACTGAGCACCAATAGGCGGAGTTTGAAGCTCTACAGAAAAATTAACAGGAATACAGGATTTGAAGGAGATAATTCATGAAACCAAGAATAATATAGAAAGCTATGGAACCAGAATAACTCAAAAGGAGGAAAGCATTAGTGATATAGAGAATAATAATGCAGAAAGGAGCCAAGAAGAAAAAGAAAGAGAAATGGAATGAAAAAAAAAATGGAGAAACACTCAGACACCATCGGGAAAGGCAATATTAGAATACTGGGTATCTCAGAAGGTGAAGTGAAAAAGAGAGCAACAGAGAACATCTTCAAGGCAATAATGGCTAAAAACTTCCCAAATCTAGAACAAACAACGAAATATAGGTCAACGAAGTAAACTGAACACCCAATTACATAAATCCTAAAAAACAACACCAAACACACAATTGTGAAACTATAAAAAATCCAAGACAAAGAAAGAATTCTAAAGGTAGTCAGGGAAAAAAAAAGCAGATAACATATAAAGGCACTCCTATTAGACTAACCTCAGACTTAGCAGAAACTCTACAGTCTAGAGGAGAATGGAATGATGTCTCCAAAATACTTCAGGACAAAAATGTTAACCAAGAACACTATGTTCTGCAAAAGTCTCTTTCAAATTTGAGGGGAGAAAGTAAGGTTTTTTCCCAACAAACAAAAGGTAAGAGAGTTTGCAACCACAAGACCTCCTTTACAAGAAATGTTAAAAATGGCCCTACTAGCTAAACCAAAGAGAAAAAACTTCACAAAAATATAACAAAGTAACAGATCAATATAACCAGAAAACAAAAATCAAAATGGCAGTAGCAAGTTCTCAAATGTCAGTAATTATTGTAAACGTAAATGGATTCAACTTGTGAATCAAAAGGCACAGAGTTGATGACTGGATTAAGAAACATAACCCAACTCTATGTTGTCCACAAGAAACTCATCTTGAGAGACAAGCAATGACTTAAAGTGGATGGACAGAAATTAGCACTCCAAGCTAATGCCGAATCCAAAAGAGCAGGAACAGTTACACTGTTATCAGATAAGGTAGTCTTTCAACCAAAGAAAATTAAAAATGATAAAGATAGGCATTATATAATGATAAAGGGATAAATACAACAAAAGACTTAACACATTAACACTGATGCACCCAATAAAGGAACACCCAAATATATCAAGCAAATATTAACAGATCTAAATAAGGATATTGACAGCAACATAATAATAGTAGGGGTCTTTAATACTCCTCTTTCAGTAAAAGATAGATCATCCGGACAGAATCAACAAAGAAACAAGATCTTTAAATGACAAAATAGAAGAGCTGGACCTAATAGACATATATAGAGTGCTTCGCCCACAAACTATAGACTACACAGTCTTCTCAAGTGCTCATGGAACGTTCTCAAGGATAGACCATAGATTGGAACACAAAACAAGTCTCAGTAAATTTTCAAAGGCTGAAATAATATCTAGCATCTTTTCAGATCACAATGGCATCAAACTACAGATCAACCAAAAGGAGAAAGAGAGGAAAACCACAAAACAGTCGATATTAAACAACATATTGTTGAGCAACCGATGGGTAAAAGAGGAAATTAAAGAAGAAATTAAAAAATATCTGGAATCAAATGAAAATGAAGAAATGATGTATTGGAATCTATGGGATACAGCAAAAGCAGTAATACGAGGGAAATTTATAGCAATAGAATCCCACTTCAGAAAACAGGAAGAATCACAAATAAAAAACCTAAGTCATCACCTAAAGGAACTAGGAAAAGAATAAAATGAAAAAAAAGAAAAAACCACCCCGAAACAGAAGCCTAAATCTAACAGATGGAGAGAAATACTAAAGACTAGGTCAGATGTCAATGAAATACAGATGAGAAAGACTATTCAAAAAAATCAATGAATCCAAAAGTTGGTTATTTGAAAGAATAAACAAAATAGACAGGCCATTAGCCAGACTCACTAAAAAGAGAAAGAAAACACAAATAAACAGAATCAAAAATGAAAAAGGAATAACCACAACAGATACACAGAAATACAGAGGACTGTAAAAGATTACTACGTACAACTATATGGCAACAGACAGAATAATCTAGAAGAAACGGACACATTTCTGGAAAGATACAATATCCCAAAACTAAACAGAGAAGAAATAGAAACCATGAACAGATCTCTAACAAGTAAGGAAATTGAAACAGTGATCAAAAACCGTCCCAAAAACAAAAGCCCCGGACCAGATGGCTTCACCAGCAAATTCTACAAAGCATTCGAAGAAGAATTAATTCCAATCCTCCTCAAATTGCTCCAAAAAATAGAAGAGGGAAAACGTGTACTTTTTATGACACCAATATAATGCTGATTCCAAAACCAGATAAAGATTGCACCAAAACAGGAAACTATAGACGGATATGCTTAACGAATACTGATGGAAATTTTTCAACAAAATACTAGCAAATCGAATTCAACAAAATATAAAAAGGATCACACACCATGAGCAAGTGGGATTTATTCCAGGGATGCAGGGAGGTTTCAACATATGCAAATCAATAAATGTGATACACTGTATCAATAAAAAGGGACAAAAACCACATGATCATCTCAAGAGATGCAGAGAAAGTATTTGATAAGATTCAAAATTCTTTTATGTTAAAAAACTTCTAAAAATAGGTATAGAAGGAAGGTACTTTGTCATAATTAAGGCTATATATGACAAGCCCATTGTCAACATTGCACTCAACAGAGAAAAATTGAAAACTTTTTCCCTAAGATCAGGGGCATGGATGTCTACTCTCACCATTGCTATTCAATATTGTGCTGGAGATCCTGGCCAATGCAATTAGGCAAGAAAAAGATATAAAAGGTATCCAAATAGAGAATGAAGTGACACTATCACTTTTCGTAGATGACATGATAATATACACAGAGAACCCCCAAAGAATCAAGTAAAAAGCTACTAGAAATAATAAACAAATATAGTGAAGTGGAAGGCTACAAAATTAATATTAAAAAATCTGTTGGATTTCTGTATGTCAACAATTAAAATATAGAAAGAGAACTGAAGAAAACAACACTGTTTACGATTACACCAAAAAAAAAAAAGAAATACCTTGCAATAAACCTAACCAAAGAGGTGAAGGACCTATACTATGAGAACTATAAGATATTGCTAAAAGAAATAGAAGGTGACACAGAGAAACGGAAAGATATTCCATGCTCATGGATCGGAAGAATCAACATAATCAAAATGGCCATACTGTCCAAGACAATATATAGATTCAATGCTATCCTCATCAATTCCAAAGACATTCTTCAAAGACATAAAGCACAAAACAATGACGTTTATCTGGAACAACAAACAACCGAGGATAGCAAAAACAATCCTCAAGAAAAAACCAACAATGGAGGAGTCATGCTCCCTTACTTCAAATTCTATGACAAAGCAATAATAATTAAAACAGCATGGTACTGATATAAAAACAAAAAGACAGAGCAATGAAACAGAATTGAAAGTCCAGAAATAAATCTAAATATATACGGGTATCTAATTTTTGACAAAGGAGCCAAAAACTTGTAAGGGGGCACAGACAACCTCTTTAATAAATGCTGCTGGTAGAACTGATCAGTCACATGCAAAGTTTGAAACTAGACCATTACGTAACACCAAACACAAAAATTAACTCAAAATAGATTAAAGACCTAGACATAAGACCAGAAACCATCAAACATATAGAAGAGAATGGAGGCAAAACATTTTTAGACATAGACCTAAGAGATATCTTTGGCAACTCAAATCCCATTGCAAGGCAAATAAAATCCAAAATAAACAAGTGGGATACATCAAACTAAAAAGTTTTTACTCAGCAAAATAAACTCACATAAAAACAAAAAGGCATCCAACTTAATGGGAAAAGATATGTATCTCTCACACCTCAGATAAGGGGTTAATATCTAAGATATACAAAGAATTAAAAAAATTGAACAACAAAAATGCAAGCGATTCAATCAAAAAGTGGACTGATGACCTTAATAGACATCTCTCCAAGGAAAACATACAAATGGCCAAGAGGTTCATGAAAAGATGCTCTACGTCTCTTGTCATCAGGGAAATGCAAATCAAAACAGTGATGAGATATCACCTCATGCCAGTTAGAATGACTATTATCCAAAAAAATGGAAATAACAAGTGCTGGAGAGGATGTGGAGAAAAGGGAACTCTAATTCACTGCTGGTGGGAATGTAAAGTGGTGCAGCCATTCTGGAAATCAGTATGGAGAGTCCTCAAAGAATTGAGAATGGAAATTCCATATGGTCCAGTTATTCCTCTACTGGGCATTTACCCCAATGACACAAAAAAACTTATCCCAAGAGATATATGCACCCTCATGTTCACTGCAGCACAATTCACAATAGCTAAGAGCTGGAAACTACCTAAATGCCCATCGACAGAGGAGTGGATAAAGAAGATGTAGTACATATACACTATGGAATACTACGCAGCCATCAAAAAGGGAGCAATCCTGCCATTTGCAACAACATGGATGGACTAGGAGAAAATTATGCTTAGCGAGATAAGCCAGAAGGAGGACAGACATTGTATGATAGCACTCATATGATGGGTAAAGAGAAAACACATAAATGTCATAAATTAAACACCACCAAAAATGGGGAGAGAGGAGGAGGAGGAGGGGAGAAAGAGAGAGAGAGAGAGAGAGAGAGAGAGAGAGAGAGAGAGAGAGAGAGAGAGAGAGAGAGAGAGAGAGAGAGAGATAACACTACTCCAAACAACTATGGACTCTTAGAGATGAGAGACAAAAAGGCAAATCAGGAGGTACCAAAGTGATGGGGGAGGGATAGGGGAAATGGGATGAAGGGAATTAACTGTAAATGAAGGGAGAAAAAAAGGGGAGAATATTAGTAAATCTACTATGGTATTTGTAAAAAAATTAAAAAAAAAAAAGATGGCTCAGAGATTTGCGAAATCAACTCAGTTTTATGGTCCACTGAAACTTATTTGTCCTGAGAAGTTGATGGAAGTGTTTAAAGGATATCTATATATGAGTAGTTAAAAGATCAAAGAACAAAAAGAACTTTCAGGGTTTTTATTTCTCATTAATTTTCTTGATTTTTTAATGAAAAACAAAATCGTAAAAACTACTCAATCAGCTCATCTTGGAGAAAAATGGGATTCATGTGGTTCAGATGCTATGTAGATGAATAGATCTGGTTTTGAACTGTAATTTGATTTTTCCTAACTAAGTTATAAACTATAAACTATAGTTTCATCTCCTTGTAAAAAAGAGTTAATGATATCTATGTGGCAGAATCCTTGTGAGAATTAAACCATTATGTAATTTTCCTATACAGTGACTGGAGTCCAGTACGCACTTGTTAATAGTCGTTAGAAGTAGTAGTAGTAGGAATGGCAAGAGAAGCAGTAGAATGTCTATTCTAGCACCTAAAACACAGCAGGTGCTCAACTTATATGTGTTCTCTACCTAGTCTTAGCCCAGACTTGGAGGATGTTTTCGATATTCCACAAACCTACTATTGAGAGTAGTTATAAAATAAAGCAGCAGTTAAATTAGTTGGGTAGTGCAATTTATTCCTTAATGGAGACTCTTTTCTGTTTGAAAGATAAAAAATATATTTCAAAAGGGGTCTCCATGATATATAACTGAAAGTTCATCTTCACCTCCCCACATGTCACACGTGGAGACTCTAACCTCCAATGAGACCATGATGGTAGCCTGAACCAGAAAAAGATTAAGAAACCAATTATCCTATGAGTTTAAGGATCACTTTTTTATAATTATTAATTGGAATAACAAAGGATTAAAATTATTGACTATGTGACTATAATAAATGAAGGGCAAGGGAGTTTCAAGGACATTTGACATGTTCTTCTTCCTCACCTACAAACAGTTTTGTAATTCTGCAGCATAAAGTGATTTCTCTGCCATGGAAGTTTATATATATATAAAACAGTAAGGTTTTATATTTTCAGTATTTTAATTTAAAGTGGTTTAATATATCACTCTGGAATTCTTCTAATACTGAGACTTTGGGATATTAAGTTTTAGTTTAGAGTTACTTTTTACAGCCTATTCCTAAGTTCCTAAAGAGTCTACAATATGATTAATATGTGGATGGATTCTTACACAATCTCTTCTATTGGTACCATCATCTAATTGGGGGCATTATGTCTAAAGATGAGTACCCACTGAACAGAAAAACAATGGAAAACAATCACTCACCTAAGTAAGAGGCAAATGTGTAAGACAGGATCTGCAAGGCATACACTAGTCACAACAGACAAAAGTGAAATCATACTTATATGAGTAACATACGCAGCAGAAAAAACGGTGTTTTCAGTATGGCTGGAATGAAAATTCTCCTAACACATACTGAGCTCTCTCACAATATAATATGAAAACACCCAGTGACCAACTCCTCTAAAGAAAATATAAAAGAGAACAGAGGAATAGACCAACCAATATAGCCAAGACTAATATAGCTATTGTCCTTCCATCATTCCTAATCTTTATCATCTAAGTTAATTTCGATCAATTCTAGGATAATGCCTACTTGGTGGCAAAGTCCAATTTCCTCATTTGTCATTCAAGGTCCTCTAAAATACTGAACCCAGCTATTTCTATAACATATTTAATTGAACAAATATTTACTGAAGATAAGTATGAATGCATAAGCCTTGTATTGGTCTCAGTGGAGCACATGGAAAGATGAGAAAGGAGATTCTTCCCCTCTGGAACTTCTTTATGAATGCCTATGTGCTTTACAGTTTCTATAGCGGCTTAGATTATTTCCTTAACTGAAATATTTCCCCTTCTCTGTGCTTATCTAAACCTAGGTTTATCTTAAGTCATACTTCTCAGGCCTTCCAGAATCATTTCTGTACACCGAGCACTCAGCTTCTTCCTCTAAATAGAACTTCTTTTTCTCTAATGATGTACTTGAACACACAGTGCCTTACATTGCTTTGCTTTCTATGTGTGCTAATCTTAAAATCCCAACTATATTACTTGTTCTTGGAGAACAGAGTGAAGCCCGACATTTTTTTTCTTTATCTCAGCATATTTATTTCAACCTGCCTTTCCTGGTGGACAATAAATAGCCTCTTAAAATGCTATTTGAACCAATTTTACAGTTGTACTAGTTCTATCATTGATTTTTCAATTGAATAAATTCCTTGATTTCTGCATTTGTCTGAGTCATGCTTTGAAAATTATAGTTTCTTACTCTAAAAACATTTATTAAAAACTCCTATTAATTGTATGTGGAAAACCCTTTAGCTAGATAATTTTAAAGATAAGTCCATTGAAAAAATAGCATGTTAATAACATAAAGATAGGAGAAGCTGAAATACCAATTATAAAATTATAACGTTTGCATATGTGGGTAAAATCAAAGAGGGGTGTCTTGAGTATGGACAGAACCCTGATTGGAAAGACCTTGCTACTGGCACTGGCGATTTAGCCTACAGAGAACTACGTCTGAAGTGAATGAAAATAGACAGCCGATAATAAGTGAAAGCAAACAGTGATAAACTGAGTGAAATGAGACAATGAATCTGAAGAATATATTTGAATATAAGCAGATTAGAAGTATCATTTTAAATGGGGCGGTACCATTTTTTCATATTTTCTGACTGTCAGTTTAATATAAATGTCCATTTTGTCCCTTTTTTTAATAAACCAGGTCCATCTTTAACATGGGGCAAAAGTGGAAGTTGAGTTGCCTCCGGCCCAGTCTGCTGAGGGGGCCCAAAAGCAGCTGCCTCTCATGGCCCATGTTAAAGACAGTCCTTGTTGGTGCTGATGCAGTGAGCTGCAGCTGCTACTGCTGTTCCTGCCCTCTGAGAGGAAAGAAGTCAGACGGGAGGAGGATTCTCTCCCACCCCATACCACACGGATGTCTGTTTCTTCAAAGAGGGCGGAACACCACAGCTTAGTTGAGCAATAGGTATGCACTATGGGGGTTATCACTCCTCTGTGGAGCTATCTCTGGCACTGTGGAGGTTATCCCTGGAGCTGTGGGGGTTATTGGGCATTTCTGGCACTGGGATGGTTAAAGTGGCATGTGTTTTAGGTAGGACAGTTAGAGCAGGGTTTGTAAGAGCATCAAACTTGGTTTTCACCTCAGATACCAAAATTCTTTGCACTGATCCTGGCCATTTGTATGAAGTCCTGCCAGACCACACGTCATTACTATGTGATTGGCATCACATAGTACTTGCTTGTTGCTGACCTAGTGGCTCTGCTCCTGCTCAGATTGCTCTGCCACCTCCCCTCCCCTTAGTCACCAGCACATAACCCCATCCCGTTTTTTGCCATCCTAATGCCCCATTTTTATCTCAAGGAAATATAGTCAGCCTAATCTCAGTTAAAGAAAAGAAAAGATAAGTCAGTAAAATAAAATGAGAAGAGCTAGGAAGCTATCAACTTTTGGGAATAAGTCAGTAGCACAATCATTAGAACTAAAAGAGAATGAAAGGGTTAATTAGGCAAAAAATTAAAAATTAAAAAATAACAGCAAAAAAGCTGATCTCAAATCCCATCCTAATCCTAAACAGGGAAAATTTAAACAGCACTCCAACTTGGCCTGATGATCTTTAAATTCCACCTGTTTGACTGAATTCTACAGCATGCAGGTGGAAAGTCAAGTGTCTCTCTGCCAAGAAAGGAGGGTTCTAAGACAGAAAACTAAAGAAGGTCCAAACCTCAAAAGTTACAATCAGTCCAAACAAAGCAAATAGACCTCTTTGAACCAGCATTTATTCTAATATGTTGGTTTATATGAAGACTTATATGCTACTGTGGTGCATGGACAGATTTTAAAGTCTTGCTGGGAACATATGCTGGCTGCTCTTGTCTTGGGTCTAAGTTTCATGGCAGATGGTGTTAATCTTTTGTCACCAGTTGCTATAGCAAGTTGGAGAAGTACTTCTGTGTGACCGAGTGGCAGCATAAGCAAGGATTCCTTTCCCAGAGTGGTGGATATTCAATCAGAAAATGGGTGTTGGTGGCAGGGTCAGGGGGCAGTTTGATTATATGCACTGTTTATGACACCTCTTTATAGAGAAGCCAGTCCAATGAGAAACCAGTTATTGGACAGAGGTAGGTTTCTCACGAAAGGGAGCCTTGGTCTTTGATTGGGCTTTCTAGCTTAAGCTATTTGGAGGAACAGGTTGAGTTCCCTTTATGGAATATTAGGGGATGGAGTTATATAAGAATCTTGACATTTAACTCTCTGGCCCCATAAGATTATCCATCACTTGGAGAGTTCAATGGAAATTGTTTTCTACCAACATTAAAAGTTATTTGGGAGCTTTTAAGACACAGAATATATATTTCTTTAAGAGAAGTTTATTTGCTTGTTTAAGAGAGCTGTACTTTATATATAGTGCTGATATAAACTGGTGCACAGGATCCTCTAAAACTGTTTATATCCACAGTAAAATACATTTTTTTGTGATACTCATACAACCGAGTTAGTCCAGAGCCAAGGGCTCTATGAACTCTGTTTATCTCCCAGTCTATATGGCTATTACTCAGTCTTAACCATGACTTGGGTCTCCCTGGCTACCTATCCTGGCTTTATACCATAGTGTGCTGATTCATAGGGACTTATTTGCCTGTGCATTTCTCTGAGAAGCCTAGAAACACTGTTTTAGGTTTTAGGTTTTAGGCAGCTATGGAAGGTCAGGTCATAAGCCCACAGCACAGCTCTGGTTTAAGTTCCTTTTTGATTTACCTGAGTCTTTTAATACATATATATATATTTCCCCATATTTCATTCCTGGTTCATACTCTAGTACATGGATACTTTTTTGTGCAAAGACATCTCATCCCTGGCATGTTTTTATGATAATTTCACAAAGATAGTGTGATTCCTAATCGATACTTATTACATTCTAATTGGCTTAAAGATGAACCATTTCAATTAAATGGCAGTAAAATAAGAGCGTTAAACTGTTAACTAGAAATCACCTAGACCAGCCTCTTCATTTACAGATGACAAAATTTAGAGAGGAAAAAAAGAAACTTGTTTACGGTGGAACAATTAGAATTTCAGTCTCCTAGTCTTTGAGCAAATATCTGAAACGGTGTCATGTGAAGAAATGGTAAGTTTCATCTTACTGGAGTCTAGAAGTCAGACTAGACACAATGGATAGAAGTTAGAAAGAAGCAGAGACAAACTTTGGTTTTAAATAACGAAGAACTGATGATTAAAATTATAATGAACTTCTCAGAAGTAGTCAGTTTTCTATCACCAGACTATTAGACACATTTGAACAGAAGTGAGATGGCCACTTGTCAGAGGTATGAGGAGGGATTGCCTGGCTGGAATTATAAATACGATGATGTTTCTTTCTTATTCCAATTTTGAGAACCTACATATTGCAATGGCAGTACTGTATTCTGGTGGGCCTGAACTAATAATGATATTTACATTCCAACATGTCAGCAGCTGTAGCATTTAAATCCTGCTCCAGGTAACAATACAGCTGTGTCTGTTGCCTTGAATGAGTCCTGCATCATCGAGTCAATCTTGCTTTTCTACCAGGAGTAGGGGTCTAGGGATGGGAAAGGGAAAGAGAAAAGCTTCAAAGTATGGATCCAGAGTATGGATCAAAGAGTAAGCAGGATTGTTTTTGAAGAGAGGATATTCATTTTAAGTGGCGAATTTCTGAGGGTAAAAAAAGGACAAGTTGTAGTCTATTTTTTGTCTATAAACACGGAGCTTAAGTTGACAATAATAAAGCTATCCTGAGATAAGACTTAGAAGAAATCAGAAGTCCACTGAAGATAAATAAATAAATAAATAAATAAATAAATAAATAAATAAATAAATAGAAATAAATAAGGCTTTGAGAAGGGTTAAAGCTATCTTGGCTAGGATCCAATTCACAAATTCAGAACAAATCTATAAAACCCTTCTAAGCAAATCTGAGACTGAGAGCAACAGCTCTAAAAGGGGCTATTCTTGGTACACATATTCATTTCCATGCAAATTAATGCAGGTTTTTAATACATAGATGACAACACATCATTATAGTTCCAATCCGTGGTCCAAAAGTCTGACCAATGACAATCACTTTCTGAGCTCATTCCTTTAAGAGTTCATATTTCACTATTCCCCACATCAAAATGACGTGTACAGCCTCTCTCTGATGCTAGGACACAATGAACGAATCAAATAACTAAAAAGAGATGCGAGAAAGATGTTTTCTTACTTAATCTATTCTAAAAAACAGAAAAAAAAAAGGGCAAAAGAAAAGTATCCCTTTATAGAGTACCCAGGTGTAAGAGAAACAGGATGGAAAATATATTAAAAAAGAAGTCCATCCACAACTATTGTTTCTGGGTAAAGAGAAGAAAAAGAGTGTGAAAGAAGGGGTCTCTTTGTGAAAGGTAATTGGGAAATATTATGGGGGAGATCATCTCATTTATAAAAAGAAAAGACCAAGGGACTTGAAAACTTGGTTCAGCAAGCAGCACCAATACACTAAGATAGTCTCTCTTCTTATTTCTCTGGAAAATAAACCCCAACGACTAAGTAGAAGCAACTGTGGACAAATCACTGTATTAAAAGAAGCACATATGCTTTTATGAAGACCCTAATAACAACCTAGGGAAGGATCTTAGAACTAATGGAATCCACATAACTCTTTGCAAAGACAGACACTTAAGCTCAGAAGCATTCTTTACTTTTGAGCCATCATTTAGCAGAAGAGCTCTAATCCAGTCTCCCAATGACTAGGTCAGAGTCCTCTTGATCGCAACCTTGAAATCAGGAGAGTTTGGATAAGAGTTGCACTTTGCCATTGCAGAACAAGGAGAGGGTAAATGTTAAATGAAAAGTCCATATAAAGTTATTAAGTGGTGACAGACGCCACTACTTGAGTCCTTCTCTTCACATGTCTTGCAGAGGAGTTAACAAATTTTGTGTATAATACACATGAAGTCTTCAACAGACTCAAAGTGTAACAAGACCTTAAACATGCTTCCTAAGCCCCGAGCACCAATGAATTTGTAGTTTTATAAATATCATGGTGAACAAGAAATGCTGTCTTGTCATATTCAAGCCAAATAACAGCTGGACTTTAAAAATAAAATTTTGAAGGCATTTGCCTTTTATATTTTTAATTTCTGTTTTCCTGGCTTATGGTTTTGTCATTTGATTTTGATGAGTGGTTAATATACATGCACAGCTGCCTCTTTCGGTGACCTTTCCTTTGCTGCCTCCATGCTTAGAGCTATAAAGCAAGTCTACAAGTTGCTTACTAAGTGATATTGACATTTTCATGACTGGCAGACATTTTCCTGGGAAGCCTGGCTGGAACAGGGCCTCATCGCCTAGACTGACTTATTTTAGTCACTTTCAGAAGTTGCACAAGAGGATGAGGTGGAGGTAGAGGGAGGAACGAGCCCCTTAAAATTGGTGTGCTGCAGTATTCACAGAAGCCAAAACATGGAAACAACCTATATGTACATCAAAGGATAAAGAAAGAAATACTGCGCACACACACACACACATGCACACACACACACACACACACACACACACACACACACACTGAAAAATTATTCAGCAATAAAAAAGAAGGAAATCCTGCCCCTTGAAACAACATGGATAGACCTTGAAGGTATTATGCCAAGTGAGATAAGCCAGAGAGAGAGAAAGACAAATACAGCATGATCTCACTTACATATGGATTCTAAAAGAAGCTACATCAGAACAAAATGTGGGGCTAAAGGATGGGAAATCTGGAGAGATGATGATCAAAGGATATAAAATGTCCAGTTGAGAATGAATGAGTTCTGGGAGTCTAATACACGGCATGGTGACTATAGTTAAAAATACTGCTGTATACTTGAGAGCTGCTAAGAGAGCTGATCTTAAATGTTCTCACCAAAAATAAAGTGGGAGAGGATAGCTATGTAAGGCGATAATATGTTAACTAACCTTACTGTGATAATCATTTTGAAATATAAGAATGAGTCAAATCACAATGTTTACATCTTAAAATTATTCAATGTTTATGTATGTATACATATAAAATTATCTCAATAAGATTAGGAAAAAGTTGCTGTTTTTTTTTTAAAGGAAAGGTGCAGGCAGGAATGAAGGCAGTAGTAGGCAGGCAGGCCGGAGGCTAAAGAAGCATTTTATCTATTTTTCATTTAATTACTCACACTAATTGTTGCCCCCGGACCCAGGACTTGAACCAGAGGCATGTAACCCATGGAGGCGACTGACCTAACTGCTGCTCCACGAGGGCGTACAAGAAGAAGTTGTTATTGCTGAGCCAAAGGCAGAGGAGACACGGAGATAAGTGTGTACAGACTTAGAAGAGATGACATGTCGTCCTGGGCTAGAGCTACAGAACTCATTTATCAACTGAACTTACCTAAACAGCTTTTACTCTGAATTCTCTGTGAAGGCACAAAGATGTCTTGATCTTTTTAGCACTTTTCCCAATGATATTTATGTCTGCATGTGCATACGTATGAATTGTCCTTTTAATCTTTTGTCTTATTTCACTAGACTTTAAACTCCACGAGGTCAGGAACATACCTGTTTTGCTTCCCTTGGTTTATCCAGTGTCTAGTTCCTCAACTGGCACACAGTAGGCACTCAAGAAATATTTGCTTGTTGCTTGTTTAATTTTTAAGTCAATAGACTGACTGATGGAGTGAATATTTTTTTTGGATATTCTTTCATTTTTAGTCCTTTCTTACTCTTCCTGTTAAGGGAATATGAAGGAGCAAAGTGGAAAAAGTATTATGTGTACCTGTTATCTCCTGACTTTAATAGGAACTGTAACTCCAGCAGGCTTTGCAATCATCTCACACTTGAACAGATGCCAGGAAATCTCCTGAAGTCAGCAGAAGGCTGCTACCCATCCCAGCAGTCCTCACAAAGGCCCTGCACTTCTGTCAGTATTAGAGCAGGTAACTTGACTCCATTCATGATCTCAGTCCCCCCAAAGCACATGAGGTCTCAATGGCAACTCTGGGCAAGCTTCTGAAGGGGAGGTTTTCACACGCTTCTTAAGCTCCTGGGCCACTACAGCCCTTCTACTATTACACTCATCAGGCATTACTGCTATGTGTGTCAGAGTAACACGAGAGCTAGTGTACAGCATGACTTGCTATATTTAGGGGAGAGGAAATGGGCCCTACTGAGGAAGGTCACAAGGAGTTTGCTCCGAAAAGTGAAGGCACCACATATTATCTGTCTACACAGGGGATGCTATCTAGCAGAGTTCTGAAGAGCTGGGGTTCTGGAAGCAGGCTGCCTGGGATCGACTACCAGTTCCACCCTTACTAGGCCTCTAACTGGTGGCAAGTACTTAATTACTCTCAGTCTTAATTCTTCTCATCTGTAAAATGGCAAAAAGTAATAATACCTTCTTTACAGAGTTATATAAGATTTAATTGAGAAAATATGTGTAGAAATTGAAGAAGAATCTCTGGAATGTAAATGTTTAATAAATGTTTGCCAAATAAAGTTACCAGTAGAGAGCCAGCCTATCTGGGCATTGATAGCATTTCCAAATATATTTTTCTTTCTCTCTATTTTTTTAAGGAAAGGTGTAGGTAGGACTGAAGATGAGTAGGCTGGCGGGAAGAGAGAGAAGAAGAGGAATTTTTATTTCTTTGTCCACACTGCTTGTTTCCTCCCAGACCCAGGACTCAAAACGCCTTCAGAGGAGATTGACCTAACCACTTCTCTACCAGGATATGTCCCAAATATATTCCTATACAGTATATTTCTCTATAGTTTTTTCCCCTTCATAATAACACTGACCATGATTTTTAACTTTTTAAGTCAAACATATAACATCAACTAGATTATTAGCATTACTGCGAAGCAGCTGACTAATTTTTACCTGAAATACAGTTAAGAAACCAAAATGAAGAAAAGCCTGTTAGAATAAAGATATGGTGATAGAACTCGAAATCGTAGGTTAGGGGAAAATGAACAGACTGAATATTTAAAAGGGAAAATGAACAGACTGAATATTTAAAAGCGATGGAAAATATTATTCCACTGTGTGTGGTCAAAGGTTTTAAGCATGCTACATATAATTTTTCAACAAAATTGATGGGGGTCACATCTAAACAACTGGTCTCTAGGCCAAGGAACCTTCAGTCCTCACAAGAGGAAAAGCCTGCACCTCAGAGTACACATGGAAATGTTGCTGTCACTGTGCTCTCAGTACACATTCTAAGTGGAAGACAACTAGTGTTTGTCTGCTTCTGAGTTCTCTTTATCCCTGCCTTCCTCTTCCCCTCTCCTTCCTTCTCCACGCCACCCCAAACCCTCCCTCAATTAGAATTTACTTTAGCACTTTGTCTCCAGGACTATCATTAAACATTAGTCTCTCCTAACAGAGAGGGTCGGGTCTCTCCTAATAGCATGAAAAATCTTCTTTTTTTGAAATTCTCTGAAGTGCTTCCTAACATCTGATACTACCATCTCTTAGTGCTTATGCCAGGGATTTCGGAACTGCCTGGGATGGGCCCAAGCTTTCACTTGAAGCCAAGTTCAGATGCCGCTATGAAATGTCAATGCATTGGGATCCTGGAAGAAATTCTTTCAGTAAAAGAAATAATAGTAAGATTTTTTTTTCCCCCTAAAGCTAAAGGACTTCAGCTGGGCCCTGAGATGGATAAAGTATTGTGTTACTCTAAAGAGAACAAATTAATCTTCCCTGACTGGTGGGAGGGATTCTGCCAGAGGAACAGCTAACGGGAAAAAGCAGTCCCTACTCCGTGATGACACAGTAAATAACCAAGCAACATTACTGCTGAAGGGCTTGTCTCACTCATAAATTGCACCCAGCCTCTGGGGAGCGATTTCTGTTGGCCTGCTGCTTGTGTATCTGAAACAAACAAACAAAAAGGGAAGTGGAGCAGACAGGCATTCACAGTGTAGTGGATAAACACACTGAGAGTGAAGCTGGTCTTTCCATCCAAACTTTTTAGAGACTTCAGTAATGGTTAGTACCCAGACATAGGCTGGGCCCTGCCCAAGAAATTATTAATTTTATGCTAAATATCCTGCAAACTATTATTTAGTCTCCCAAATGGTTTGAGTGACCAGAGAATCACTAGATTTGGAATTTTAAAAATTTTTCCTTCCTACATTTGTGTTTAAGAAGGATGCAGTGGGGGGAGGAAACACAGAATTCCATTGTTTGTTGTAATGCAGAGGGTCTATGGGTGATAAAACTTTGAAATGACACCTTGAAGTACTATTATTGTTATGTGTGTAGCAATATACGGTCTAACTGCTTCTCGAAGTCCTCAACTATAATATGCAATGAAGACTAACATTTTCTTCTGCTTCGCCAAGAAAACCAAGCTGGTGACTCCCACGAAAGACCATAAGGATCCCACAATTAAATCAGATACACCTTCAGAAACACACATGGCAGCAGAAAAGAGCCACAGAAACTTCACTCACCTTCTGCATCTTCTGGCCGAGTAAGATCAATGACACCTGGACCCAGCTTTCCGTCTTCACTTGACTTTCCTGTTAACTGGGGCCCCAAATTCTCAAAGCGTGTTCTTTCCTAGAAGAAAGAATAATCAGAGGTGTATTTGAGGTTCCAAAATTGTCACTTTTTTTTTCTTCCAGCTTCTATCTTGCTTAATGGGAAAACTTGCAATTAAAGACATAATATTTGACCAAATTGGGCTCAGATAATCTTTCAGGAAGATTCTGTTAAAGCATCTTTGTGTCACTGACATAGTGGACAGCATTTAAACTAGAGTACCTGTAAGAAAAGAAAATGTGCAACAGAAATCTGCCAGGACAGTACTGAACATCTTCTCTCTGTTGAATATGCTCCAGTAATTGGAAAGGAATACAACTGAGGGGTGTGAACCAAAAACGCAAAAACTGAAGAGGCAGTTCCCATTAAAATATACTGCTGCATTTAATGGAAGAGGAATTTTCCCATTTAGAAATCATAGTTTGTCTACTAAGAAAATACAGTCAGAATTTGATGCAAGAGGATTGCAAAAGCAAATATTTCAAAGCAGACAGATTAGGGGATGGCATTGAGATCATTACTTTGCCTAGGAGTTTCAACTGCAACTTCCTGGGAAGTGAAAAAATGAACTGTACTTTCAGCCAAGCATGGAGTCGGCAGTTAAATCCCCTTGCTGCTATAGAAGGGGAACTCGAAGATGCTTGACTTGTAGCATCTTCTAGGAGCAGGAGTGTCAATCCTCCCGATGCCCCCTCCCTCTGCAGCTCTTTGGATCAGTAGAAGGGGGCTCATGGCCCATCACTAGCGTGGTGGTCTTGTCTGCAGAGGCACAGCGTCTGTCTCCTTCCAGCCTCCTCACTACTATCCAGACTCAAACTTGGCTTTGTGTGGTGCTTATGCATGAATGAAACCTTGTTGTTCATTACTATGAAACAATATTAAATGTCATGTCAGCTTGAATTTACAGACATGAAATAGCAGCTTCCAGCTTGGGGAATGGTTTCTGCATGTTATACTTAATGCATTATGCAGCCGTAGAGTGC
This sequence comes from Solenodon paradoxus, assembly GCA_004363575.1. Classification (NCBI taxonomy): domain Eukaryota; kingdom Metazoa; phylum Chordata; class Mammalia; order Eulipotyphla; family Solenodontidae; genus Solenodon; species Solenodon paradoxus. The sequence goes on along the minus strand of RJWH01000398.1, from coordinate 685,599 downwards.
CGATTGCTATTCAGTCTATTGTTCAGTGACCTAGTTCTGTACTGAGCGTGTTCGCGATAGATGGAAACGCTCTGAGTGTTCTCTTCTGGAAGATGTTTAGAAACTTGGAAATATTCTTAAAGAGCAAACATACAATTACTTGATAGAGGCTGTGTCTCATTTGTACAGTCTCACTACATTTGTGCTTTCTAATATGATTATTTTTGAATATCATTATATTTCTATAATTAATTCCCATCAGTCAAATTATGCAGGAAGTCTTCCAGTTCCCCTTCATCATGGAAGATGTTGAAATCTGTGTTGGAAGAAAATGCAGCATAAACCTCGCTTTAAATGAGCACCAGTTCTATGAAAGATTTGCAACAAAATTATAATCATGAATTTCCCCAACTGGGTAATACTAACTAGTAACAATAGCAGTATGTGGGGAAACCTCTGACATCCCACACTTAGAAAAAACAGAATGGAAATAAAAAGCAAATTAGGTCTGGTTCCCCAACATGGTCTTATGTGAAGGCACTGCTGCACAAGAACAAATTAACCCAGATACAGGCCACAACAAAAAGCAACCACAAGCCATGTGGGAGTTTCACACATTGTCGGAAGGAGAGGACAGCTGCTTTTAATCAGTCAATTTCTATTTTTGAGTAGCACTTTTGGTTGTCATGATGTTTGAAAAAAATAAATAAATAAAACAAAGTGACAATAAGTAGCAACAGGGAAAGCAAACTAGTCAACCTTTGTTTCAGCACATTGTTTCACATTTCAAATATTTGCATGTGAAAGCTTTCCCTGTGTTAAATGCAAAAGGAGTTTTGATATGACACCTGCAATTTCTTGGAAGAACAACCTTTAACTGTATTTTCATGGGGGGAAAAACAACTTTCTCTGAAAATCAACAGGCCCTGTTACCTATCAATATGCATATTTCAAGTATCTTTCTAGTCATTCATTCTCTTTGATTTTACCAGAAAATAGTCTCAGTTAAAAAAAAAAGTTCCTAAAAGAATATCAATATTTTGACAAGAAAGGAGAAGAGGGAAAATTACATGCCATGATTTGTAAACTCCTAAGACAACAAAGCTTACATGATGATAATATCTTTTCTTTTATAAAAAATGAAGTGCACTCACAATTCAGTAGTAGCAGCTTGTTTTAATCATAACAAAAAACATTCGGAACATTCACCAACACATTCACAGTGTCTTTGAAGTCACACATTTTTCTGTCTTCATTGAAAAAAATTCTTCTGCAGAGATACTTTGCTTATAAAATATCAATATTTTGACAGAGTATAAGTCTAGAAAGAATATCCCATGGAACACTTTTTAAATAGGCAGGAAATAAATCAATGATCAAAATTGTTTTGGGCAGTAGGCTGCATTTTATATTTGGCAATATTAAGCAATTGTGTTTGAGATTTAAGAAGGACCTTGCAAAGCCATGCCTTTTCATATAAATTTCTACCTAGTCTCCCAGAAGATTTCTATCTTTTCTTCAAAGACGAGCTCAGAATATTTATTTGCCAGCCACATAACCATAAGATAAGAGGGCCTGATGTCTACAAGTTAGTTAGCTCTGGGCAGCTGAGCTAAGCAAAGATTTTACCATTGAGGTTAAACATGAGCCTAGTGAATATAGAATGTGGACACGGGCACAAAGAGAAAAGCTCAAGCATATGTAAGTTCCAAGAGGCTTCCATATATGGACATGCCCCTTGGGCATTCAGTGCCAAGGGGTATGTTCCTATATGGAACACATATAGAATGTGCATGGCAAGTTCTTAACTCCAAAATCTTCTATGAACTTGAAATAGCTCTCACAATGTGCATAGCTCCCCAACAACATGGTATTTTGGAGATATGAGTAAAATACCTCAGTTCCACCACCCCCTGGAAAATTCCCCATTCTTCACGTTGACAGTGAAATGTGTATTTTACATGCAGTGCCGTGATTAGTCGCTTAACTTACGCATTGTCAGTCACAAACATGAGGCAATATAAAAGTTGTTGAAAAAAGTAAAGTCAGCTCTGCTCTGCTGTGCTGTAGGACTGTTGGCTCTCTAAGTGCTTTGAAATTATGATGTATGAGGTAGATGTTGCATATTAAATAAAGATATTTAAATGATAAAGCCCCCTTTAGCAAGAGCTGATGAATGTTAAATGTTACAAGTTACAAGACGGTAGCATCCATCATCTTCACATATTATCAGAGTCAATGATGGGGCAGCCTCACCGATGACAGATAGACTGCGGCATTATTATCCCTTGTTTCTAGAGTCACTGAACAAACCATTCAATTCCTCCGGCATTATTTTTTTAACTTTGCATTAAATTAGCAACTTTTCCTTCCTTGTCATGGCAAGATCCATCAATTTTGCCCTTGCATTCATGGAGAGGGAGAGTGGATTTGGGGTAACTAAAAGAACAGAGGCTTGTTTCCATCTAAGGGGAAAAAAAACCAACTTCCACTTACTGGCAACAAATGTAAAATTGTGATATGGGGAAAGAACAGCAATGAAACAGTAAGCACACAATAATGGCTTTTCTTTGCACTTAGATAAAAGCTGAATTTTTGATGTGCACAGTATATTTTAATAAAATTTTATATACTATGTTTTATACACTTATTGGCTATTCCATAATAATGTGTGTGCTAACAGTAAAATTGCTCTTAAATTTATGTGTGTTATTTATATGTTCCCACGTAACAATGCTTTTTGTTGTAAAAAATATTCTGTTTATTAATGTAACTTTACAACCGCTGCATCCAAGATCCGTGGTAAATTAATGACATTTTTATTATTTTATAGTGTCATTAAATTTTTACTGATCACTCCATCAAACAGAGGCAGTAAAGACCATAATGTAAACTGGGACACTTAGATCAGGCAGCAGGAAGACATTCCATATAGTCTGAGGAAAACTGCTAGCAATAAATGATATTTACACCATCTTTAAGCATATGAGAATACTTGGATAAGTTTGGCAAAACTGTTTCAGTAGTAGAGTGGATTGTGTACTTAAATAACAGTTTGCTTGCCAGTGAGACCAGCCTTTTTCAAACCATATGCAAGATGACTGATTGCAGCCATCTTCTGAAAAACAGCACATGAAAAGTAATGATGAGCCACACACCTTCCCTGTGGGTCACCAAGCTGACCAGCATACACCATACCTCCAATTATTTCAGCATGGTTCCCTTTTCTGCAAACTGACGTGGAAAATGATACATGCTGAGAGGCTTTTCGTTTGTTGCTTTACAAACAAACATATTTCATTTGACAGATAGACATGGATGGACAATGATGTAATATGTTTTATATCCTGGCTTAAATGGGAGGTACTTTACTGGCCTTCATCCAAGTTTGTTTCTAAAAAAATGTCTGAATATGGGGTCACTTATAGCTGTCACTGAACACACACTTGAGGGGCCATTACTATCATGTAGTGAAGATGGACACAAAATAATTATCTCATGTTCCTTTCACATGCAAAATGTGTTATCATAATTAGGATACTCTATATTGGATCTCAAACATTCTGTTTATAGAATATTTATATATCTGTCATACAAATATTTTTGATATTTTATACAAATACATACAAAATATTTTAGAAAAATATATACAAATATATGATAGTAAATAGAAAATTCTATGCTCATGTAATCACAAATTTAGAGCCCCCTCTCGTCTATGTGGGAGTTTTGGAATGATCTTTTCAAAACAAGTATGAATTTGGTTGCATGCTCTAATACATATTTAAATATTGAAAATCCAAAAACATTTTTCAAGTTTGTAATAACAAGAAATTCGTCAGGAAGTTAATACTGCAGTGCTGCCAGTCACGTTTTCTGTATTCCAGAAGCAGCAGTTTCTAAGAGAAATAACAAATATGTGCATAAGTAGAAATTCTCTAACTCTACCACAATATTCTGAGATATTATCTCTCCTCAAAGTTTCAGCTACATCTAAGCTATCGAGTACTACTCAATTAAAATCTTGCTGTTTCATCCCAGTTTCAAGTTTTAGTGTCTCTTCAATCCAGGGAAACTCTTTCCTGAACTAAAAGTACAGACTTCCAAGTAAAAGCATCTTTCTCCCTACCCAACATCATTTCCCGTCGTCTGGTACTGTCCACACCAGCTGGTCAGCGCTCTTCTCGTCCTTCTATGTGCTATCCAGGCCTGCTGATTCTTCTGCAGGTCCCTTCACTGGTGTCTCCCTCCCCTGCCGTCCCCTGCATGTGCCTTCATGCCCACACTCCTAGATCACTTGTCACAGCTTCCTTTTCGGTCAGCCTTCCTCTTAGACAATGTCTTCCCATACTTTTCGTACTTCTCACAGGGTCCCACTTCCTGCTTTAAAACCTTCCCTGACTTTTAATTTTCTATTGCATTTCATCCAAACTCCTTTATCTTACTTTCAAGGTCCTTCATATACTGCTCTAACACAGTTTTTTCAGTCCTTTCAACCTGCTTTCCTCTGTCTCTTCCACCATACACCCCTGCTCCAGGTGGATAGTAACTCACCTTCACATAATAATGCCATGATTGACCTGCTTCCTCTTCCTTGTTGCTGAGAGAATAGTGCTTCCTTTTCTCTTCTTCCTTGCTAAGTTCTAGTCATATTTAAAAAACCAAACTGTCCATGAACTCTATAGCCTTTCTGATCTACCTACTCTATAATATACAAACATTATTAGTTTTCTCTATATAATTAACCCCTAGTCACATGCTGTGTTAAAGGTTTGAGCTTTGGTTCATATGTGCTGCCAAGTCTCATCAAACAACATCAAAAGACTTTTCAAGTCAGGGATTATGTCTTACATCTTTTCTATACATTTTGCACAGCATTTAGATCAGTGTCCCTACATGCTGGCAGCTTTTTTACAAAGTCACCTATTTGGTAAAAACATAGGTAAATCAAAAACAACCTGCACAAGTGAGTGCCCAAACAGAACAAAAGCTACTAATTTTCTAATATTTCAAATCTGTGAAAGAGATGTTTAGACTCAATATTCCACATTGGACTAGCAATGTCTCTTTGTGCGATAATAATCAAAACAAAGGCATCCAGAAAAATATCTTAAATGTTTTATGACAGAGCTAAGTAAGCAATTTTAGAAGAACACAACAGAAGGATGCCATTTGATTATGCAACTTAATATGAGAAAGAAGCTTTTGATTCTAAGAATTTCTGCAGCTTAACATGTGCATCTTTGTGAAGTCTTTGCAAAACACTGGTAAAAGAAAATACCACCACAAATGCTTGGCTTAAAAAACAGAATGTATTTCCAAAGACGAAGTTGGGTTTGGTTTTGTTCTTGCTTTTGAAGCAGGATAAAGTGCGGGACAGCACTGCGGGTGCGTATCTTTAGAAGCTTGTTCTTACTGCCTGCCTAAACGTATCCTGCCATGACGTGATTTTCAAGAAGATTGCTTAAGCGCACATGTGGTTACCTTTTTAGAAAGTTCTAATGCTTTATTAAACTTTATTTTATATCCTTTGTTTTACATTTAGTAATTGAATGATCAAAATATAGCTTTCACAATGGAAAGTAACCACATATCTATTTTAAAAGGTGATTTTTGTTTCTTTGTTGGGAAGAAATTATTTTCAAGACACTGAGCTTTCCTTTCATAGTGGTGGTTTGACGGTTAAAGAGTTAGTAGTCCTGATAATAAAGACTCTGGCTGGGAGAACTGAGGTTCACTGTTGAATCTCATTCTGAAATATCATCTTGTTAGACAAATTTTTTAATCGTCTAGCTTTTAATACACCCTTAACACCAGAATTGCGCTAGGACTTGTGGATTAGTGGAGTCCTATGTTTTCCAACTTGCTCCCAAGGTACAAACACAAGTATCGGCAGTTGAAGTAGTGAGGGGTGCCACTTATTGATCACATGCTTCGTGCAAGGCTTCCCCAGGAATACTTCCTTTCAACTGCACACCAGTGATACAAGGAAAACATTATGACTGCTGTCAGTTTTACAAGAGAAAAAGGTGAGACTTTCACATATTTTAATATTTTATTTAAGCCACTTCACCAAAATTTAGATAGCTATTTGAGCTGAGGTGAATTTGGAATCATAACTCTGCAACTTAATTACCACATGATTTTTCTGAGCCTGTTTCTTCATTTGTAAAATAGAATAGAATGTGCTTCTGCTGCAGGGTTGTGGTGATTAAACAAGAGTTTAATCACTCAACAAAAGTGTGAGCGCTTTGCAAAAATAAAGCAACTCATACAATATCTATTTCCTTTAAAGACATTATTTAGTGTTTGCTAAGTATTTAAAGTTGAAGACTAATGGCGACAGTGTCCTAGTCTACAGGCAGTCTCTGTTCTCCTGAGTCAATAATGAAACTACACAGCCCAAAGATGCTTCCCTTCTGTTTTGTCTGCTGATCTCCTCAGAACTAAATTTAAAACTCCAATTTTAGCAACCATGTCGTACCTGGATCTTACTTTCTCTACTTACAGGCCCTCCAATTCTCCCTTGTCAAAAGCATAAGGAGAACCACACTTCTCTGTATAGCTTGTACAATCTCTTATGATCTGGTTCTTGCTCTCCTCATCAGTTTCACGTCCTACTCATTCCAGTTTATATTGTCTGCTCCAAAAGTGAGGTGATTAAGTTAAAATGAGTACATTGGGATGGGCTCTAATCCAGCCCCTGGTATCATACGAAAAAGACTAGAATATGCATAGAAACATCAGCCATGTGTGCTCACAAAGGAAAGATATATAAGGTCATAATGAGAAGTCAGTCATCCACAAGGCAAGGATAAAGGAGAAACCAATCCCAATCCTGGCAACAACTTTATCTGAATTTCTAGCCTTAAGAATTGTGAAGGGGGGAAAATTCTGTTGTTTAAGCCATCTGTCTATGGTATTTTATTATGGCAGCCCTATAAATTAATGCAATGCCAACTGCTGCCTCTTCTGAGATGAAAGGCTCTTGTTACTGGCCAAAAAATATCAAACAATAAAAGCAATACATTTTAGATATGAGTACTATATTAGTCTCAGAAACAATCCTCTGGAAGCTTTGCCATTAGGGTTGAGCAACGATTCCATCTGTTGACAACTCTGTTTCTGCCCAGCCATTCATCCATCCATCTATCTGAGTTTCTGTGAAAGAGAATCTTTTCCTTTAAATGGAAGGAAAACTTATAAAGACTTGGGAAAATTTTTCAGATTTCCAGAAGATTCATACTTGAGGCAAGACATAGAACCAATAAAGACTGACATAAGTTGTTCACATCACCTCTTAAGATATTGATATATAACACTGGACTACAAGTTCCTTGGGGGAATAAAAGTGTCTTCCGATCTTTTCTATCTCCAGCGAGGGCTCTGCTGTATAACACAGAATAAGCATACAGTACATGTCTGCTGAGTTGAACTAATGTCTGCAGAACTTCTTGTGGATATGCTTTATGGAGCTTTCAAAAACATTCTCAAATGATGTATGACAAGTTTCCCTCAGGATTTGAAGAGTACTCCAAACTAAGCAAGTTTTCTCTCCACATCCCTGGCAAGGACAGCATCCTGTATATCTCCTGTAACATACACTTAGACTCTTGTCACTGACCATCCGATGATGAACGATGAAGTAGCATTAACTCTAAAGGTATGAGACCCTTTTAGGCTTGGGAGCCGCTGAGTTGATTAGTTTCATCAGGATTATAGCGCTTACTAAGCCCCTTTAACCAAAAGTTTTCTCTCATTCATATGGTTTTAATATGGTTTTAACCAAATGCAAGGTTATTTATAAGTCTGCAACTCCCAAGTAGAGTTACAAAGTGTCCATATTTAAGGAAATCCAGTTGTGTGGTGGCCCAGCTCCTACTTATATGTGGTTTTCAACTTTTTATTCGTGTTCAGAGTCATGATGCGTTGTTTGTGAATATTCTCTGATTAACTATTTGTTTCCCTAACAAGTCGGCAAAAAGTTCCATTGCAAAATTACACAAACTCCTATTAAAACTGAACACATGATTTCAAAGCTGGAGAATTCTGTCTCCACTTAAACCGTCAGTAAGATTTTATTATTCTAACATTTATCATATGAACAAAGAACATCACAATAAAATCAACAGTTAAGCAACTGTCTTGGTTCAAAAAGGTATCATGGCAATTCTATTTGTTGAAAATCTAGGTAGTTGATTTTAAGAAACCTACTTTACAAAGTGTACTTTTAAATATTGTTTGTGGAAACACAGGTGCAGCTTACTCAAGTGGGAGACAGCAAAGCTATATAAACCCAAAATGAATGTTTTCTTCAAAAATATACCTCCTATTTAAATTTTAGCTGGAAAATGGATACATTGGAAGATTTCTTTCTCAGAAACATAAATACAAAAAAAAAAAAAAAAAAGGAAAAAAGTAAGGTATTGCCACCATGTATTTGTTTTAATTTAATTTATGAGATGTATAAATATATCACACCTCCTCAGAGATTTTCTTATATTCAAAGAAATATGTGTGCTACAAAAATAACGTATCTTATAAAGAAGACTACAGGGCCTGAGAAAGCATTAGTGCTAGAAGGAAATGTAAAGGTCTCTTCACTGAGATTGCAATGGGAGCAGGAGATTAGGGTACTTAGCCAAAGTCCTGCCGGCAGCCAGTGACAGGTGCTGGACACACTCCAAGCCTCCAGGTTGTCTCCTGTGCTTTCCACCGACCTCCTCTGTATCACCTGTGTGCTCCACAAACCACGCAGGCCCTCAACTACTTCAGCTGTAAAGTGAACCGCTGAGCTAACCTATCGCTAAAGTCTCTTCAGATCCGAAGTCTTATGACTCTAGACACTCGCCATTTGTGCTTGCTGCGCTGTAGAAAAATCGCTTTGCTGTGTCATAAAAAATTCTGAGTAATTATTCATATTCTTGAGGAAATCACTCACATGGAATCCATTTGTCAAACAAGTGTACCAAACCCTGGTCGTACTTAGCCAAAAAGCATATATCTGCTGCTTCTGGAATTCCATGTCAGGCACACACAAAAGTGATAGAAGGGAAGGGGCACAAAGATAGGGGAAGGCAGAGGAAAGAGGCACACGAGGTCAGGAGGAAGATGTTTTCATCTGAAATTGGCAGGAATGTGCCTGTGTCCCTAGTCTGGTATTCCTTGTCATGGCGCTAGCACACAATACATTCCTTTTTGCCTGAGAGCAAAGCAACATACATACAAAAACTACTGTTAAGAGGAAGGCCTCTTTCCAATAAAAAACCCAAAAATCCAATGAACTCCTGATGTCAAGATTTTGTATCTTCTGTTATCCTAGAAAACATGAAGTATCAGTACGGTCAAGGGGACTCAAAATGGCTTTTCAAGTAAAAAATAAAAATACAGAAATCTAAGGCAGAATCTTTTAGATTGAGTAAAATTAAAATTTAGAAATGATGTCTTCATTTCATGAAAATTAAAAAAATCGTTTAAAAATGAATTTAATGTGTTTAAAAGAAGAAAAGATTGAAGACCCTATTCAAAATAGTACTCTAGCATGGCAACACTACGAAGGACAAAAAGATAGTGTCCAACTGTGGTGATACGTGTTAATTGTATGGTTTTCCAAAGATGTGGGAGAACTGATATCAATTACAGTATAATTACCATTACTTCCAACAGAGTTAACATGTAGTTACCGCAAAATAACGTACAATTAACTGGTGTCACATTGCTCACCAGACTAAATAAGATACAAATTAAAAATTCCCAAATGTAGCCATAATACTCCAGTCTCTCTTTAAGGAATAAAACAACAACTTTTCTCTGATAACGTCACAGCATTTTCCAGGAATATGAGTAATGATTTCAAAAAGGCAGAAACCAAGACATATACATTGAATCATTTTTAGCAATACAATGAAAAACTACATTGGGAAGGAGATGTATTTATTAAGAAAAATGTAAATTTAGTAACCCAAAACTGTTGCAAATAATTTTGAACTTTTCCTCATATCTGTTTAAGCTCCTGAAAATTAGGCAGCTATGTCTTAAAACTAAGTTTAAGAATGTTCTTAGGTGTTTTTCTGACACTTTTTTTTTTTTTTTAACTTTATCAAATGAGGAACAAGATCCTGTTTTAACGATGCTATGGAGGGACACAGAAATGGGTAAGGCTCAGTCTAAGAAGGGAGCTTTTAGAGAATTTCTGGTAATTCGCTATGTGAAGTGGTAAATCATGTCTCACTCTGAACAATTTCTTTACCAGGAGGCAAACTGAAGAGACAAAGAATGCTGCAGAGTAGTGTGAAGAAGTAAAATTCTTCCTAGGAATGTCTCAAGTCAGCAACAATAACACAGGATGCCTCCACACGCTGCTGCTCTTGAGGGGCACATGTGAGGACACATACATGCCAAATGCTCATCTAGGTTTAATTACAAGATAACTGAAAATGGCAGAGTGCAATGCTGTGAAGTTGATGAGAGGACAAAGAGAAAGTAGCTGTATTTAAAATACAGCGACAGTGTATTTGTTATATCCGCTTCAAACATCTGGGCTTCCAATTATTTATTGAACTCAAGTGTAAGAGTTCTTTGGGAATACTGCAAACCATTACAGACCAGGAACATGCAAACGGCTTTGGAAAATACTTGCCGGATTGAACTCATACTAAAATCTTAAAAAAAATGGGCAGAAGGATTTTCAGATGGGTATCTTTTAGTAAATGTGTGAAAACCATGAAGAGGTTAATATGCTGCAAATAAATTTTGTCAACAGCATGCTATTAATATAGCAGACAATATTTGGTTAGGAACATACATTTCGCATATTTTTAAAGACTTAATTCCCTACATCTGACTTTTTTTGGTATCTAACTGCTTACTTGAGATGAAATGAAGCTGGACACATTTGTAAAAAGACGGCACATCTTGTCTGAAGATTGCATAAGCATATGCATAGACCCACAGAGCTCTTAGGGAAGTGTATTCTCTCTGTAGTCAATATTTTCCCCTTTTTTTCTGAAAGCAGAGCTCAGGAACAGATGTCTTATTCTTGCACCCAGTTCCATGTTTCATTCTATTAAATGCATGACACTTGTGTGAGACTCCGAGGGAAACCAAACTGCTTAGGAAGAATGACAACAGAACAATAATGGGTACATCACTATGCCATGTTATTTTGTCTTGTTCCCACATCACTGCTGCATTCCTCTGAGAATTGCAGCCTCAAAAATGTGTTGATCGCTGTGTGTGTTGGGCGACACCACCAACCCTGAGAAGCTGATATCCCACAGATAGAGTACATTATGCATGTGATGCAAATGAGGTATGTGCTCGCCACATATCGGCCGTTTGTCATCCGAGAGCCAGCAAAGAGAGAGGATGATGCAAGAGCTGATTATTCCCTTCCACTGTGTCCACAAACAGAAGGAAAAAATCACCTGTTCTTCCCGGCTGAACTTAATTGGCACAAACTTGAAATAGTTTCCATTCTAAGTATATTTTGGGTAGAGCTCCTTATTTGTTATGATGTTAGGAAAAAAAAATTATCCTCTCTACCTTCAGAATCAGACACTGAAGTGCAATATATCATAGGTCATAGCAGTGAGCAAAGATACCATGCCAGCTTTATTTCTCAAAAACTTAGAAACTCGTCTTCAGCATTTTGTTTCCACAAACAATTTATATATCAAAATCATAATAGCTGTGGAGTGGAATGTGATAATAAGTGCATAAATTAGAACTCAGTTTTATGTATCAAATGTGGGATTTAAAAAGTAAAATGGGTTTTACTTTGGAATCTCTTCCAGTCCAAAAGCAAGGGCTTCAAATAATTGAAGAGTTAAAATGTGTAAATGAAATAAAAGTGACACCTCCAAAGGCTCTCAAATTGGACTATCACTACACAAGCACCTGCTTATTCTAAAGTTGACGTGACTGCCATCTTCTTCCTCTTCATCACCTTCCTAAATGACAACAAACCTAAAAGAGCAACCTGAGCTGGAGAGAGGGCAGAGCCACTGTTTACTCAATGCCAAAGATGGGCTAAGTAGAGTTGACAACAATCCAGTTACACAACCTCGAGTTAAGAAACAGTTATTCAGATAACAAAAGACTTCCTGCGTGATCATTATATTTGGCAGGGATTTTAAACCTGTAGAATTTTAATGCACTTCCAGAACAATGGAGTAAAGAAAAGAAGATCACGACTCTAACAATTATATAAGGTAAAAATGTTTTAAGACTGTAGCTCTTATTTAACTTTACTATATATATTTGGCACAAAGGAGACTGCAAACCTTAAAAGAAAAAAAATTTTGTTTTCACAAATTAAAATTACTAATATTTCAATTTTTATTATGATCAAAATGTTAATTTTCTATAGTTGAAGTGACCAAAAGAATAGAAAAAAAATTGCTGATATGACTAGCTGTTTAGTCCTGATAGCTGTTTTGCCTGCATCAGAAGTAGCTTACTAAAAAATAAAAGCTTATTAAAATTAAAATTTATACAGGGCTTCATGTTGTGGATTGTGTTTTCTTTTTGTTAATATCATCTGAAGGGCTAGCTTATTAGATTGTTCAGACCAAATAAACAAACAAGCTTTAATACAAATACAATCTATTCAGGAACTGCTTGGTTTGAAATATTAGTTTTCCATGAAGACCAGCTAATATATTTACAGCACTCACCATCTGTACTTTAAGATTAATTGTTCATTTCTCTAAACTGTCGCATGCTTTTCCTTTTGGATAAATTGATTGTACTGCAAACTTCATTCTTTAGAATAGTTTATACTTGAAGCTAAATCAGTACTAAAAATTCCCTGAAACACCATCTATAGAAAATTTTTTATCCATTAACTTAACTTTTAATATTATATGTTTACAGAAATGATTCTAGAAAACTGGTTTGTACAAAGCCAGGTAAAATTCATGACCTTACACCGTGCTGTGATCTCGATATACTGTGCTGATCAGTGAATCCCTCTAGAGTTAGCTAATTCTTTGTCCTCAGCTAATTCTTTGAGAAAAAAATATATGCTTCCTATAAGCTCCACAGATCTTTGAAATGACGGACTTCATTTACTTCAAATAGCTTTTACTTCCCTTCTAGATCCTTTCCTTCCCACCATCACCCACAAAGTTGATAAACAAAAAATTGCTTTATTTATGCACAAAAAGCAATGACATGCTACTTATTTATTCTATCAGCCTAAGGCAGCTTTGAGTCTACCTCATCCTAATGAAACAGGAGGCAGCAGGCACATAGTATTCGACTTTCCCTCTAAGTGAAAATCACGGACTCAGCGGCCCTGCTCCTCACACAATAAACATGGGCCACACTCAGCTTTGCTAGCCACCAGAATCTTATAAATTATAAAGTTCTTTTACACACTTATCTCCTGTGCAAGGCACGATCATCCTAATTTTATAGAATACTCTGAGGTTCAGTAAAATTAGAGACGTCCCCATATCACAAAGACACTGAGATTCTGACCTAGAAAACAGGCCTTCAAGTGACGTCTTCAGACTGAAAACCTAAGCTGAAATCCTTCTATTTGTCTGCGTGATTTTTATGCAGTTGACTCAGTTTTAGGTATAAGTCATAACAATAGGAAGATCAGTATCCAAGATGGTTTCCAAAGTCTTATAAGTCAGTACTTATTTTATAAATTTAACTTTCTTAAGCTATTCAAGTCTAAGAATGCATTGCTATTTAAATAAGATCAGCATTCAAATCAGAATGAATGTGTATGCTACCTCCAGGCTATGCTACCTCCTTCTATGGTTAATTCACAGGCAACAGTAGACTAGGCAGGTAGATGCAGGTATTATGCACGTTAGAGTCCTGCCTTGGAAGAATGCAGATATAGCAGTTGCTCCTTGTAACTACAAGATCCTGTAGAAAAATCTTCATAAGTGGTCAGAGACTGCACCAGAATCGCAGTCAACTGCAGAACTGCAGAGACAGTGAGAGGAGAACAGTCAAAGAGGGAGGAAGGAAGGGAGGGAAAGTGGAAAGAAAAAAGAGAGGAAGAAGTGCAGGGGGTGGGGGAGTGGAGAGAGGTGGGGAGAAAGGGTAAGAAGGAGGATAAAGGAGGGGGGTAAGGAAAGGAGAGAAATAGCCTCTCAATCATATAAGGAGACAGAGACAGAGAAGTACAGACTGTGGGAAACTGATCCACAACATCCAGAGTAGGAGACAGAAGAAGTAACTCTCCTGTAATGTGAGTTTCCTGTCTGAAGAAGACCTGACACAAAGAAAAGCATAGACTCGGATGAAAATACATTTTTTATCCCTGTAAAAGCAACTCACTTCTTCCAAAGTCTGGTCTCCAGTCACAAGCATGCAATCAATGAAAAATGTCTGAGCACGTCAGACTCACTGTTAGCAGAAGAACAAAGAGTAAGATGTGGGCTCTTCCTTCAAGTTACCAACCACACAAACTAAGAGTGTGATACAGGGAACATATAGAATTTGTATAGTGAAGAGCTGACATTTGATCCTAGAGTAACTTCATGAATTCTTAGTATGCAGTTTTGTTTTTGTTTTTTAATCCATAAGGGAAGATAACAATAGATAACTATAATCTCTACCTCATGAGATTTTTATATAGAAGCATTTATCATTCATAAACACCTATAAATTAATGTTCATTGTTTCATATTTTAATTTGGATTTATAAATACATACCCCCTGAAATTTCTTCCACTAAAAAGAAAATCATCATTTGCTCTTACAATTCTATGTAAAAGATTGACTTACTGTAAGCTTATTATAAGAATTTTTGCCTCAATAACCACTGAATTTACTCAATTTCCCTCAGCCACCACTATCATCACTCATTATTATTCATTCTCTCTCTCTCTTTCTTTCATACACACACACACACACACACACACACACACACACACATGCACACACGCACACACACACGATATGTACACACAAACAGCTCTGGGCTGTTTCTTAGCCAGTCACTCAAGGCATCCATCATCTGAACTCGGACTCTCTCTAACCTAGAGCCCACTCTTTTCTTGAATAAACTTTACTCAGCCATTACGTTTCATATGAGGAGACCCATGTCCCATTCAGACTCATGCTAAGACCCTGACTGGTCACTTCTCTGTGCATACTCTGCCTATCCTTTCTGGAAGCATTTCAAAAGTCTTTCTTGCCCCAAGAAAACCCTCTTTCTAACTTGTTCACTAATGAGCAAGGTCTCCTTTGATCTGTATGAGTTCAATTAGTCTTGCAGTTCTTTTCTTTCATTTGACACTTGGACCTCACATTGTCAGGTTCCCCTTTTTTGCATCTACCCTAGCTCCTAAATCAGACTTTAATCCTTCAAGGCAGAAAGAGACTAGTCAATATTTCTCTGAATCTCAGGCATTTAACAGAAGGCCCATGCATCAAACGATGAGCTCTCCCTACTTAACATCCTGTATGCCATGCAGTTGAAAATAACAATGAGGGAGGAATATTCATTTGTTATCTATCTTACTTCATGTTTATTATCTTGTTTAATCTTTTATACAATCTAATATAGTATATTCATCACATCCATTTTCATGTGAGTGAACAAAGACACAGAAAAGGCCCCAGGTGACACAGCTAATGAAACATGTATTGTTGAAGCGAGAAGAACACTAACACGTCTTTGAAGCTGAGTTTTGAGCCCAGATATGATTGATTTTAAAGGTTTCTGTTCCTACTACCATCACAAAGTTTCTGATAGACCTGGGGAAATCATTTTATAAGAATCAAGTTAATGGCCAAAAATAAGCTAGACTAAATTTGCTACCACCACCCGCTTGCAGAAGTGTAAATAAAATTAGAGAACTCATAATCTTAATAGAAAACAAAGATCTTGATAAACTGATGGGATTTTACCATCAGTTCACTAAAATGTTTCTTTAGACTAGAGAAAATGCTTGCCTTCTTGTCCCGGTTTTACAGATAGAAAAAGTGAGATTAGTTTTAATGTTGATACTTTAATATAAACAGAGGCAAGAGGATAGCAAATTCATGGTTTATCTTTTCACAAAGTGTACATCGATCCTTACAATGGGAATAGAACGATTTTAGAATGATCTTTGCTGAAAACTACAGGGAACTCTTGCAGTCTAGAAGGTATAGGGAACTAAAGCTACTGGGCAACGCATTTCACAAGATATTCTTTGTGTGATTTCAGAGCCAGTGCTGTTGACATCACTTATATAAAGATATAAAGGGCAAACCAGGGTTGCACCAAAAATAAAAGCAAGCATTTCTACCCATAGTGGGAAAACAGTACTTTGGGAAATTCTAATCTTAGTCGCAAATGTCAAAGCCTGCAAACAGGATCTCAGTTAAAAGTGAACTTCTGTCAGTGTGCTCCCAATGGCATATTTTTGAAAATCAGATTTAAGACAATGCTGAGAGGGAAGCAATGATGGAAGGAGGGCATAAAGTATACCTGGATGTAGATTTATACTCCACATATCCAGCACTATACCTACAAGCTGAAAATGAAACTAATCACATCTATCAATACCTAACGCCATAAGGCGACGACATTTATACACCACACACACACACACACACACACACACACACACACACACACACACACATTGTTATGCACAGACACCCCTATTTGAAAAGATACAGATTCCCACAAAGATTCAGGCCCACAGACACACTTAAAATATACAATCTCAGATACATATTCGGATAGACACAGAGATGCCAAAGACACTGACAAACACAGAAGTACACTTACAGATGCACACAGTCAGACAGACTGAACACAACAGACACCCACTCTGCAGGTAAGAGGTGGACTTAAGTATAACAGACGAACCAAGGTATCAAGCAGACTTCTACTCAGTGCGAAAGACACGAAAAACACGTACAGAGATGTACACAGTGCACTCACAGGCCTGCATGTGGTGAGTCACTGCTAAGGTGTCGTCAATGAACTTGTATTCAAGCTCACCAGAACTAGTGCAGCAGAGGCTGACACTGGGGAGAAAGATGAAGTCTGTCTACCATTGTGGGAAGAATGCGGGATTTGAAAATAGGGGCTTTGAAGAGTCTCAACTTTGACATGATCTGTGCGAACGTAAACAAATTGAGTTCTTTGAATATCATCCTCATCTGTAAAGAGGACGAAAAAAACTCTGCTGATAATGTGCCTAAAACTGCAACCAGCAAAGAAACTCTTACGAAGAGAAAGATGAAAAATGTTGTCTTCTCATCTACTTCTCAATGGCTTAAGCAAATCTTTAAAAGTTTTGAGTTATAGGGAGCTAGAATTTGGTAAAAATATAAATGCAGAAAATTCTTAAAGGAAGTAATATGATATTAAGGGTCTACTGTGTGCCAGGCATGCCTGGAAAATGAAATGCTCCATTTAAACAATTATTCTCATCAGACAAGTTATTGTAATATAGTATCACACTTGGCATCACAGTTGGCAAGGGTTCTAATGTAACAATATAAGCTGCATTAAGACTGAATTTAGCACTCTGAGACAAGACGATGCATCAGAGTCACCACCACAACCATCTTAGCACACAAACATTACTCTAGAGCCTGGAAGGCACACAGAACTAAGTGCCAGGAACACAGGGTTCTGGTCCCCGTTTCATTCATACCTTGCTGTTGGATTTGGGCAAATCACTTCACTTCTCTGTGCTGTAGTCTCATCTATAAAAGAATGGGCTCTTCCTAAATGATCTCTAAGGGCTCTTTTGGCTCTGATTCAATTATCTTATGCTATATAGATTGAAGAAGGGCTGGCTAATGGTGTTTCTGTTAAGAGAATGCTGAATACACAAGTTTTTACTATACTAATATAAAAATGAAAGAATTCTTAACTTCATCTCTCTGAGAGAAAATGAAGCCTACCTATTGGGATCCTATAATAATAGAAGTTGATTCAGAGACTTTTGTAGGGATTTCAGAAAAATCTAGAACAGAATAGATATTAAATATCCCTAATTCCCAGGGCCAAGACCCCTGAGAAAAATCTGCCAGTATGTCTGACATGGGATGCCCAGGTCAGGAGAAACCACACAGAACTTTTAGGCATAGCAGATTCCTGCCCAGTTCAGGGAAATCCAGGTGAATTAAATGCCTCAAAGGTATGTTGATAATAAAAAAATACAGTGTTTTTTCAAATGCTAATTATATGTCTCTAGAAGTCTAGAAGTGACAATCTAGACAGATTCCTCATTATACTTAGGTAACAGTTTATATTGTCCCAAGGAGCTTTCTGAAAACTTAGGAAAATAGGTTAAAATCTACACCATCCTCCTAAGGTTGTGTTTTATACTGAAGCCGGCTTTAAATGTTCAGGTTTTACTAGGTTTTTTAAAATATAATTTGTCATTTAAATGGTCTAAGTCTTGCCTTTAAAAACTTCTCTGCAATTAAATGATTTCAAATCTAATATTTTGTTTCAATTGAGAATCATAACTATACATACTTTCCTTTAATATGCATTTTTAAAAAGTAACTGAAAAATTCCTAACATCTGTTCTGAATTTTATGTACCTCAGATATTTTTTATATTTCAATACAGTGAGTAGATCCTCAAGATCATCTAGATGGAACTGGTCTAATCTGGAGGTTAATAATTCTTTAGAAATACTTTTTGAATTGTCTTATGTGAGGTGATAAAGCATTAAGTCACTTGATGCTAAATTTGTAAAATAGTCTTCCTCTGCATATTGGTCTTCTTTCCAATCGAAAAGTCATGCTTCTAAGACAATAGGGCAGGCTCTAAGCTTAGGAAGGGTAGGCGTGTGAAAGAGCTTCAGACACATATAAAAAATTTTCAAGTGGAAATCTGCCTACAGAAATGCCTCAAAAATCCTACAAAATAGAAAGAAATGTATTTTACTTTTAAGGGATGGTTCTAGGTATTTGGTCTACAGTTTCTTGATTAATCCAACAACAACAACAACAAAAAATAAAACAGAATTAAATATTTTTTTATATAGTTGAGGATACAAAGGCTCAGAGAAATCATAGAACTAGTGAGTCAGCTCTAAAGTACAGGTCATTCTGACTCCAAAACACACAATATATTTACTTTTTCACATTTCTCTAAAGGTCTCTCCCATCCTTCCTTTAAACTGCCACCATGACGGTTTTCTTAAAATGTAGCTCTGAGTCAATGTGTCCCATTCACAAATACCCCCAATGTTTTACAATTTTCTTTTTGGTAAAACCTAAACAAGCCTTAGCAATGATCTTTATCAACCAGCCTTTCTACTAATTATGTCGAGCACTGGCCAAGGTATATAGATTATTTTTACTGAAACTTCCCAGAAATCCTCTGTGCTTAGAAAGTATGAACACTTCCATTTATTAGAACTGGGCAGTCTAATCGAGGAGATGAGGAAGCTATAATGGATGGGAGGAAGAGAAGGGAGGAGGCAGGGAGGGAGAGAAAGTGAAGAGAGAAGAGGGGAAAGGAGGAGGCATTTATTAAAGGCCAAGTTGGTATGTAAGTATATATAAGATATTTATTAGGAGGTTGAATATTATACCATGTAATTCTCAAATCTTAACATTTCTATAGATAAGGAAATGAAACTCTGAGAAGTTAACTCATTAAGTGATAATACTAGAATTGAACATTGAACCTTGGTTATCTTTCCACAGCACAAGCCCAACAGTGTGTTTTGGATACAGTAAGTACTTAACAAAAAGGGACTAGAATTGGAAAAAAAAAAAGTAAATTCATAGAATCTGGAAGAATGAAATGTCAATCATAAGACTCATACTAAGGGAAAAAAAAAAAGCTATTAAAAAATGGATGGACCTAAACTATAAATAACAAGATCTGCTAAAGAGTTCTGCAAAATTATTATAGATCTCAAACAATAGTATAAGAACATTCTTGAGTATATCCTAATTTTTATGAGGATCACATAGGAAAACCTCATGTTTCTCTGGAAAAACTGTTTTATTTACATATTATAAAAATGTAAATAGTAGAAATATACTTATATGGTAGTAATGAATCTTTATGATGTATTTCTTTTTTACCTGGTTACCAGGAAGCTTGAACAAGCCTGTCGTCCACCTCCAGCAATCACTATAAATATGCATTTCAACGATTTTTTTCACTTTCTCCTCTTTCAAGTTTTTATCTTGTTCGACTGTGTGCATCACTGAAAATCATCCAAAATTGTTTTTTGCACCAAGGTAAGGTATAAATACAATTAACACAATTTTATTAACTTTTTTACTCCTCATTTCAAATGGAACAAAACCAATAATCTTTTCTGTTTATAATACTTGATCACAGGGAGGCTGTTCTTAAAGTAAGAGGCTTGTCATTAAAACACAAATATCATGCATATATAATACAAGATCTAGAAGAGCATGTAGTCAAAAAATCCTCCTGGTAAATTCAGAGAGAGAGGCTTTTAGAGATTCCATTAGATCAAAATTATTTTTCATAATAATACTGACTTAATTTGCCTTTTTCATTACTACCCTCTCATAAGCACACGACATTTCCCAGAAGCTCCACGGAATTATGATAAGATTCAATCTGACTTCTACTAAGCCAGACATTAGAGATTTTCAAAAACTTAAAAAGCATTATTCTTACCATTATTTTTTAACTTAAAAATAGTCAATATTCAAAATGTAATTAATATCTAATCTTATTATTTCAAAATAAACTTTTAATTTTTCAGTTTTAATATCTAATATATTGATAGATATATTCCAAATGGATTAAAACTCTATTCGAGTATAAATGGGACCTGAGACCAAAAATCTTGAGCTCAATTGATGCAGAAGGATTAAGAGATTTGATCTAGAAGGATTACGGGTTAAATACAGGTTAAAAACGATCTGCCAAAGTGGGAAATCCTCATTAGCAATAAATTTGACCCAGACATGCCTGAACTAACAACTCTATGCAAAGTTATTAACTGGTTTATCTTATTTTAATCCTTTCACTGGGAGATTCATTAATTGGACCCATCCTTTTGATTTAAAACACTTGCTGAAAACAAAACTGAAAGTATTGTATTCGCTCCTTCCCGTACCCCATCCCTGAGAAGTATCTTGAACCTTGTAAACCTGTATAATTCTCACCTTATTTCCATTTAGCATGCAGGGGAAAAAGGAGTCAAGCAAGTTTGTCGTTGTTGTTGTTTTATGAATTAGGTCTTAAGTTAGTAGCTAGGCAACCAACCAAGCAGCCCTGACAACAGAAATAAAGGAACTCGACTACATTCAGCTAGAAGCCTATCTACAGCACTGTGTAGTTGTCCAATGTTTTTGGTTCAAATGTAAAATCTAACATTAATAAATGTCACACTTTTTTTTCTAAATTGGAGTATTTTTGATGTGTATAGGGTTTCAGAAAAATACAGTCATAAGTACAAATTTCTATTTCTTTTAAAGAAATATGCATATCTAAGTAGGCTTCTTGATCGCATGATTTTAGCATTCGCTTTATTAAAAGTGATGTTTGAAACTCAGATGTATGTCTTGTTTCAGATTTTAAGTAAAACTGCCCTGTCAGTCTCACAGAGGTGTAGGGAACAAAAGAGACTATGGAGAGAGGAGGGCTAGAACAGTTTCCTAATCTAAAACAAGTATAGCAATAACTACATCCCTGAATCTGGAAAGGTTCAAGAGAGCTATTATATGATTTTGTTTTTAAAGCACAGAAGCACTATAAAATATTTCTTGTCATAATGTTAGAAGCATTACATAATTTTTTAACTACTGCCCTGTTTTGCAAATGAGGATATTGCAATTAGAATTTGTTCCTTTATTATGAAACTTCTAATGAGTCCACAGCCCTGATAATACAAGTTGTCATCTTGGGGACATGCTACACAGAAAAAGTACTGCAACTGAACATGCTAGTCAACTTCTCACAAAAATGACCATCCCAATTAATCAGTACTACGCACACCTCTGGAAACAATAAAAACTCACTAGTGTAAGAAGTTCATTCCAGATAGATTTTGCTAAATAATTTGTTTATAATCCCCTTCACTTACTATTGCACAGTTATACTGATCTTCTGTCAGAACTTACCCATTCATGCAACTATGAATATCTGTATCCATTGTATAAATAACAAGAAGCTGTGGCAACTGACAATGTGAAACAGAAGCTGTCCAGTATGTTTTTCATTTCCAATAAAAGGGGGTCGTATTGTATTAGTATAGTACTGATGCACCATTCTGATATTTTTGCAAAGTGGTTTGAGGAGCAAGAATCTAAACTTGTAAAAATTAAACCACATTTTTTTAAAAATCAATGGGAGCAAGTTTACAATGTACCACAGTACTTGATTATTATTTTCCTATTTACTTGATAAAAAATACCATTTGGCATGAGAATTGTATGTAATTATCACGAATTGGATTACATATGTTCAAAGATCATATATTTAAATTCTTGAGTTTTTTGAAATACATTATGTATTAAATTAGTAAGAACAAAAGCTCCCTAGAACACTGATATAATCAATTTTTAACTTGGTCTTATTGATTGTGATCAGATTCAGGTAGGTAGCAAATGTCATTCAAGTTAATTTAAGAATAAAAAAAAAAAAGTGTATTTTGACTTGGTAAGAAGGTGACTGTTGGTTTCTACTAACTTTCCGCTCTAAAGATATTTTGCCCCCAGGAAGCAGTAGGCCAATCCATTTACCACTGGAGAGTTTTAAAGGTTGAAAATTTAACGAAATCAACAAAATACCTGACAACCTAAGTTTTAAAGTGAGGATATTTCTTTTATTATCACCTGTGGTTATCTTCAATTCTATAATATTAAAGTCACCCAGGAGTTAAAAATAAAACAACATTCATGTTAACAGTACAATTTAGGTAAAGGAGTGTACAGGTGTTCACTACTATTCTTTCAATTTTCTAGTAGTAATGAAGTTAATTCAAAATGAAAAACTTCGGGAAAAATAATAGTGTCTGAGCCTTACCTGCAGAAATTCTGATTTAATGGATCTAGAATAAGGTTCAGGCATGGTTTTCTTTCTCTAAAACAGTTGCATTTATTTCTTTTGTTTGCATCACTATATGATTTTTACGATATTGAATTCACACCTCAGTCTGTGTGCATTTCACAGTTTTCCCACCACCAGGATTCCAGTGCCCTGCACCATATTAACTCCTTCATTCCCTTGCTCTCTCCCCACTCCCACATCCCTGCTAGCCACAGTCCTGTGTTCTGTGAATTTTGTTCTGATTTCTCTGTTTGCTTCTGTTTCATTATATTCCACATGTGAGTTAAATAATTCTACAGTTCTCCTTTCCTCTCTGGCTTATTTCACTTAGCATATCACCCCAGTTCCATATAGGTTGTTACAAAAAGCATAAGATCATTTTTTTTAATAGCTGCACTGAATTTCATTGAATTCCGTGTATATGGAATCTCACAGCTTCTTTATCCAGTCATATGTTGACGGGGAGTTAGGTTGTTTCCATGTCTTATTTACTGTGAATTATGGTGCTTTGAACATAGGGGTACATACATATTTTTTTTCTGACTGGTGTTTTTGTATTCTCTGAGTACATACCCAAAAGTGGGATTACTAGGCTGAATGGCAGTTCCATTCTTATTTTTTTTTGAGGAGTCTGCATACTGTGAGAAATCTAACAATAACTGAGCATCTCTTGTGCCAGATTTGTACTCCACATGCATTTTCCCGCAAAAAAAAATCCTCAAGAAAAGAAAAATGATCTCCACTTTATAGGTATGTTCATTGAAACTCATAGAAGTTAAGTCACTTATTAAAATGCACTGTTAGAAAACAACAGAGTGCTCATTTCAGCCACCCATATACTAAAATTGAAATGACACTGAGAAGATTTTAGTGTGGAAAATAAAAGCAAGTCAGAGGGTGCAGGAAGAGACAGGGGAGTGGGCAAAAGGAATAAAAAGGATTAATTGTAAATGGAAGGGAAATAAAAAAGGAAATAATGATAAACCTACTATACTATATACAGATGTAAATTTGCTATCCTGTATACCTCGAGCTTAATGCTAAAACGAAATATTCCTTCAATAAAATCAATTTTTTAAAAGAAAACAACATGGGTCGCTACTAGGATTAATCCTAGAAACTGGGACTCAGGATTAATCAATTCCAAAACCCACGCTCTTTCCAATACACCATGTGGCCTCTAATTCTATTGCTGCTTTGAGTTTAGTACCTATTCTGTATCTTTGTAGATTTCTAGCATCATTCAATCTTCTGTTTCCTGACTGATATTTCTCCAGAGGCAGAACCAAGGGATACCATGGCAGGGAAGAATGTCCTGTCCAGACTGAAAGTAAAAACAATATAGGTAGTAGGGGCCTCAATGCTTTACGACTTCATAGTTTTTGTTTATTTTGACCCAGTGTTATTCCATCAAGGATCAGAGATTGCCAAGGTAAAAAAAAAAAAAAAAAAAAATGCTTTTCTATGAACAGGCTTAAAGATCTCACAGAAAATAGATGAATCTGATACTCTTCTATAAATAGATACATCATTGACTAAGAATCAGGAAGGCTGAAATTTAATTCCTGTTCTGCCAGGAGTCTGCTCTGTGACCATGGCTAAGTCATTTTCCTTCTCTAGGTCTCTGTTTTCACATCTGTGAGTTGAAGTGATTGGATCAGATGACATGTAATGTTCCCCCCAGTTCCTTCACTCTACAGTTTTAATCCCACCAGCATACTTTAGAGGCAGATAGACTACAATAGGAGTGTCCATAGGAGCTCACTTTGACATCTGATGAGGTCAAGCATTTTCCTTAAAAGGTTCAAGGTCCTCAGAAGATGAGAGGACTAGCAGTTCAGGTCACATGCATATAGATGTGTAATCTGTCTATTACGAGCAACTCTATTCAGCAGGTAATCGATCTACTGGCTCATCAAGATTATTAAGATGAGCAAAATAACCAGATTCCCAAATTGCATAATACCTAGGCAGGAAAGTGCTCCAACCAAGCATCATGTCTACATTCAAACATCAAGAAGGTCAGAACAGTTACAGAACTTTTAACACTAAGAAGGTCTACCCTGCTTTTTCTTTCTTCTAGCCAAATGCCCTTAGCTTTGCTCTAAGGACATTTAGAAGCAGCCTATTTAAAATTCTGCTGTGTATTGTCATGACTAAAATACTCTCTATAGTAGAGATGTCAAAACAACACAATTTGGTAGGCAATTAGCCTATAATATAATCTAATTGCACTGGTACTTAGGGATGGAGGTGGCTAGTGTTCTTGGGATGGAATGCTAAAACCCAGAATATTAACTTAGACTTCTGCTGGCAGGACACTTGCAATCCATGCACAGAGGCTGTGTTGAAATGATGGAGCATAACAGCTCCTGAGGCGCTGTTACAGTCTATTGTCCCTATAATCTATATACTTAACAGACCCTAAATATCTGTGACACAGTCAACCATAACAACTCCAATAATGCCGTTCTGGCCGATCAAGTCACAATGTTTCATTTTAAAGCGCCAAAACAGGGATTTAACAATAAAATGAAATATGACATGAGTAAAAATGCCTTCCTATGGATATGCAGATGCAATTCTGTATGTCTTATAAATAGACGAGCACTTCTATGCCTGTATAGTAAATGGTTGCCTACATTTGAGACAGATAAAAATCATGTTTTAAGTATATCTAATCTAATGTTACTAAATGTCACGAAAATGCTAAGGTGAACATTGTGATACACTGTCCAGTTCTCCTATGAGGACTGAACCATTGAGTCTTGCAGCTGCAGGGAATGTTGTCGGTAGGCAGTTATTGGTCCTCTCTGGCACTGCCTTAGTTGAAGAGAGTCACCTTACTCAAAGTCATGTCCTCTTCCCAGTGTGGCTCTCCTTCAATGACTAGTTGATATTTAAGTTCACTTTGGAAGTTCAGCCCTTCACCCAACTTCTAAATAGCCACAGCAGCCTTGAAGCTTCCTAGGGGGTTGGCTTAGGCCTTAGGTTGGCAGAGCAACCCTGGTTTCACCCTTTCTCCTCCCCAGTGGCAATCAGAGAAAACAGTCCCTGATATACCTACTCACTAATCTCTAGCTCATAGTCTGCTTCTCAGGAAACCCAAACCTGTGCTCTGTTAAAATACGTCCAAATAAGAGAACAATGAGGTATACTTAATAAATTATTAAGTTTTATGAAAGTAACACCATGAAAATTTTTCTGAAACTACATTATGGTTTATGAAGAATAAATTCATAAGTCTAATTTTTGAATCTTTATACTGAAGGAAACTAAGATAATTCCAAAGCAGACAATTCAAAGACAGTCAAAACAATTTGTCACAATACATTTTACCAATTTTAGAGCACATTATATATTTATCCTCTTTAACCTCAGAAGAAAATCTGACCCTCACGGAAAAAATATGTGCTATGGAATCTCATAAAATTAAGGCAGATATTTTTATTATAAAAGTGATGAAGCTACCATCAGAGGCATCCTTTGATAATTGTTCTTAATTGGCTGCTCTGGTTGCATCTAACTTACAAGCAAGGATAGATAGAGGCTCTAAAAACCAAATAAAGCCTACAAATCCACAAACCCACAAAATATATTCAAAAAAGTGACATTATTTGGGAGGGAGATCATGCTAAGGAGAACTTGCAAACATAATATCCCTGAATATAGTAGATCTTTTCATTATATGTCAGTTTTACAGTGCCCAAAATTCAACAGTGCGGTTTAATATCCCACAGACAAACAGACTTGCTGCTGGAAGCAAGATATGTCCAGTGCCAATTTAGTACTAGATTTAGTGCAAAAAAATCAGGAAACTCTATTTAAACCTACTTAATGCAACAGAGGGTCTTCACTAAATGATAGAATTATTACAACAATACTGAATTTATTGCTAATACTCCCAAAAAATAAATGACACATAAACACATTCTGTTTTAAGTATTCTCTATGTTAATTTTCCAAACCAAAAATTTCTAGATACATTTTTCAAAGAAATATTTCCTTCATAATATTAATCAAAGGAAAATGATACCTGCTTTTGTGGTTTAGGTGTCTAAGGTAAAGGCTATGAAATCCTTGGACCTGGGTGTGAGACCCATGGCCATACAAACAGAAAAAGAGCCAAAAGATCTCTCATAATACAACAATAAGTATTACTAGCTAAATGAAATGATGTGGTTTTTTGTGGAATGAAGTTTCTAATGTATTAATTCTAAACACATTTTATTTAGCTCAGTGCTTTTTAAATAGGGGACATTTTCTCCTCCATTTTCTATAGGGGAAATATAGGAATGTCTGGAGACATTTTTGGTTGACAGGAGGGTCGGGAGATACAGGCATCTAATGAGCAGTCAGACAGCCCCCACCCCTCCTATGACAAAGAATTATCTGGCCAAATACATCAATGGTACTGAGGTTTAAAAACCATGATCTAACCCGATAAACCTGAAGTTTCCATAGTTTTATGCAGCAACTCAATCAGAAAGAAGTTTAGCTATGTGACTGGCCAGTATACCAACATCAGGGAAATCTATTGTTTATTTCTGCCGATCCTCTCATTATTGTGTGAGGATCTCATATCTGTGAGAAAATATTATATCTAGTTTAAAATTCTGTATATTCAAAAGTCACCCATGGCTAAATTTAAAAGGTAAGGGAAATATAAGAAAGTGCCTACTCTGTACCGGGAGCAACTAGGTGCATTTACATATACGTTATTTCACTGTACTCCAGATCACTACCTGAAGATTACAGATGGAGAAATTAAGACTGAGAGGTTAAATGACCTTGTCAATATCACACAATTGGTTAAGTGACAAATCACTGACTACCATTACAATTAGGTGATTAAGTAGAAAGATGATAGATACAGATAGATTGAAATTTAAATTCAATACTTTCTCATATGTGCAAAGAAAATTTCTGAATCACTAATGATTGTCATTACTCAAAGAAAATTTCTGAGTAATATGGGACCAGGCAGGTAATTAGGTTTTTCACCATAAAATTTTCTGTATTCCAATTTTCATTAAGCACATACTACTTTCATTTGAAGATTAATACATTTCAAAACACTTAATTAAACATATAACTGACATATGTCAAATTAATTTTAGGATTGATCCTTGACAAAATAGTATAATGGGAAATGGCCCCAGTGCAAGTATCCACTCTCTTGTTTTTTAACCTAATTTCCTACTGAGTATATCTTAGCCAAAACTTGGTCATTTACCTAGTCCCAGGAAAGGATCTTATAAAGTTATTCACATTAAGATTAAACAGTATACTATTTCACGAATTTCTTAGTGGGCAGAAGACAGCATCTTAGGTCAAAAGAATGGCTGTTTATCTCTAAATCAGAGTGGTAGAGTGATTTGGGACCAAGGTTTTTCTTCTCTTGTAGTTCTAAAACCTCACTCCATATGTAACTATCTACTTCGAAAGTTAACAGAGATGCTCTGCCTTGTGAGACCACTGTAGAGGATGGAGCACCTAACAGGGAATGGGACACGTGGTTATTTGAATAGACCCAGTGACTGGCATGTGCATGACGAATCCAAGTATATAAAAGTTTATGGTTTAATAAGCACCAAAAATCCCACCATCCCTACAGATATTTTATCTCCTACCTGATCTGAACCTCCCACTAGGAAGCTCAGTCAAGGGGGTCTAATAATGATCAATTTTAAATACATTTATTTATGTGCTTGTTTAATATTAACATCACTCATGCAGTGAAGTGAAAACTGAGAGTAAAACAAATTCTTTATTAAGTTTTGGGACATTGCTACTTCCAGAGTTAAGTTTCTTAATGTGTGAGAACTTTGATCACAAATATGCTTGAGAGTTCCATTCTCTCATTTCTTCTCAGTACCTGAACCTCAGCTATTTCCTGGTGTGGCTAAGGACTACAGGAGACCAATCAAGGATGGCAGGTTGATTCAGTGTGAGCAGTGGCTCCGCATCTCACTGCAATGGGTTGAATTGCAATCCTCCTCCCTACCCCCACAAAAAATATATTCAAACCCTAACCCCTGATACTATGAATGTGAGCTTATTTGAAAATAGGGTCTTTGCAGATATAACTGAGTTAAAGTAAATTCAGACAGGAATAGGGAGGACCTTAACCCCATGACTGACGTCCTCATAAGAAGAGAAGAATGTGGAGACACAGGAACACACAGAGCGCACATATACACACAGAAGATAGCCACAGGGAGGGAAGCAAAAATTGGAATGATAAGCTACAAGGCAAGGAAAGGCAATGAATGCCAGAAACTACCAGAAGTTAGAAAGAAGCAAAAAGGATTCTTCTCTCGCGTCTTCAGAAGGCTCATGGCTCTGCACACCTTAACTTTAGATTAGAACTGTGAGTGAATAAATTTCTATTGTTTGAAGTCATACAGTTTGTGGTCACTTGTTACAGGAGCCCTAGGAAACAAATACATCCAAATTCCCAGACTGTCACGTCTACCCATACCTTTTGAAGAGCAAGCACAGAAAAACAAACAAACAACATCCTGGTTAAGGCTATCTCTTCAGATACTCAGGTAACAGCACACATGACCACATACTTCCCTCATGACTTGTCCCACTGTTAGTTTCAAACTCCTTGGTGTAAATGGAAAGATACAAGTTTTAGCAACATCTAAATTCCACCACAGTATCCATGCTAGACTTAGCAAGGATGGAAACAAAGAGGCCGCTCTTGGTCTTTTTATCAAGTGCTGTGTTTTCAGCATATGTTCAGTAAACATATGAACACAAGTTTTCATAATTTACTCTAAAACTGAACCATCACGCCCCTCATGCCACTTACTTGTCCCTATGTATTTCTGGGTTTAAGAAGAAAAAAACTACAACCTTGCAGAAATTAGCATTGGGAAAATATTTTTATCTCTTTTTAGAAACTGAAATGTTTCACTCATTCATCAGATAGTCAGAATCTCTCACCCAATGAATTGCAATAGCCTCTCCACTGTTCTTCAGCGACCATGGTCCATTCTTGCACATTAAGTAGAATGATCTTTTTAGATGTAAATCAGATCATGTCAAGGTCCTGGGCAAAACCCACCTAGGGATTTCTACCACACTGAGAGAAAAATGCAAAGCCTTTCCAAGGCCTACAAGGTCCAACCTGTTCTGACCCAGGCTACCATTTTGCTTCATGTCCCACTATTCCCCTCTGGCCTCCTTGATGCCATTCCTGTATTCAAAGGGTCTCTTACTTACTGTGCCTGGATGTGCTCCCACTGCTCTTCACATGCCTGCACCTTGGCTCCATTTAGAGCTCTCCTCAGTGCCACTTATCAGCACCCTTACCACCCTCTCTAAAACAACAGCCCTGTAACTCCCCATTTCCTTTATTTGTTTCTATTTTCCTCATAGCATGTATCCCCCCAACCTGATATTACTGACATTATATTACGTTGTGCATTGTTTATTTCTTCAGTTTGTGTTCCCCTATTAGAGCGTGAGCTCTATGAAAGCACACGTTTTTGTCTGATTTGTTCACTATCGTATCTCCAGGGCCTCAAGCAGTGACTATTGCAGAATAATCACTCACTCAATAAATAAGTTGTTGAATCAAAAAAAAGCTGGGAAATTTTGTATATTGTTTTATCTTTTGCCCTGATTGGTATGAAGCTTATAAAATTCAATGGTGAATCACAGTAATATATTAGCCTCCATAGTGAGCACCTATCTTTTTTTAAATTTCTGATATTCTATTCTTATTCTAATAATACAATATATCCCCTTAATTATAAGGTATTTTAAAATATTTTTGGATGGGACAGAAAGACACCAAGAGGCAAGCAGGTTGGGTGCCAGACAGGGTGGTTGAGAGGAACCTACATAAGTGACGACGGGTGCATCCGCCAACCAGCAGTAACACTTGAATGTAATACTAGACAACTCTTAAGTTAGACCCTCCTTGAGCTGCGGATTGATTCTTGGGAGCCTGAAAAGAGTCAGATGAGAATGAGTCAATGGGTCTAGTGGAGCCAGTTATGGAGCGAAGCAAGTTTTACCTTTTCATTCCTGCAGTTGTTCAGTCCCAGGTTATTAATGGAGGACAGTTTCCCATCCACACCGTGGGGTTGCTGCTGCTGCTGCTGCTCCCGCTGGATCTGTTCTCGCATCTTCCGAGCCTCCTGAATGGCTTTCATCACTGTATCCTGATCCCCAAACAGGGCAGGCGAGTTGAGGCTGGACAGGATATCTGTGTACACAAGATACATGATTAGAGACGTGAGAGCTAGACACTAGAAAACACTGCTACTATCCACTTCCCTATAGAATGGTACTGTCTTTGAATAAAGACAGGCTCGTTGGCCATTAAGAAAACTTTATAGGTCACAGAAAGTCAGAACGAACAAACCGTGCTGAATATTTTTTGTTTTGTTTTGTTTTTAGTCCTTGAAATCTACCCTAACACTCTCATGATTTGGGTTCTATCAAGCCTCAGAGAGGAAGATTCCTAGATTGCAGCTGTGCGCCTGTATGTATTTGTTCTGGCCATATGTAACAATTAACGGAGGAGTAGTGCAAATGAGTACAGAGGTATCTGTTAAAAATACCCATTATGTTTGGTGTGCTAATACAAGAAAGTCATTTCTGGCCTAGCAGAAAAAATCTGTGAAGCTACATGTATACTTTGGTGACATCTGTATCAGCATGGTGTACGTGCACTGCAGGAGAGAGTGGGAGGGAAGGAATAGACCATACTCTTCATCTCCCAATCACTGACCGGTTAATGAAGCGTTCCATTCATACTGCCTCAGTTATTTACCAAGAGAATGACAACTCTTTCCCCACCACCACCCAGAACACCCACTGTTCTCAGCTCCCTGTCTTTGTGATCATTAGGCTGTATACATAGGAATGCTTTCCGCATAAGCACTAAGCTTCAAATAAGTCAGAATAAATATTTACCTGCATTATATCCCATGCAACACAGAGGGGAAAATTCAGAATTCAACTGACTCATTTTCTTCTCTGCCTTCTATTTTACTGTAGGTTAAATGAATACTTTAGATAAGGTTTCCCAATTTTAGATAAAAGGAAGGCATGTGTTTGCTGGCTGATAGATTTCTGCTCCTGTGATAAAGTTTAACATGGTCTACTTACTTGTAACTTGATAAGAGCATTTCATAGCAAGTATATGTGTTTATATGTGTATACACCTCACATACACAAACAGAACAGAGGAAACGAGACTACGGTCAAGCTCTCACCATGTGTCTCCATGTGTGCAATCTGCTAGCATATGCCTTTGAGTTTAGAAAACTTATTCAAGGTTTTCTGAGAAGTTTTTTAAATTTAATTCCATAAATAAATCACATTTTAGGATATAGAAAACCTACATCTTTTGTTATGGAATTTCTCAGATTAAGAAAATCCATTTCTAGGCAATATTACCTAGACAAGAGTATTATTACTTTATCCCATTTCTAGCTCATGATCTAAGAAACACATTCAGCTATAGTATAAACTCCATAAGAGTAGGGCCTGTTACATACGCAATATTGCAAACAAACATTTCTATAAGTGAATTATAGGAGACTCATTTCAAGATTAGGCCTATTATTTATCCTATAGTGACACTTTTTTTCTTATTTCACAACTTCCAACAATCCAGCAATCATATTCACACGCTAGAAGTGATTTACTTCTCTCTCCCACAGGGATACCACTGACATTGAGTGAAAACCTCTGGGCCCTGAAAAGAAGCACCCTACTATATGCATACTAATGTCCCAAATTTCAATGAGGAAGACTTATTTCTCACCAGAGACTTAGCACAGTTCAGGAAATATCCCAACTGTGAGTTCACAGAATGAGCACTGAGTTACGTGAGCAATGACCAAGATTACAGTCTTAGATAGTATCTACTAATTAATAGTACATGACTGTAGGCAAGTCATTTTCACCTATAAAATGCAATTTACTTTATTATACAATGCAGCTAATAATATTACATTACCTAACTCAAAAGATGTGAAAAATAAAATAAGATAGGCAAAAATGGCTTTAAAACTGTCAATTGCTATACTTACATATTATTTGATTTATTTTAATAAGCATTTCAGGCTCCAGAACTCAATAATGACAATACAGTAAAGAGATGCTAGTTCTAAGTTCTAATCCCTTTCAATCTCTGTGTCTTTATTTGAAAATGAAGACAGGAAGAGTAGAGTAATAATGATGTTAATACTTATTAATATTCTGTTAACATTCTGTTAATGATAAGTGCTTCCACATTTATAACTTATTTCCACCTGTATATGTAAATATGTTGATATACATTCAGTCCAGTCTTTTTAAATTGCATGCCTTCTAAGTGCCAGACAGTTAGGCACTTTATATGCATTTTCTCTTTTAATACTAATAATCTATGAGCTAAGTAGTAATGTTCCCCTTTCAGAGACTG
This sequence comes from Solenodon paradoxus, assembly GCA_004363575.1. NCBI lineage: Eukaryota > Metazoa > Chordata > Mammalia > Eulipotyphla > Solenodontidae > Solenodon > Solenodon paradoxus. The sequence continues at coordinate 652,198 of RJWH01000398.1, read as the reverse complement.
GGAAATTAAGTTAAAAATACTAAATAAGTTCGCAGAGTCACATATCTAGTAAGTGAAGGCTCTAAGTCCAAACTTGCCTGATTAAAACAACAAAACAAAACATATTTTTCCTCAATAGTTCTAATTCTGGGGTCTGAATACTTGGAAATACATCATAGAATATAAGAAGTTAGAGGAGCATTATTATATATCTTACTAGACATCAATTTTATTCCATAATATATTACTGAAGCATATTATGCATATTTATTTTAATGTAAAATGAGATGACTTTCAACATGAGATATGATGTAAAATACACATACATTTAAAAAAGAAAAACTTTCAAGAATAAAAAATCTTGTACTTTTGGCATGAACCTTTGAGATCAGATCTTCGGGTCCTTGGGGGGTCCAAGGTCACTCTTTTCTAGAATTATTTTGGTGGTAAAGCACTGAAGAAAAACAGGAATTCCTAAGTTTCTGATTTGATTTGCTGTATCTAACTCACCATCATCTAAAGTCTAGTCCTGCAAGATCGATTGATCTATCTATCTATCTATCTATCTATCTATCTATCTATCTATCTATCTTCACTATTAGTGTTCTTTTTTGGACTATCCTTACTTTGCAAACAAGGATCAGTTATCCCTAAACAGGTTTGCTTTCTTTTACCTAATTCAGAAATCTCTTCCTGGTGTTGACTTTTCCATTTACCTAAAGAGGATCCTCTTCCCAAGCTTCCTCCAATGGGGCTGGGGATGCTGCTTTTGTTAGGTAGGTTGATGGGGCTGGTTTTGCTGGCTGGGAAGAGGCTCTGGGTGGGAGATGTCGGGGACTTTACAGGCTCAGCTGTCTTGGGTCGGGATGAGAGGTTCAGCGGCTGTGCTGCTGCTTCATCCTACAAGAGTTTAACATAAATACTTACTTAAAAAAAAAAAAAGACAAATGAAACACATTATCACTTAGTAAGCCACAGTTATTTTACACCTCAGAGACAATGCCAATTCTCCTACAATAATAACAAAAGAAGCTAATTATCTACCTCCTTGAAGATTCATCGGAAGGAAACCTCATTAATTTCCCTGTGTTATGCTTCTATTTACATTAACTGTGTAGTTGAATCATTCTTTTTGCCAAATTAAAATCTGAATGAGCTCACATTACAGCTTAATTTCCTAATGTGTTTTCAGGGATCGAAATTAACCCAGGGCATTTACAAAGAATTATTTAAAATTTCAGCAGCTCTGTAGTGCTTTTGTGTTATTTTCTATGAAAAGTTCCTGGAACTATAAATAGGCTCTGCAGCTAATTTTTTAATATATATTTTAAATCAAACAATTGCAAGTATTTTAAAAATGGAAACACCAAAAGTCTTCTTCTGATCTCCTGGGCCTCTGCCCAGGGAACCACATGCCACAGCCTGGCTTTATGTGGCTTTCTGGGTGTGGGCACTCTTCATGGTCTATATTCTGGTCTCTATTCATGTTTAAAATTAATTTTTGCAAAGTGAAAGCACACATTATAATTATGTTTTACATTCCAGGCTATATGACATTTATTTTTCATGTCTAAAGTGATGTCTCTTTATATTCTTTGCTACCTATATTTACAGAATGTCTATTTTAAGATGCCTGTCCTTTACTGAGCACGTAGTCAAAGATCTGGCTTGTAGCTGTAGCCTATCCAGGATCTTGAAAGCAAAGTTCCTTGCCTTTATTTGGTATTATTTACTCTGCCATAAAACACCCATACAATGTTTTGATCATTCTAGAAATTTAGTTGTATTATAAGCAGATTCATTTAAATGTCCCATTTTAAGTTCTGCATTACTGTGTTCTAAAATAAAATAAAACAAATGTTAACTTCTGTTTGCTTCTGAGAAGGCACAGTGACCTTTCTTTTAAATCATTGTTTTAAACACACAGTGGAGTGTGGTAGCAGAATATTCTCTCCTGTGGCAAAGATAGGATGTTTCTGGGGTTCAATTTCTTCATCTGTAGAAAAAGAGGGTCTGATTCTGTTCTGTAAGGTCTCTTCTAGTACTAGCGGTCATTGTTTAAGGGGGATTAAAAAGGGATGCCGGAAAATACTATTTGAAAAAGAGGATAAGAAGGAGAAAATAAAAACATGTATAAAGGAGCCAACATGTAGCAAGCACTACACTAGACATTTTCTGACATATTAGCTCATTTGACCATTGATAACTCTATGAGATGGGAAGTATTATTATAAATTTACAAAGGAAGAAATGGGATAATAGTAAAAAAAATTTTTTTTCCAAAGCCATATGTGGAGAGACAAAATTGAAATTCTTGTTACTGATTTTAAATTCCAGGCCCCTTTTCTACTAAACTGTCAGAAAATATAAGTCACTTGACAGTGTAGTGATGTCTTAATTTTTGTTTATCTTGGTAGGAAATAAGAAATCTGGCACGTGTATGTTGCTTATACTTTTATCTATATCTAGACATAGGACAGGTTTTCAAGAAACAGTTATATCCACAATGAATATCAAAATCATTAATGTACTTAATTACAATTTACTTTCCTTTGCTCTGAACTCAGAAGATATTTAGAATAGTTTCTTAACCTTTATCCAAATAATGATGATTTATATGCTAGCATATAAATGATAGTTGGATTGTTGGAAATTTTCTCCATGTTTACTATTTGGGAGGTTTCATTAAGCTTTTTAGAAGGCTGAGCTTAAAGTTTTCTTCAGATTTGGAAAATTTTCAGCCATTATGTCTTCTGTTCCTTCCACCTTCTGGGATCCCACTTGCAAATATTAGGTCATTTGATGTTCCATGGTACTGCTCATTCTTTTTTGCTATGTATTTTTTTTTGTTGTTATTACTTTCCTTATTAACAAACTATCCCACCAACAACACAAATGGGAACATAAAGCACCTACCAGCAATCAACAGAGGAAATCCCTTCATACTATGGCAGGCTACTACTGCTCCTCACAGCCTGCCCTGCCCTGACAGATTCTGTGAGTGCATTTTAGTGAGCAGATCTGCCTACATCCTCACTTGGCTATAGTTGGAAGTCTCTTATAATAGTTCTTTTTACTTTCTTATATTTACTATGTTATATGTGTCACATCTGAGTCTATTCTATTGATTTGTTTGTCTCCTCACTATTGTTCATATTTTCTTCCTTCTACACAACTCTGGTAATTAATAAGTGGATGATACACATTGGGAAATTTACATTTTGGGGTGTCAGATTTTGTGTATTTCTTTAAATATCTGTGGAATTTGTTCTGCTGCACATAGCTATTTGACTCTCTCTAGGGTAACTTTTAAACTTCATTGGGCCTGTTCAGAAAAGCTGATAATTTGGGATAATTTGGCCCCACTACTGAAGTAACGTTCTTCTGAGAACATTATGTGAAACTCCAAGTTTTCAGGAGATTTTTCCACTTTGGAGAGTGGCAATAGAAACTATTTTCAGTTCTTTGTGAAACTTGCAATTGTTTTCTCATTACACAGTATATATACATAGTCTTTTTTCCTGGTTGCAGTTAGTTTCCTCACATGCATGTGCTGATTAACAACCAGTTAAGTACAGGGAGCCTTCATTAGACCATTAGACCTTCAGTAGTCTCTTTATGCAACTCTCTCCTCTCTAGTACGCTGTTCTCACGGATTCTGTCTACCCTAATGTCCCTGAACTCTGAACTGTCTCTTGAACTGGGGATCCTGTCAAAGTCCCTGTGAGTACCCTTTCCTGCACTATTGCCTGGAAACCACCTCTAGACAGTAAGCTGGGACACCTGTAGTGCTTGCCTCACTTCATCTCTTCTCTAAGAGTCACTGTCCTATACTCATATTGTCAATGTCTGAAAACTATCATTTTATATATTTTATCCTACATTTTAGTTGCTAAGCTGGGAGAGTAAGCCTGATCCCTTGTCCTCCATCATAACAGAAAACAAATTTTCTAGGTATTTAGTTAGGATCACTCTCAATATACACTAGGTATTCAATCACAGTCACTATTACCACCACCACCTTCTTATTAACATCGGATCATCATCGTATCATCAATATCAATATACTAACATTTATGGAATACTTAATATATGCTAGAGAATGCATTATCTCATGTAAGATCCATAGTACTGGTAACTCCTGTTCAATGAGGAGAAAACTTAGGTTAATAGAAGTTAAGTAACTCATCCAGAGTCAAAGCTGCTAAAAGTAGTAAACCTGAAATTTGAACAAAAACATCCTGACTTCTGATGTTGACATAAATTCTGGAGGAAAGAAGGTACTTAAGACCATATATGCATTTTTTTTTTAAAACCTTCTGCTGCAAACTATGCCTTGTGTCATGTTGCCGTGTTATATACAGTGGGAAAGCAATGATAACAGGCAGAAATAAGATATTTTTTGTGACCATAATTCTTATAATTAGCAAATTATGATATCACTCTCAGAACTTCTTCAGAATTAGGTAGGAACTATTTTTTCATGTAAAACATTTACTTTCTATCTTGATCTACATATTTTTACCCAAACATACAATAAACAATCTAATAAGTATAAGCAATGTTTCCTTTATTATTAATAAAAAATATAATCATGTCAAATTATATAGAGAACCCCTTAAGAATTTGCATGCATGTGGTCAAGTGAGTAATAAAATTCAGTTGGCCCTCAACGTTGCAATGGTAAAAGCAGATATAAACTTGAATTTAACCAGGGAACATTTTACTCATCCAGTAAAAGCTTGGTTTGGTGCAGTTCCATTTGGCCAACTCACTCATAAAATGACTTTTTCATGTTAAAATATCTAATACCCAATAGCTCAAGTCACTGATGTATGATACGTTCCTCCTCTAACAACAGAAATTAAACAAAGTGCCTTGGTTTGAGTTGCAGTGTTCTTTTATTCACAAACAGAAACTCTTGGAATATAAAACAAATGGCATGTTCCCATAATAATTCTAACTTGTTAAAAGTAAATTGTTTATTGTCATAGCTTTATATTATCATATCTCAACAATAAAACATCCATCTATTTCTCTGGAGACTCTAAAAGCATGGGTGGCATTAAATTACTTCCTTAGGGTGTAATACAGGCAAAACTGTCTCTGTTAATGCTGTTTATTTTTATTTATCTTTGGGATCCACATTTAAAAAAAAAGACTTTCTGAAATCTCAAATTTCCTATCTGTAAACTTTAGAAAATAACATAATTCTGGTGATTTTTGTAGCATTCAGTGTTGTTTTGTTGGTCTTAGATGTTCTCATATGAAGATTTAATCATTACAAAATTGCTCCAAAGGTGATACTTTGGGCATATTACAATAATATATCTGGGCTTAATTCACACCTCTAATAGATAATCCAATTACACACAACAATTGTTTTCTTGAACTTCTCGAATTTGTTAATTCTATCTAGGAAACAAAGGCAAGCATGAAAACCAACCACTACCACCCACAGGCACCAGCTGCAGTGCAAGCTGGATTGGAGCCTCAATTTCCCTTTGGCACCAAGCACCATCTGGCTGCCCACTTTCAAGACACTGAAAATCAGTGAGGAAAGGTATCTATTAATATCCCAGTAATAATTTGGGAAAGCCTTCTATCCTATTACAACTACATGGCATCACAACTTTATTAGAGAATGCCACCACTCATGCCTTAGAGTCCACATTTAGAACTAATTTTGAAGGAGAGGCCTTTACCAATAAACCACAGAGCATGCAACACTTGGGTTTTTTTTTTTTTTTGCACCCTTTTTAAGTATAGAGTTTTGAAATCCTTCTCTGCTACTACAAGTTTGCTTCCCACCTGTTTAAGGAACTTGGAGAGAAGCGTCACAAGTCTATGACAATGACTGGCAATAAAAACATGGTCATTCATGCCAATGAACATTAAAAAATAAAAGGTAGACTCCGGAAGGGGGAAAATGTCTTGAGAAGTGAGTTTGCAGACTTAGGTGACGCTCTCACAATATGACACTATTGTTATCCAAAGGGAAACACCTGTTTCTCAGTACTCAATCATGAAATTTACCATAAAGAGGAGCATTTGGGGGTTCCTTTATGTTGCTATGCTTCCTGCTGTTTATTCCCAACACAACCTGGTTCAATACCTTTCTTGTGATGCTATTTTCCAAACTGTTTCCACAATCCTGCAATGTAAGTACCTTAACTTGAGTTACAGGGCTGGTCCCTCTCTTTTCATTTTTTATCCCAGTAGGTGAGACTGCCCCTGCTGTGTTTGGTGGCTGTGGAGTTGATGGCATCTTTGCTCCAGGTGACACCTGCATGCTGGCCAGCTGAGCCGCATAGAGCTGCTGCAAAACAGGGGAGAAAACATTATCTTTTTAGATGCACTGAAATGGAGTTTGTTGGGTCTTTTTTTAAACTTACCGTATTGTTAGATAGCTATTTCTGTGAAAGCCTAGCAATTTCTCTTTCACTATTTTTAAAGAGGAAAATAATAGAGAGACCAAATAACACGACAGAAAGAATAATGTTATAGGAGCCATTGTTCTATTTCTGGTCCTTCTAGCATTAAATTTATGATCCCTGAACAAAGAACTTGATGGCTCTAGAACTCAGTTTCTTCGATTGAACAAAAGGGAATTGGGCTAAATGGTCTCTAAGATTCTTTCTAGTGTCTAATATATTATAATACATTTAAAGTTGGTATGTCCATTCATGTAATTTTAATATTCATGAACTAAGAAACTAATCTGAATTCTCCTGGAGATTCCTGGAAGAATTAAATCATTCTGATTCAATACTGACCAAACTGCTGTGGAGATACTGATCTTCTGGATGATAAAAGTACTGCCATCAGGATCCCTGAGGCCCAATGACAGTCACCTTTTCCTGGAGTTTTATTTTCATGAAGCAAATAACATCATCCTCAGGGGAATATTGCCAGATTTGTGGTTTAAAAAAATCAAGCTTCTTTTTCCTAGCACAAGATGTTAAATCCTTGTCAACATATTAGAATTTGGGCAAAATTGGCAATAAATGAATGTGATAATCTGCTGTGGTTAACTAGAATTCAATACCTCAATCTTCACACTATTTATTACTGGAAACCCCATTCAAATATTTCCTTTTCTTCTTATCATCAAGATTAAGTCATTACCTTGATAGTCATATTTCTATCGTAATAAATAAAAAGCTTCCTAGTTCGTCAATAGCAGGAAAAAATAGCTCAAACTTTGCCATATTAGTAGGGGAGAAAAAACAGGTGGTTTGTATGTAATTTTCAGCATTACTATCATTCAGATGGACAAATAAAAAAAATTACAGTAATCAGAAACAGACCTTTCAGCACATGTAATTAAATGAAAGCTTAATAAAGAATAATTTGCAAGAGCCAGATGTGCTTATGTCATGATTGTTGCTTTCTTTGGAACAATTTTTCTAATATAACAAGCCTCTAAAGAAATGAAAGTTTCATAGTTCTGTATGTGCAATGACTCAGTGGCAAGAAAAATTCATAAATAAGAGTCAGTTAAACTGCTAGAACTTAGTAGGGAAGGGTTTTTTGTTTTTTGTTTTTCCTCTTGGTTGCATCTTTTCTTTTGAAATTCAGTCAGATGTCTTCAAAACTTCTGAAAAATTTCTGATTGGACTAAGCCAGTGAAGAAAAGCTCTACACTGGGTAAAGTGGGAATGGTTCAGAGCTGAGAGGCTGTTGGCTCATAGTAACTGGTATCACGACCAATATACGCTATTATTCAGTATTAGAGAGTCTCTTGGAGAAACGAGTGACCTTGGACATCATTTATGCCTCAGGGCTTCAAAGAATCAGAAGGAAGTCAAATTTACTCAATTTTGAGTCCTATAGAAAACCTCAACTAATGAAAAAAGCAGAAAAGCACATCTTCGGAAACAAAACTATTTTAAAGAAAGTGATTCAATTAAAAAATATGTGAAATTGAAAAATAGTTGTCTTTTTTTTTTTAGAAATGGTGTTAATTGCTTCCTTTAAAGCCTTGATAATCTTTATTTTTTTTATTTTACCCTTTCCATTGGGTTGTACTGAAGAGAGGCAGGACTCCTTAAACGCTCAGATTCCTTGGTATCGATGCCTCAGTGCTCTTTGTGGGTTGTGACTGCTGATACATGAAAGATAGGAGGACAGCCACATTCCATAAAACTCAGTCATATAAACTGGATAGTTGGCATCAAATAAGACTTAGAAGAATGGATTTTGAAATAATTATAAAATGGAGTCCAATGTAAAGATAGAAGGTATTCATAAAATAAAAAATTTCACATTCTAACAAAATATACAATTTTAGGTATAAGTAGTATTTTTTTGCTACTGAAGAGTTTATATCTCACTTGAATAAAAAGAATGCTATTCATCGAATAGGTGTAGGTTTACAAAACAATGTCACAGACATCTCCTCTAAGTTAACGTTAATTAAGTGTGCTCAGGACTCTTTGTTAGTACCAGAGAAGGATTCAAGGTCTTGAAACAAGCATATAGCTCTGGAGAATGTAAAATATAGATCCTCAGCTTATTCTGAAAATTTTTTATGGTGTTTATCACTTTTTTTTAACCTTGAGTTTAGTTATGTCCATTTGTCTCATCATACTTGATACGCTATAAGCCTATTGAAGACATAATCAACCTAATTATTTTTGAATACCTAACATTAAAAACAGTACATTAAAGGATTCACAATAGCCAAAAGTTGTAAAAAACCTAAGTGCTCATCAAAAATGACTAAAGTTGTTGATTGGATAAAGAAGTTGACTGAATAAATGAAATACTATTCAACTACAAAATAACTGAAATTATACCATTTTCAGTAATGTGGATGGACTCAGAGGGTATTATGCTTTGTGCAATAACTCAGGTGAAGAAAGACACTGAATGATTTCACGTATATATGCTTCATAAAGAATGAATAATGAATGAACTAAATAAAGCAAAAATAAACTATGAAACCAAATTACTGGTTACCAGAAGGGAATGGGGGAAGGAGGGTGGACTGGGTAAATTTTATGTTGAAGGATGGAATTTGACTTTTAGTGGCGAATATGATGTACTGTATACAGATGCTTATTTATAATAATAATAATGTATACCTGAAACTTATATAATGTTATAAATCAATATTACTTAAATAAAATGTTTAAATAATGCATATAAAGATAATGTGAGATAAGCAATCATGAATTAATATATTATATACACTCACTGAATGTTAGGATATTCTCTATTAGTGAGGTAACAAAGAGGGCATGTCATCATATTTATTATATATGTAATGGATAATATCATAATTTAAAATGTTAATGGTGCATAACACTAAACTCTGGTGATGGGTTTGGTGTTATATACACATTTAAAAAATATGTGAGTATATTTTTATATAGTATTGTGAACAAATGAGATACTAATAAAATAAACTTATTTTTAAAATTAAGGGAAATTAAATTCAGTCCAAGTTAAATTATGTTGTTTCATAAGAAATGACTCTTAAGAGTTCCTTTGAGTTGTGGTTATACTTTTTGAGCAGTAATTGAAGAATAGTACCAATTTTTCTTCTTAGTCTAGTTACTTATAAATTTAAAGTTTCTAGTGGTGGGTGTGGTGTGAAGTACAGACTGAGTTGCAGTTTCAATATCCTAAATGGAATTTAGCATTGTGAACTAAAGAAATAATAACTATTACTTAAAATTATTAAAGTTTCTCTAAATGCTACTGCATCCTTTTTTGAAACAATATAAAATATTAGTTATTAGAATAAATAGCTTTAGTTAGAAAGGTCCTTTGCAGATGAATGATTTAGGAAGGAAAAATGTTAAACCCTGATTGCTATATAAAATAAGGTAACAAAAATATCATTCCACATAAGATTCCCATATCATAGATCAAAGTCATAATGATGATAATAATGACTCTACATTTCCCAAAATAGCAGAGTTTTTAAAAAGTTAACAATGTAATAAAGCTTATACCAGGCTTAATTCAAATCATAAACATTTTAACTTTGATAAGGACTTTTTGTATATGTTTCTTCTATTTCCAGTTTTGAAAAGTTTAGCAATTGCTTGGGATACTGAATTGTTTTTATCCAAGATCAGTAAAAAGCATGGAGTGTCTACATGTAAAATGAACCTAGTTAATTATTTTTCAAAATTATAAAGTCACCTATATTATAGAAGCACTTTAAGAAGTGCTTTTGCTATCTCATGGATAAAAATATTCCATCTTTGTTACTATTTCAATTTTAAGAAAGTAGTCAAGCATCGCAATTTGGGGAAACAATGACATAGTTAGCAGCTAGAACTTACAGGGGCCTTTACAGATCATTTAATCTTGTCTGATCTCCTCAATCTACTGCTGAGCTGAACTCTAGAAAACAGCAATTGCAGGTCCAAGATCTTATAAGTAGTATTAGCGTTAGAAGAATAATTCCCTGGCTCTCACACTAATATTATCATTAAAGTATAAAATGACATATTATGAACCGTTCTTTGCACTTTTCAAGCACCTTTCCAGCACTGATGAATTATTCGTGACAAATCTTCATTAAATGCTTACTATTAACTAAATGCTATGTTAAACACAAGAGGTACAGCAAGAAGCAACTAAGAAACAGTCCTTGGATAAGTAGACAAATAAATTGTTATTAAAAAAGTGTGGAGATAGAAATTATAATTAGGATAAGTACTGAAATACAAAAACGCAGATTGCCAAGAGACCATCTAACAGAAGTAGTTAATGCAGGAGTAGGGGTGGGGGAGCACGGATCAGAATAGCTTCTCCAAATAAGTAACATTTTAAGTAAGAATCACCCAGGTGAACAGAGTGATTAAGACTATTCCAGCAAGAAGAAGCATTTATTATTCGGGCTCTTGGTAGTGAAAAAACAAATTAGAAAGATAATTTGAGATAAAAAAATGTTTAAGTTAACATGGCAAGACCATGGCATGAGAAGAGGCTAGAGAGGGTCTGAGAGGCCCTATTAATATTTTTAGACTTCATCCCCAAAAGAGAAGTATCTAGACAGAGCAATGCATTAAAACCAAGAAATACAAATACTGTATAACTTCATTCATATGAGGTATACAGAGAAGTCAAACGAATGAACCAAACAGTATAAAAGCAGTTGCCCGAGGTGAGGGTGAGACGTAATGTGGTAGAGAGGTCAATTACAGGTTGAAAGACAGAACTCAAGTGTTGGTATTGAAATTAATGCAGCATATATAATATGTTATGTCAATATTTTTTTAAATACACAGAGAATCTTTTCTATGTTTTACCTCTAACTTATTGATCAATCTTTTAAATAAATTTGGATTAAGAAAGTTCAATGCAGATGTCACAAATCCACAAATATAACCCTCTAACAAAGTTTCTGGAGTTCTATGTCTGGAGACTAGTCTTAAGCAAAAATTTACCTTGCTTTTGGATTCTAGTGGCACTTTAATGAACTACGCCTGCTCAGATCCTACCAACTATCTATCCTGCCATCCAAACTGTGTTATGGAGAAATCCTTGAGTGCTTCTCAGTATGCACACTGACCTACCTAAATACTGTATTATATCAGAGCCATTAAATAACAGACTATTATACTGGGGAAGATACCCCCCAATATGTCCAAATTCATGTCACTTTATAATGGGTGGTTTTATAGTGTTTAACATTTACCCTAAGATGAAATATATATTTGTATGCCTACTTTCTGTGATGAATTATGTGAACCACCAATGGAAAGTGCCAGAGAAAAAAGGTGCAAGGCCTTTTCTCATAATCATGATTGTCGCATAACAGTTATCCAGTTAAGTGATTCACCATCACCCCCACTGTACATTGTGTGTTAATTTAACAAACATAGATTGAGCATTAATTCAATCAGGTACTGTGTCACGTATTCTACATTTATTATTTTATTTACACTTCAAAATAATGATATATAATAGGAGTTGTTATCCATTTTAGAGTCAGTTTCATTATTACACCCATGTTCTTTATGTTTTATATGTTAAAATTAGAATATTTTAAATAAGCTATACAGTGAAACACAATGAAAACTTATCTTGTTTCTACCCACCAGACAAGAACATCCAAGGAGAAGGGAGATACTAATGCAGTGGCTGTTCTGCGTTCCAGATGTCTTATAGCTACTCTTTCTATGAGAGTATTTCTTAATCCTCAAATGGATACAAGGGATTAATGGTACCATGAGCACCTTGAAGGAGCAATGGGAAATATTTTTATCTAAATAATCCCCTGCTCAAGTCACTCTTCGAGTCATAACAGAAATCACTTGAAATACCTAGTGACACACGTTGGATAGACTGATAGAGCAAAAAGAACTATGCAGAATATAGAACAGAACTATAGAGAGTATAGGTTGAAATAGAATTGATAAAAATAGAAACTGAAAGGGGTTTTAAATGGGCAACAGTGTGTTCCAGTATATGGAAAGAAAACATATCAGATTCTCTTTGGAGTAAATTCTCCTGTGTCTTGTCATTTCTATTAGAAATGAGCATTTTAAAGCAGCCTTTAGGGATCTAGCCCAAAGAGAAAAAAAAAAAATTCTTCTTCAAATACATCTTGCCTATTGTTTGATAATGAAGAAAGGTCGAGAACGGAAAGTGCTCTTTTATAAAAACAGATTCACCAGGTGTTACTGAAAGACTTTAATTCTTACCTTTATATTACCACGCTGGCTACGGTTCCTTATAATTCATGGGAATACCAGGCCTCATCTGAGTTATCTCAGAATCTGTTCTTGTGCACCAGACACCTCATGGGGCAACAGGAGATGTGGAAGGAAACATGCAGGGTGAATAGAGGGGCATCCCTAAGCTAAAGCCATTATTTGCTTGATTGATACTAACTCCAGGCCTAAGACTTGTTCCACCCTCCAGGGATATCCTGGATTCTGTTACCTTCTCAAAGTAACTCTGATGCCCATTCCTCTGCCTACCAAGAAAGGCATGCTCTAAAGCTGGGTAAGTTTGGCTATGAGGTTGTGAGAAGATGGAATGGAGACGGGGTAATTAAAAAAAATGAATTTAATGCTGTTCAGCACAAGGAAGAAAGTGTGTCAGTAACAAGTCATTACAGACTAAAGTGGAGGTGGGGGAGAGAACTTAAAAATAATTTGAAAGAGATCACAAACACTTTTACTTCTCATAAAACTCCAATGTAAACAAAATGATCCAGGAAATTTAGCTGTGGTTTTACGGTAGGAAAGAACTAACGTCCTTGTTTTCAGCATAGAAGGTACTTGTTTAACTATACTCCTAATATTTAACACCAAAGAAAACTGACTGCAGGGATAGGTGGTGAGACGAGGAATAAGGGAAGAACAACCACTCCTACTCCTCACATTCTGGATTAATTTCCAAGTCAGTCTCCTTGACCCTCTGTGTATACAGTTTTCCATTGCCGTATTTCTCCTTTCCATTAACCCCTCTTGTTTGTTATAATTCTATGCATCTGTTGAGCCTCAACTCAAAACTCCTAAAACCTTATCTGTCTACTATCTCCTTTGTTTTCCCACAATATCGCACCCTTTGTCTTATGTATTCTATGAGAATTTATTTTTCAGTCTCTATCAACAAACCACGAGCTCCTTAAGGAAGAGAATGAGTCTTAATTTATTTTATGTCTCTAACAACTAACATAATGCCTGAAATTTAATAAATATTCTGTTAACACTGACCAGTAAAATCTCACTTCCATTATTGTCTCTACTTCTTGGAATTGTTATCATTTCTGTCCACGTCTTTTTTTTAGTATATGTTTCCTCATACCTTCTCCAAAAGGAACCCGGAGAGGGAGGTTTTTTCTTTGTATATTGTCTTCCTTAACCTATAAGCATGTGAGTTAACCATATAATGCACTATTTTCTTGCAAAAAACACTACATAACAAGATGTTATCAAAAGAAAGATTTATAAGCATCCCCTAATCCCTTTGTTCTACAGATGAAAACTTAAATCTAGAGAAATCTTGGGGAGAGAGGCATACTCCCCTCACCTCCAATATATCAAAATTTATAATGGTATTTTTTAGAACATTTTTTAACATTTACCCTAAGATGAAATATATATTTGTACAACTACATTCTATGATGAATTATATAAGATCCCCAATGTTAAGTGCCAGAGAAAAAAAGCTGCAAGGCCTTTTCTTTCTAAATATGAAAGGTAATTTGCATAAGAAAACCAATTAGTGGGCAGTAGGTAGAATGAAATCTAGAACCCAGGTTCCATGTTTTCCCCATCCTGTATTCGTACAGATTCATTTCTCCTTGTGTTCTGCTCTCTTAGGGATCTGACTGCAAATAGAAGGCGTACATTCTGCCAGAACTTTTAATTTGAACTACATAAAAAGGATGTTTTTCCATGATTCTTCTAGGATTAAAAGAGACATTTATCCTAAATGTACTTGAAAAGCAATCACTGGGCACCCAAGAATGATCAATGTTGGAGATTTTTATTATTTGTTTAAAATGTGTACATTTTAAAATGCAACCATAGTAACTGGGTTTGGGTAATTATAATCATGTTAAGGTGTTCTCAGATTTTTTAAATTAAAGTTTATGCAAATACACATAAGGGCTGAAATTTTTTCTCAGGTAAGAGTAGACCTATTTTCACCTCCTTTGAGACTTCTGTCATTTGCCTTTCCACAACCACCAAAGGAAAAATGGGACAAGCATTGACAGTAAGTCACTGGAGAGCTAAGACCTATTTAATTTCCTTCATTATCCCCTGCAGCCAGCTTAACAATGTCAAGTAAAGAAAAATGAATTGAAAAAGAGTTTTCCTGGCTAAGGATCCTCTTGCCTATTTTCCCAAGCACTGGGTAGCTTGGTCCTCTGACATAGCTCATTGTACTAATGGGGCAGAGGAAGCGAGAGGAATATGCTGGGTGTGAAGGAGATTTGAGAAGCTATAAAGAAGAAAAAAAGAATAGAAGAGAGGCTCGGTCAAAGACTTACATAAAGAGAAATATTTTTAAATTCAGAATCATCAGGTAATAGAGCACTCAATTGTCTGACACAAAAAAAAGAAAGAAAAAAAGAAGAGAAAAGAAAAGAAAAAAGTGGTACTTCATTCCCCAGTTGCACCAATTATATTGGAAAGCATTCTGAAGAGCTTTTCCTGATAGAGCAAAGTGTAAATAACCAAGAATAAACAAAGCAACCTTTAAGATTTTTTAATAAGAAAACTCAATCTGCTTCTTACAACTATCATTTCTCAGGGTGCTGAATAAAATGTGCAAATATATAATGTTTTATTTACATCAATAAAAGTTTACTCATTGAAACAATTAGTAATTTGGTTCTTGAAGCAAGATATGTGAAGAGGTGATAATGAGGACAGTTGGAAATCAGCATTATGAGAGTGAATCTGACTGTTTTCCTTTTGTTTCCAAGAGCTGGGCATGTAGTGCTGAAGATCCGGTTCTCTGAATGTGCTTCAAGTGCTTGCATTTGTAAAGCTCCTTAACTCTCTAGTCACAAAGCCCTAACTGATCATGGAAGTCTTAAACAAGGGCATCTGACCCTACCAATACGATATAAAAATTTATCAATGAGTCTAGAAGTTAAATCTGAAACTAAGCAGCATGATTTCCCATAAAGTAAGTCACAGGTTAGTTTTCAGGACACACACACACACACACACACACACACACACACACAAACACACATCCATGTGTTGAGCTCAATGAAGTTCTTTCAGTAAATTAATTTGTATTAGGTTCCCGATATTTAAAAGCATTATTTCTTTATAACTGAAAGGTGAGTTTGGTTCAGATTCATTTAAAAAATATTTACTGAGTGACAACTATGGGTCACGTACTATATAGGTTTTGAGAAAATGGAAGTGAGAAGTGATAAAGGGGAAAAGGAGAGGGGAGTAAAATACAAGCTAGTATATAATATTTAATTTTGATGTTGACATGTGCTATGAAATCTGAAGTAGTCAGGTATGTAAATATGGGGAGAGGGAGAATTTTTAAATATAGAAGAGCTCAGGAAAACTTAAAAAAAGGGAATATTTGAATACAGACCTGAAAGAAATGAGGGAGTAAGCTGTGTCATTATCTGGGGATAGCATTCCAGGCAGTGGCAAAGGATAGGTAAAAGTCCTGGGGCAAGGGTGTGCTTGTACCTGAAATGTTTGAGAAATAAGGAGTCCAGGGTGGCTAGAGCAGAGTGGCTGGGCAATGGGTAATAGGTCAGGTGTCAGAGATAACAATTGAGCTAGATCATGTAGACCTTATGTACTATCAGAAAGACTTTGAATTCCATTCTGAGTCTCTGGGTTTCTAAGAAACACCATTAAAACAAGATGGCGGAGTTGGAAATCCCTCAGCAATACCCACATGAAAACCTGGAGCTATGCCAAGGCTCTCTTGCCTTGGCCCATGATGACTGCCAAGGAACCAGATGCTGTTGCTTGAAAAATATTCTACAACTGCCCAGCTTATATGTCCTTCTATTTCCCATCCATAATGAAGCCTCCAAAACAACACCGAATGAAGACAAATATGGGTAAGCATGCAGTAGAAGAACATTTTTATGTATATTGTTAAAAATATACACATGCAACACATATAGGGAAAACAAAATGGCATGAAATGGCAGCATAATATTTTCTAACTACTTTTTTTTTTCATGGTACTCAACAGCCAGAACAAATGTTACTGGTTGGAAATATATGTGTTTACCATAATGTTTTTACCATTTTAAAATAGAACCTGGCTTTTAATCTACCAGTAGATCTTGGAAGATCAAACACAAGAATTGTGCTAATGATCAAAATTCACACCTGTGATGAAATGTGAAAACTTACCAAATATAAATTTCACATTAATAATATTAATATGAAATGTGTATTTTAATAAATATTGAAATAAATAAAGATGCATTTTTGAATTTACTTCTAAGTGATCAGGTAAAGTAGGCAAGAAATAGTGCAAAACACCCTCTTTCTACTCCCTCTTATATTTTCTTCTGTATTTCCTTAATTCAAATAAATGTTTTACCCTACTTGAGAGCCACCTCCACTTACTGTCATTTTTTAAACTGTAAATTATTAGTATCGCCAATTGGAGAGTTACAGCGTATTTTGCAGTATGTAAATATGCCATCTGTACCCTACAGTAATACCCACGGCTCATCCCTAATTAGCAGAAAGAAATGATACCTTATACATAAAAACCAAAGCAAAAATCATTCAAATAGTATATAATAAACATATAACATGCTTTATTGTCACTCGACATTTATGTAATACATATGTAAAGAATCCTTGAAAGATCCTTATTATCAATCAAGTAATAGTTAACATAAAGAACTGAAGTAGAAACTTAGAAAGTAAGGTTTAAATGTTACATGAGAGGCAGGATAGCATAGGGATTAAGCGCGCACTCTCTTTAATCAGGACTACTGGTTATTAACTGTGCAATCACAAGCAAGTTGTTCAATCTTTCTGAACCTTAAATTTCTGCATTTGTAAAGTGGTAAAAATAATGATGCATATTCCAAAATATTATTGTATATAGTAGATAAGTTAATGCACATAACATACTTATAATAGGCGTACACTGTAAAGACTAAATGCTTGTTGGCTTTTATTTTTATTGGTATATTCCCTTTAAGATAAGTCGCTCCAAAGATCTCATTCGGAAAATCATTTGCCATATTTCTTTAATTTAGCAAAAGTGTATTAGGGATAAAAGAAATAAAGAAAACTTCCTGTCTTTCAGGAGTTCACTGCAGGGTAAGTAGAGAGGAAGAAAGACATGGGATAATGACAGCATTTATAAGTTATTACTGAAACGCCGTCACTGGGAATAACCAGTTCTTCCCCAACCTTACCGAGATGTAATTGACAAATAACATCATGTAAGTTTAAGGTGTACACCATGACGTACATGTACATATTGTGAGATGATTAGCACAATAAAGTTAGTTAACACATCCATCACAGTTAGTCTTGACTGAGGACAATTAAGTAGGCTTTGTTTACTGTTACACGGCAGAAAGAGAGCCTTTGTCAAATAAAAGTTACAAGTCAATTCCATAAAATTATTTAAAAAAAAAAAAGATCCTTGGGCAGAACAGACACCAATCACTGCAACATGGGAAGTGTTTACACACTAATAGAGTTTCTGTTCTGCTTTCAGTAATTTCTCCTCTTCCCAATCCATTCCTTCTGGTTAGGAACCAAAGGCTATGCACCACAAAAACCAGGATGTTCATATTAAGGGCCAGTATGTCTTTGAGAAAGAATTACACATTGTAACATGTAGTACTCCTCCGGCAAAAGGGAAACTACACTTGGTTATTCATTATTCAGACTTTGTTTTGTTCTTGTCGTCATTATTCATTTAAGTATTCAACGTTCTCATTCAGGGGAGATATTTTGTATCTCAATATCTCCTCTAAGTCTACCATAACACCTCTAGAAAACTTTCATTATATAATGTAAAATAACAGCTTTAGTTTGCTAAAAAGGCATAATTCTGATGGACCATGGAATATTTATGTCTCTATGCAGCTCTTTGAAGGAATAATCTCATGTTTTTGTGCCTGTAGTAGGTCAGAGGTTCAAATCAGCACTTCTTTCTGTCACTCCTTATATGTTTTACTATAATTTACAGCTCAGCAAGAGGACTTATAAAACAAAAGCGTCTATTTTATTTCAGCAACTAATTCTAGTTAATCAAAGATTTCCAGCCAAACAACCCAGCATGAAACTCTGCAAGGAAAATATGAGGAGAACAAAGCATTTTGTCAAATAACACATCTCATGATGTAAACACATATGTCTCTTAAAGGAAATTTTATCGTTTCCACATTATCGGCGTACAAAAGGAGCATTCTTGTCACAGACCTGGTGTGACTGTGGAGTCATCGTCATTGGAAACAAGAGCCTGATTAGGTTCCCACACAGATATGAATAGACTTTCCCTTTTTAGAGAAATAGCTGCTTTTATTCCTTTTTAAAACAGACTGGTAATTGTCACCCTAAAAACACTGAATTGTACTAGGGCAACATTTGTTTCTACTCTTTCTTCCCATCTTTTTAGAATCAGCCAATAACATTACTATCCCTTCTGGTTGGTCCTCTTCTGGAAAGTCTGAATTAATCCACAGCTGTGTGAATGTGAAAAAGGGACACAGCAGGCTAAGTCTGTTGGGTCTCTTGTCTGCTAATAAAGTGCACAGTCTGCAGGACAGATGTTAAGAGGATCTGTTAAATAAGTCAGTGGCAGAGATCTTGACCTCTGCCAAGGAACATTTTATTATTCCAGAAAGGGGCATAATTGCAAAGCATTAACAATTAGAAGGACCATAGTTTTTCTTTATAGATTTCACTCCTTGTTTCATCATTGAAATATAGTATCAAGACCCATTCACTAAGAAGAAATATGTTGAATATAATTGGGTTTAATACAAATTGCAGATTACAAAATTTCCCCAGATCTCAAGGAAATGGCTGGACCTTGGCTTTGCTTCATTCTTGAATTTTTTTTTTTATTCTGTCTGTATCTCTATACTATTTGTACTGTTTCATCTGCTACAGGGTACTAGTATACTAAGGGGGCTTAGTTTCCTACCTGTTCAATCTAGTGTAGCAGGAAATGTAAATGAGAGATCAAATTAATAGAGGGATATCACATCATAAAGTTGTTCACCGTACCTTATACCACATTGTCCGTCATATATGGTGTGAAGAAAACCACGTCCACCACATGTGCTGCAAATTCCCAAGGGTGTTGTAAAAGCTATTTTGTGATCTGACCCCTTGCTTACCTTTTCCATCTCACCTACCATTGATTTTATACACTTAGCCTCTGCTAGGATGCTTGTCGTTTTCTGAAGGTACCAAGCTGTCTATAGCTTCCACACCTATGGGCAGGATGTGCTCTTTGAGTGCCGTTCCCTTTCTTTATAACTGTGCCACTCTGCATCCTCACCCCATAAAACAAGTGAACTTCTTTCTCCTTTCAAGTTTCAATTTTAACATCACTTCATCCACAGATTGTCAATATTTCCCAGGTCAGGGCTTAACATTTGCTCTTCCCACAGCATTTTCATTTTGGAAATACATCTATTCTAATACGTATCACTTTGTTTATTGGGCTGTGGCCCCTTTGAGAGTGGGTATCAAGTTCTGCTGATCTTTGTATCCCAAATAACCCCACCCCCCAAAAAAAAAAAAATGAAGAGCTTACTATACAGTACATACTTGTGAGTATTTGGAGAGTTAATGTATGAATAAACTAATTAAATATTAATTCATTGTCATATTTGTATAAATTTATATTATGACTTTGTCATTATGACCAGCACTGTTAACAGGATTTTGCACTTTATAGGGCTTTACACTGACTTTTTTTTAATGGATAATCTTTATTAGATTGGTACAATGAATTACAAAAGTAAATATATCTGTGTAACACCTTATTCTCTCCAACCCTCACCTAGAATTGGTAGAAGTACAAGATCTAATGTCCTCTTGGTCACCTATTTCAATTCAGCTCAATACATGCAAAATTTAGTTATGAGAAGCAATAAAGTTTAGTACTTCACACTGTTGCTTCACATTTTAGCACTTCTTATGTCAAGACATTTACAGGTTTTGGTCAAATAACTCCACCTCTCTGGGTCTCCATATCTTCCACTGTAAAACTGGACAGTGTGTAAAGTCCTTTTCACAAGAATTTTCTTATTTATTCCTCACAAATGTCCTATAGACTCAGTATTACGACTCATCCCATTTAGTAGAATCTTGGTACAGGGAAATTAATTTGCCCTAGTTCCTGGAACCAGTGGTAGAGTTCAGAGTTTACCCTCAAAGTCGCTGCAGATCTTTCTTTCTAGCTCAGGAAGTCAATGAGATGTTACAATCTCATTGTCTATTTGTAATGGTTTCTCTTTCAATACTCTGAATTTTTTCTTGATTAATGGAAAGTCCAGTTTAAAGCACCTTAATCACTGCCTGGCCATCACTTCTTGCTAAAGATTATTACACTAGGCCTCATGCTTTTTTAACTCAGGAGTAGTCATCAGGCTTAGGCATCAGACGAAAAGATTTCTAAGACCATATACAAAGCCAGTTTGGTCAATCAACACATGAGTACATTTATCTACATACATACCAGATGGTCAGTCCTATGTTTTCTGTTCTTATTACTTTGAAGTATTATTAATTTAATTCATTTCCTCCCTAGACTATCACTATATGTTAACAGAACTTGCTTGCCTAGTTTGCCTAACATAATAACTTAAAGTACATAATTTGTTTAAAAAATATATATTAAACTAATGAATAAATAAGAGAGATACAAGTATAAGAGTATGGAGAGAAATTATACTTTTCACTCTTCTACCATGTAGCAGATAATTGGCTTGAGTTACTTTATTTAATCCTCACTATATGGGAGGTATCATTATCCCCACTTCACATCAGAGGTGACTGACATTCAGAGAAAATCAAACCTCTTTTAACTGATGAGATCTTGTGAAACCAAGAAACGTCCTAGCCATTGTATAGAAAGTAACATGTCAGAGAGTAAGCTAGTTGCTAAATAAAGAGTAAGAATGTTGTTCCAATATGTGGCAGCAAGTAATCACCTGGTAACATAAGAAATTTTCCTGTTTCATAGTGAGGTATACCTATATTGGGTGAGAGTTTCCTAATCAGGAAATAGTGTGGATGTAAAATCAGGAAGGATATGGTTGGATATAGATGAATTATGTGTGACTAGTTTGCACTACAACTAAGAAATGTCTCTTTATTAAAACCATTGATAAATGTATGGTGGAGAAAAGAAGTACTTTCACTCAAAGTAGTCACATTCAGACCTCTGCTATCTCAACCAATGTTTCTCATTCTCTCTTTGTTTCGTTGTTTCTAAACTAGTGATTTACCAACACATTATTCAGGGACCGACCCTTGAGATCTGCAAAAAATACTTCCTTGCACATGAGGAAAATGTTCTGAGCAGGTGAACAGCAGCACAGTTCCAAGTGGACTAAGGAGCCCTTAAACTCTGGAGAACAATCCCAATGTAAGGATAGCTGATCTGGGTACACACTCCATTTAGTGACATTATCTACCCTTCCTTTATTTATTTATTTTTTTAATCATTTGCTTTTTTCTTTTGCTTTAGGCAGACCATTGAGAATACGATGCTAAACCACTTTTCCTATAGAGTTTTTAAACTGGGCCTCTGAGAAGGAGTTTGATACAACTCAATGATTGAAGTAATACCTTTGTCCATTTGAGCATTAAATGGTCCATTGAAATACAGCTTAGTTAGAGGGAATTTCAGAAAACAGTACTTTCTAATTTTTTTTTTTTTAATTTCTCTCCCAGCTGACTAGAGCAGAGGTTGGAAAATGCAATTCAATCATTTTCCACAGCCTCTCAGGTCATTCTCTCTCCAGTGTTAATTAAATACACCCCCCTTACAATATGAGAGGTTAAGTGAGATCAACATAGCATTTTTCTCCAATATTTTACTGTGAACACAAATGGCCATAATCTGTTTCTAAAAAGGCTTCTTTGAGCACACAGGTCTCACTAATGAAAAATTATAAGAAGAAAGCAATATAATGTGACAACCATTCATCACAAAATACATTTTAAGTTATTTATTTTCATACCCCTTGTGCTTAAATAACACATATAACAAAGGGAATTGGTGTAACAGATGGTTTCAGCTTTGGGTAACAAATACAGACCAGTTTTTAGTGTGACAAAGTGACTGCAAAAGCCACTGAATAATTCATTTAATGGCTTACCTGAAAGTTTTTCTTTTCCCCAAATTAAAAGAAATTTTCCCCAGCCAAACAAATAAATATTAGTGTCTTTTTTGTCTTTTGTAGTCGAGACTGTATCTTCCATAGTACAACTTGACCAAACTCTAAAACGAGAAAATTGTTGAAATGGTGGTTCCAGACTAGCATTTGAAATTAGAGATGGTTCTTTAAGTTACTAGGTTTATGGTTCTCACAAGCTTCATATACTGTCCAGAGCTATTTGTAAATTAAATCATTTATAACAAAGTTCTTTAACACTCTGTAATTAGTCTTGTCTCTCTGAACATGACTTTACTGTAAATGCTCCTTCCTGACTCTCGTATTGTCCCAAGATTCCTGAGAAGAAAGCAGTCAAGCGATAATTCAACATTATTGCTGCTTCAGTGCACTAATCACTTAAAGAGCAGCAAAGACTGTGCTCTCTGCCCCAGGGCTCCCACAGCCTCCTGGCCAGAGGCAGGCATTCTGACCCAGCAATGTCCAGATGTCAAGAGGAATCCCTAGCTCCTGATGCAGCAGGCACTCCATTCCAGGATGGTCAAACATCTGCTTCATCTGCCGGCATGCAACCTGCTGAACGTGCTCAGAGGGCATCATGGGCCAGGGGTGGGCAAGGACATACTCCCCGGCTACTCCAGGACACTCATCAAAACTTGGAAATTATAAGACAGGCTTAGAAGCTCTCAAAAGATTAGAGCCCTAGCATTCAGCAAAAACATTCTAAGAATTTTCCTCATAAGAAAGCTACAGAATTAGATTTCATGACAGTTCTTATCCTTGTTAAATTCTACTAGGTTGGAAGATTTTTCTGGTCACCTAAGTGGAAATTTGGATTGTTAATTCTTTGGGATCCTAGAATGTCCATGAACGTTGAAATTTTTCCCTTTTATAATATTATTATTTACATTTAATTCTCTGAACATTATAGTAAGAGGAGAATAAGTTATACTTGTAAACTAAATGACTGTGCTTCCTCTATACAGAATTAAAACAAAGAATTCTGGTCAAAAAGTGAAGCTTAAAATGTACTTTAATGATATATTATAGTCTTACTTTGTTTAAAACATGGGTAATTTGGTCCAAGTCACTTAACCAATCTGACCTTCACTTTCTTCTTCCAAAATATAGGGATAATATACAAACATATTTATTATAAAGGCTAAGAATAAATTAATTAGCTTTAAGAGGCCAGATAAGACGTATTATATTTGCATGTATATGTGCTCTTCTGTGTACATATGTAATACTCATACTATTCTTATATTTGCTTTATTTTGTTTTTAGAAAGAAATTTAGGCTTCCTTTATAATATCCAATTCACACATTAAACAGTTACCCTGCCAAGAATGATTCCACTGATCTTAGGAGATCTCAATAACTTGTATCCTATAAAAACTAAACAACTTCCAGGTCCTCTCCCAACTTCATATTCACTTCAGAGTATATAAATAGACTTCTATTCTATCATAGTCAGAAATAATACTTCTTTACTGAAAATGAGAGTACAGGGTGTGCTTAGTACAGTTGAAAAGATGAGTTTGAGGAGTTGGGACTGTTCTAGCCAGAAAGTGACTAGCTAGAATAAGTCTTATGTTTGAAGATCAAAGTGAATGAAGGAGCTGAGAAAAAAACAACAGGTGTCAATTTTTTTAAAAATTTACACATTCAGTTTCAAATGTATAGGTCACTAGTAGGTAGAATATTTCTGTTAAGATTAGGAAGATTTTAATCCCAACTCTTGATTAAGCATTTCTTTCCCTACTTTCTCTTTCTCCCACTCAACTCTAACTTTATGAGGACAGGGTCTTATTTTATCCACTGGAATTTCCCAGTCCCAATAAAACAGGATTTCTCAGTCTCGGCACCAATGATTATTTGAACTGGATGAATATTTGTTGTGATGGGATGTTGTGTGAATTCTAGGGTGTTCAGCAGCATCTGTGGCCTCTACCTACTAGAAGCTGGTAGTAGCTCTCCCTCCACTGAAAGTTGGAGGGAAAATGGCCCTGGTTGAGGACCACTGATCTAAAATTAACAGTTACGGCACATCTAGGCAGTAGATACCTGCTGAATAATTAGAGATTATGTTTGGGTTTTTATATATACTTCTTTAAGTTTCTCAAGCATGATTGCTTATAAATGTCCTTAAAAAAGTTTTTGAGTCAAGCCTTGGTGGCTCAGGCATTATGACTGGAATTCCTGCCAGCATAGTACATATAAAGTTCAAAGACCCAGGTTCATGACTCAGGACAGGGAATTAGGAACAGCAACCAAAATGAATGAATAAGTAAATAAATAAATAGCTCGCTCTCTCTCCACTCTCCCTTCTCCTCTCTCTCCCCTCTCTCCTCTCCTTTCTCTCTCTCTCTCTCTCTCTCTCTCTCTCTCTCTCTCTCTCTCTCTCTCTCTCTCTCTGTCTCTCTCTGTCTCTCTGCCTCTCTCCCTTTCTTCTTTCTACCTACTTGCTCTCATTCCTACCTGCTTCCTTTTGCTTTTTAAAAATAATGACCTTGATACAAGTCTAAAATTAATGCTATTTCATTGTGAACAGTCAAATTCAAAGCTTATAAGTATAATTTCAAGTAACAATTTTTTTTAAAGAATGTAATGCTTCATTCTTTTCTTTAAATGAATAAGTTAGAGTGAAACTTGATAAAGCTTCCTCAAAATGGATTTTCTAGAATAAAAAAAGTTTTATTTCAAACTGGCTTCAAATGAATAGTTTGCTTGCAGTTTGTAGGGTTTAACATAGTCAATACATGCATGCACATGCATTTTAAGCAATAAAAATGTATTTACCTAGATCTAGTTATTTTTGTTTCAGTTCATACCGCTCCAAGTCAATAGTTTTAAGGAAATCAATGATAAGGTACAAAGAATCATGGTCTAGGTTAATTTTATTATTATGACATTTAAGATTGGTTGTAGGTATTATAACAAATGTTACAAGAGAAACACAAGTAAGGAATAAACTCAATGCAGTTTACTAGAAACTAAGAATTCTTGTTTAAGTCTTTGCTTCACCAAATGACTAAGAGGGTAGAGGCTTTGAAATTTTTATTTGGCTTTACTTTGCCTCTATTTTTAGTCTACTGAAGAGAAATGCAAATACTAAGCTAAACCTGCATTAGTGAATATGTAAATATAAAGGAATTGGTGTTTATAAAACTGGAAAAAAGAATGTTGAATTAATTCCTCTCAGTTTGACTCAAGATGACTCTATTGATGTCATGAATTACAAAGGAGGAATAAAAGAAGGGACCATACAATGATATTTTTATGCATACATCAACCAGTACAGAATACTTGTTAAGTATTTAGTGCTTGTTTATATTTAATTGAAAAAATAATCCATCATTAGTGCCATTTAGGCTTGGATGATATGTAAAATAATCTAGTTATTATCCTAAGTCTAATAATCTAGAACAGTCAAAACAAAGTAAGATCATTTCAAATCAGTACAGAGAAATTAAATTATTACAAAATTTTCCCTCATTTTACAGTTTAGGAGGATTTGTACAAACATGCATAGCTCTACCATATGAACTCTTCTCCAAATAAAACAGAAAGGAAGAAGTAACAGAGTAGTCATAATTATATGCTAGCTCGACTGGTCAAAAGTTCTCTCTTCAAAAGGCCATGTCTGTGAGGGAAATCCACTGAATTATAGATTCCCATTTTATTATCTTTTCATATAAAATACTATTTTAAAGGGTTTCAGATTAGAAGAACTAATATTGTCATAATAATCATAGTGTGCAAAATGATATACAGATTCAGCGTATCCCCTATCAAAACCCAATAGCATTTTTAACAGAAATACAAAAAAATAATTCTAAAATCCAAATGCAACCAAAACAAAACCTAAGTAATCAAAGCTATCCTGAAAAAGAAGACAAATCTTGAGGCATCATATTTCCTGACTTTATTAGTAGACAGCTCTAAAAGTACAAAAGAAAAACACTCTCCTCTCCCTGAAGGAGATTTTCTTCCTCTTACCTAAAGGCACCCGTGACCTATAGCCTGAGCATGCTTAAGAACACAGGTGACCTAAAGACTACGCTGATTCACCCTGTGGTCTGGCATCAGTCACCACTCACCTCCTCATTCTAGGTCCCATGAAGCCTCCACGAGTAGAATGCTTAGGGAAAGCAGTGCTTCAAATAATCGCCTTGTCTCCTTACTTATCACAAGTAATAAACCTCTCCTAGTTTAAGGAAACTTGGTCTGTGTGTTTTTTTGGCTTCACCAAGACAAAAAACCTAATGAGTCCAATAACAATTTCAAAGTATATTATAAAGCTATAGTCATCAAAACAGCATGATACTGAAATAAAAAGGACACATAGATCAATGTAACAGAAAAGAGAGCCCAGAAATAAACCCACACAATATACACAGAGCAAAATATTTAGAATGCACAATGTAGAAAGGATAATTTCTTCAATTAATGGTTTTGGAAAAACTGAATAACCACAGGCAAAATACTGAAATTGAACCTCTATTTAAACCACCATACACAAAATTACTTTGAATGTATCGAAGACTTATATGTAAGGCCTGAACTTTCAAGTATACACTCAAAGGAATGAAAATCAAGATCTCAAAGAGATATCTGCATTCCTTTGTTGACTGCAGCACTATTCACAATAATCCAAGGAATAGAAGTACCTAAACGACCACTGGTGGATGACTTGATTTAAATAAATGTAATGGATATATAATATATAATGGAGTATTATCTGGTCTTAAAAAGAGAGGAAATCCTGACTTTTGCAACAATGTGGATGAACATTATGTTAAGTATAATAAGCCAGACACAAAACAAATGATATAATGGTTTATCACTTATAGGAAGAATCTAAAATAGTTCAAGACAGGAAGTAGAATGGTGATTGTCAGAGTCTGGAGAAGTGGGAAACAGGAGGTATTAATAAAAGGGTGCAGATTATCAGTTACAAAATGAATAATCTTAGAAACCTATTGTATAGCATAGAAACTATAGTTGATACTCTTTTTTATATTTTAAAACTTACTAAGAGGATAGATCTTATGCTAAATATTCTTATTGTGAGAGCACACACACACAGACAAAAATAAAAATAATAGTGGGAGGACACTTTTGGAGGTGATAGACATGGTATAGATTAGAGTGATGGCTCCAATCGATTTATACTTAACTCCAAACTCATCCAATTGTATATATCAAATATGCACAGTTTTCTTTATTTCAAGCATATGCCAATATATGCTAAAAAAAATTTCCTCCTGCTCAGACTGTTCTGTTGCCTGATATGTCATTATATTTCATTATATCATCTAAGATTTAATTTCCTAAATGTTTTATATCCTGATTTATTCTACGATTGGAAACTGGAGTGAAGAGTCTTCTAAATCACTAGAATTTTTTGCTTTTATGTCTTCTAATATATTCTTAATTATCTCATCCCTCTGAATTCCAAGGCCGATCATTAATAACACACACACATACATACACATGATACAGGCTACCAACAAAGCAATGCCTAAAAACTCCAGTTTGGCAAAAGAGGAATAAATACACCTGTCACTATTTCAGAAATTATTGTTCCTTACAAGAATTCTATTTAAATACAAGTTTCACACAATGGGAATGTCCTGTCAAGTGGATTAATTAATGAGACTGAAGGTAAATGCATGTTGATGGAACTCTTACTAGGAAAGATAGAGGACGCACTGATTTGTAATTCCAGAAGGGCTTCTACTAAACCATATCTGTGCGTATACATAAACCTCTCATCAATCAAACACCTGTAAAGACAATGGTCAACGGGGTCATATGGTGCACCCTGATGGAGAGCAGACCACATACTCCTGGGTTCAATTCAGGGGGTAGGAGACAATCAGCATGAATAAATGGAAATAAAATACAATGCTTCTTCCTCTTCTCTCTACCTGCTTGCCTACTTACCTTCATTCCTTCCTGCACCTTTCCTTAAAACAACAACAAAATACAGGGTTATGTAAGAAAAGTCATGCTCTCTCAACTTTTAGATATTACCTAAAAAACAACTTAAAGTCAAATTCCTAAAAGAAAATCATTTTTCCAATGTTTCAGTGTTTGTATTGGTATAAATTTCTGCTTCACTGAATAAAATGACAAGTCAGATTTCCAAACACTGTGAAATGTCTCCATACTTCTATGACTTACCTATCTTTTCTTTAAACCTTCTCAGGTTTCAATTGATACTAGCAGTTTTTTTTAAATTTAAAAAGTTCACCTAGAAATGAAATAATGCTTTCTAAAGACAGAGCAGTTGATCATATTATATAATATATTTTATTATATATATATACATATATATATACATATATATGGTCACAGAAGGCTACTAAAGATGAAATTCATTAATTTTTCCTTTTACCAAAAATTATGCCATGCAATGTAGGTATTCAACAGTAAATAAGAGACAAAGTCCAAAAATCCCTGAATTCAGTGTTTTACATTTCAGCAGATTAGAGCTGCCCCTCAGAAGTACTTCAGTAACAAAATTAAAAGTAGAATTGACTGCTTATTGGGATACTAAAAAGTTGAAATGGTTTTTTTCCCCTTTTTTGATGACGATTTTTTGTGTGGAAATTGAATACAACCCTGAGAATCAATATTATTGCCCTTTGAGATGAACAAACTGAAGAAAGGTAATTTGAGAACAGTACAGGACAACATGCAAGTTAGTAATAGTGAAAACTCTGATTCTAATTCCAAAGTAGAGGCCATTCCATTCGTCCACAGCTCATCTAATCCTAGCTATAATGGCTCTCCCAAGTTCCATCACACTTTTGAAGTCAAAGCAGAAGGGAATGCTGATTAAAAGCAAGCATTTTCCATCAAAGCACAACCCCATGGCTGGCATCTTCAAACCAAGCTTTGAATCAGTGCATTCCTCTTTCTCCATTGGGTAGCCAGTAATAGGTCACTCTAATCAACTCTTTATTCAACTCTTTATTAGAAACTACAACCTCCGAAGCTCACCCAACGAAGTTAACTCACCCTCCCTCTCATTCCTTCACAGCACTGAGGCAAGAGGGCAAGGAATGAGCCAGAGAAGAGCATCTAAATTCAATATCAAAAAGATTCAGGCTGGAACTGAAATATAAGCAGAGCATTCTCAGTGTTGATGGGCACTTCTTCACTTTCCATTTATAGCATGAAAATTGGCAATATCATTTAAATAAAATAAGTGGTTGTATTCAATTCTGAAAAAAATTTCAATTGTTCTCCATCTTTGCAAACTTGGCAAGACTTTAATAGTTTAATTTAAGAATAACTTATGATTTTGGTTTTCCTGGTGTTTTAAGGTTCTAATTACACTTTTCCCCTTGAGTCTCCCCTAAACTACACATAATGCCCATCAAATAAATGTGAAAATGCATTTATGTTGTTGTTTTTAAATTTTCATATTTAATTTATTTCATTTAGGCTACTACCCTTAACTGTCATTATAAGAATTGTCTGTTAAAATATGTCCCAACTAAAGCTTGGTAGGCTTTGAATGCTCGATAAAAATCATTCTCTGAGGCTAATGAAGACAGAAACTCTGCCTGTAACAATATTAAGTTTGTTTTCTCTAGTGATTCAGAGAAGTGAGCAATCTGTCAGTAATACATTGAGTGAAATTACTTGTCTTGTAGGAATAACTGCTGACAGTTACTTTATCTCAGGGCTGACCCAAACATCTCCCTGCTGACAAAACAAATTACTATGTCTAACTTTGAAAAGGTTACTAGCTTGTTTTTAATTTTGATTGGTCTTTCAGACCCTTTATACATAAACTCAGTCCCATCCTTCATTGTAAAAAAAAAAAAAGGCAACAAAAAGTGTTTGGGGGAACTGATTTGAATTAATGAGTATGGTGAGCAAAAAAGGAAAGAAAGAAAACCCTATCATTTGGAGATAAGGAAAAGAACTGTTCTTGCTGTTATTCTTTCTTTCCAAGACTGTTATGCAGATAAAACTGGTAAGTGTGTCTACCCAACATTAAGACTGGCAGTGCCGCCAGTGACTGACTGGGTGAGTGAACACATTACCGAGACAGTACTGTAGGAATTAATTTTCTTCAATAAAGTGATTTTTAAGGCTCATATATTTCACAATCTAAACATATGTCACTGTTTCATAAACAAAATAAATGGATTAAAATAATACATTACCAATATGCTGACATGTGGAGATATTTTAATTAGAAATTCTTAAACTGTGTGATATTTAACTGCTATATTTGCTAAAGAAAAGCATGCATCATTTAATAGGAAGGCATGAGACAGGTGTATCACCTTGCATGATATGGTACCAAATTGTGTTTAATAAAAGCTACAACTAAGAGGCAACATTGCTCCCAATTAAAAAACAAAACAAAAAATTAATTTTAAAGATCTATCATATTGAAAGCAACTACACCAAATGAATCAATATAAGAAACCACTTTTTCATTTAAAAACAACAACTGCCATTCGGAGCTTTAGTTTCTGAGACTTTTTTTAGAAACAATCTAACATTTTACCTATTCAAAGGCCATATTTAAATAACTGCCTCATTATACTGGTTCCCCTTCCTTAATGTTCTTTTTGACTTACTTAAAGGACCAATGCTAACATAACTGAGGAAAGCAAATGGCAACTGGTCCTGAAATTTATAAGGATGAGAGAGTTGGAATTAGTAGCAATATAATATATTGTTTACTGTAGCAAGTGCCCTCTGTTCTCTAAAGGTCAAAAGCACAGCAACCTTAGAGTTATAGTTTTTGATTGTTCCCAGGGTTAAACACATTATCAAAATTAATGGTTCAAGGCCCTCAGCCTTCAGATATATGAGTATTCATGCTTCCATCTGCTGAACTGTTTAACTGAAAATAGCATTATTTGGTCTCCTCTCTCCTAAATTGTGTCCTGGAGGCAGGAAAATATCATGCCTTAGATTAGCACAGTATTCACCACCCCTAAACCAGTCTTTGCTGCATCATCTTTATTTTAAAGAAATAATATATATGCTAGTATAAGGATGGTCTTTTCATTTAAAATAGTATCTCCACTTAATAACAAAATTTTAGGCTTCCAGAGTATAACTATAATGCTGTTAAGATTTACCCAGGCTCACTAACGTTAGAAGTGACAACGTTTTTATTTATTTATTTTCTTTAAAGGAAAGGTGCAGGCAGAAATGAAGGCGAGTAGGCAGGCAGACAGGAAAAGAGAGAAGGAAGAAGCACTTTATTTTCACTTAGCTATGCATCTTGGTTCTAGCCCAGGGCATGCACCCAGGTCCTTTGGGATGTATGTGAACTGTGGCAGCCAGAGGCCACTGACAATCTACTACTCCACCAGGACGCACCAGAAGTGATAACCTTTTGAAAGACCAATTAATTCTAATATCAGGTAGCAAATGCTACCTGAGCAATGTAGCAGTGTGTGTGTGGAGGTGGTAAAGAGCTAGATAGTGGTAGTGTGTGAGTATGTGTTGTGGACCTTTCTTCCTAAGGATATCTATTCAGAAATAAAACCAATGAACATAATTGCAATTCTTCCTTAGTATCAACTGTTTATCATGGCCATGATTGTTAACAGAGCTGTGACATCTCAGATTGTTAAAAGAGGAGAAGAAAAACCAAGCTAGAAAGGTAAACAGACTTTACCTTTTGCTCAATATTTAAAATATTAATGACTAGAGCAGTTTAGATATGGGTCTCCACTGTGCTGTTGCAATTAACATGTTGTATTCATACCAGGAAATTTAGGGGAAGGCTTCCTTTCAAATAAGGTTAATCTTAGCTAACTGATGTGCCACAGAAGCAAACAGAGCAAAGGTTTCCTGACATGCAGGGAAAAGGGTGCAAAAATGGAGGCAAGAGAACGGAACAAGAGTAAACAAAACCCCAGCCCCAAACATACACTGCAAAGCTATGAGGGCTCCCACATTAACTGGTTCCCTATTCAGCCTAATTGAAGTAACAGACACATAGCATACGTTGTGCTTCTAGATCAGGACGGCGACAGCACTACGCAGACCTGGCGCTCACATCCATGACATTATGCCTTCCAGAAACGCAGCAGAAATTAGATTTGACAGCACAGGTTCAGTGATGGTAGTGGGGAGAGAAGTCAAGGTAAGTTAAAAATTACTAAAAGAAGGAATTGGGTAGAAAACTAGCTAAGGGAAAGTTGACAGCATAGAACTCAATAAAATAAAAGTCAAAGAGAAGAGGAAATCTTGAATCTGAGCCAAGGCTACCTGCTTTCATATTCTGGCAAGCACTTAAAAAGTTTAATTAACTCTCTATCCTGAGTGGGTAAGCTGGCTGTTACCTACAGAAAGACCTGTTCCCAGTGTCCAGTTACCTCTCTGTTTAGCTCTCCTACGCATGGTGTATTTTCAGAAAGTCCAGAAACATAGCACCCTCTCTTCAGCCAACAGAAAACTTTAGAAGGGAAATCCCTTCTGGCTGAATAGAAGACAGCAGCTCCTCTCCCTGTATATGCCTGGTCACGTCTAGGTGGAAAGCCCCTGCTATCAAAGTGAAAGGGAAAGAAGGTGACACG
Source organism: Solenodon paradoxus (assembly GCA_004363575.1). Taxonomy (NCBI): domain Eukaryota; kingdom Metazoa; phylum Chordata; class Mammalia; order Eulipotyphla; family Solenodontidae; genus Solenodon; species Solenodon paradoxus. Next base: position 618,829 of record RJWH01000398.1, on the reverse strand, counting down.
CTCTGGAACTCTTCCCTAGGCTACTTCCAAGGTGGCCTTTGATCTTGTCCTCGTCTTTCTTCTAATGAGTGAACCTTTCTCTATCATTTTCCAAAAATGCAGATTCAAAAGCAGCAGAGAAGAAGATAAATGTCAAAAGGACGCTTTATTGATTACAAAGTACTTGATATGCATAGACTTGGCAGAGCCAATAAGAGCCAAATATCTAACTTTGCTAGATAAAATCATTTTCTTTTGTTGAACTGAGTTGCCCATCATAAGTTAGAATATAACATTTCAGTGTTCCATATAACCTAGAAAGTGAAAGTGTGTTTCAGTCAGAGGTAACCTGTTTCCACTTGCGTGTGTGTGCGTGTGTGTGTGTGTGTGTGTGTGTGTGTGTGAGAGAGAGAGAGAGAGAGAGAGAGAGAGAGAGAGAGAGAGAGAGAGAGAGAGACAGAGAGAGATTCAATAGACAACTGGTCATTCTCCAGTCTCTGACAGAGAGGAACTCCAGTGATACAGGAGAGCCCTTCAGCACGAAACTGGAGCAAGTTCTTACAGCAGAAAAGGGTTTGACTTTCAAAAGAGCCATAGAAGCCATCTTCTCCCAAGTAGTAAAACTATGCCACAAAACACTGAAAAAGTAAACAAGCAAACAAAAATGCCTTATTGGAAGCTATATTTGAAAAGGATCCTCTAGAAGTCTATGAGATAAAAAGCAACCAGTCAGACTCAGCCAGCTGTCACTACTGCAGTCTGAAAAACTAAATTAGGAAACCTGGATTAGGTAATAACTCTGACTCCATGAATATTTTTTATCTTTGGTTAAACAACTTCACCTTTCTGAACCTCCATTGTCTTTGTCTATACAAGGAGAATTATAGTTTATGAACTTTCAGGATTGTTATATGTTCCAGGGAGACTTTAAAGAAATATCTGAGTGTTCTTTACACACTGGCGAGTACAATACATCAAAAGGTGAAAGCAAGAGCAATGAAAAAGGTTTAGAAAACATTTACAATGTTAAAAAAAAAAAGGTGCCTAAATGTATAACCCTAAACAATCTAATTCAGGAGGAGCATTTGCTTGGGTTTTGTTATCTCTGAAAGAAAAGGAGAAAAATAGTCTCCTTAGAAAATAAAAAAGGGGGAGATTACTACTTTTCAGTGTTGAGATTGAGTATTTGCCACTTTTTTAAAAAGCCTCGAATGTGACGGAACAATCCAGCCCCCACCCAGTGAAGCAGCAACATAAGCATTCATACCTCAATCTGTTTGTGGCTGTAAGAATGGCCACCACCGTGTTCAAAGGTGTCCAAACTCCTGCCAAAACGGTCACTTAGGCCCTTTAGCCTTGGGTTAATTTGTGGGTGGGAGACATGACCCTTCTGTTTAGTAGCGTATTCAGACAAAAAAAAAAAAAAAAAAAGACAAAACACACTGTCAGAACTTATGAAACAGAACACGTATTTCTAAATCCAGGGTATTGACCACACCAAAGAACGGAAAGTAGAAGGTTGAGGACCCAGACACCCTCTCTGTCATAGAAACCAAGATTCAGAGAAACGATCTTGGTCATAGAATCCAACAGTGGCACTGGTTTCTTATTTCTGCCTTTGACTCTGGAAGATACTCCATAGCGTCGCTCCAGAGAAAAGGAGAACTAGGTTTATTAGGAATGAGGTTTCTTTTTAGATTTCCACCAACTACAGTCAATCCAGGATGAGCAGTGAAGAAGGTGAAGGTCTGGACGAGAGGTTGGGTGCGTTCTGGTTAGGCAACCTTTCCAGCTCTACCAGCCAGTCCACAATGGACACCGTCTTTAAGGATTTCTGAATAAGGCTTATAAGGCTTCTCTAAATAATGTAAGATTCTTTATTTGTAGACCCAATTAAAAATATTCAAATGGATGCTTTATGGTAAAATATTTGTACATTTTTATGTTCAAGTCATGTAGGGAATAGCAAAGAAGACATAAAAATGCCTAGCCAAATGCTAATACCTAGGTTATTAAGAAAACTCAAAACTAATCACAATAAAGTATAAGAATAAAAATTTAAAAAATTTAAAATTTCCACTGTACTGAAATCCAAGCTATTATCATATATTTTCCAAATGTTCAAATACTATAAATTTAGTCATTATTTTAATGATATTATCTTTGTTTTTGTTAAAATATATATTATATCTGAGGTCAAATTCTCATTAAAATGCAGTGCTAAAGGTTATAAAGATCACCAAGTCCTATTGTAAATCTCTCATTTAACTGTGAATAAAATAAGGTGCAAATGATTTTTATTCAGCTTCCAAATAGTTTCTCCCCAAATATAGATAACTCTATGAGTAAAGAACACTAATCTAAAACTTGTTCAGAGGCCATGCCCAGACTTTTAACCCTGGAAAGGATGAAAATATACATATTCAAAGCAATGTGTTCATATTTTAACAAATAGTTAAAGCAATTTGGTAATAAAACCGCCTATTCTATGAGATACTAGAAGGAAAATATATCACATTGTCTTTCTGTTTTGATGCTTTATCTATAAAAGTTAATCTGGACATAAGTGGAGACAAGAATGGAAAATTGATAAAAGAAAAACACAATCAGCAACAACTAGTCATAAAAAATCTAAAACCATTAATCCACCTGAGAAAAAATATATAGTTAGTACTAAGTCATAATGCCATTTTCACTTTAAAAATATCAAAACAAGAAGGTTTTCCATTTGCAGGATGGTTAAGTACATAAGGTGTTAATCCTTCTAGGCTATGCTTAAAAAAAGTATTTAACATTCAGGCCATTACTTAGCATACAGCTGGTTAGCAGTTTTCACTAAAATGCTGGCTCCTCTCCCACATTTTTTTCTCTGGCACTTACCTGGAGCTGTAAAGGGCTGAGTCCAGAAGCAGCAGCAGCTGACATTGCTGATGGAATGAACTGTACAGGGTAGTTATCACCTGTCGGAAAGAACAATGCATACAGGTTTAGACAATGCAGAAGGAATCACAGAAGACAAGTACAAACATGGTCCTTGAATTGCCTGAGCTTTACAACATTGCTCTAAGCCCAAACATCTGCAGAAACAAAAGGCTTAGTTGGGCACAGACTTGCAGTGCTGCCTTGGAACTTTTTGTTAACAGATAGCTGGTAGGCAAACTGGCAAAACATGAATGTGATGTTAAAAAAATTAAGTGTGCAATTCAAGCATGTTCACTCCATTACAAATCTTGTAATACATCATTTTTTTAAGAGTAAAAAAAATATCTTAAAGCCAGGCTGACACTCAGTTCACTGAGAAAGCATTAAGGCTTTTATATCAGAAAAACAAAAAGTTTTGGCTTGGTTGGCAAGGCAGGGTATTAGAGTCCAAAAAAGATTATGAGCTATTGAGGCTATTGAGTGTCCATAACCTTAAACTTCATCAAAAAAAAAAAAAAGAAAAGAAAAATTTAAAAAATGCAACCTCTTCAATTTGATAGGGGTGAGAAGGAAACTTGTCTGCCAACATTTTGTGCAATGCCTGGTATCCCAAGGAAAGTGGAAAGCTTAATTTTTCTAGACTGACTTTCTTATGGAACTTAGTATATCATGCACACTAGTCTCTTATCACTTATTCTTTGATGATGGTTTGATTAAATACCCATTATTTTAGTGGTACATCTGCATTGAAAGTCTGGTAGAAATGGCTCATCAATAGTGTCTTAATGAACATCTGACTCCACACCACACATAAGAGGAAGGCGAAAGTACCTCCTGTGAACTGAGTATAGGCTATGAAGTCCGAATAGAAAGTGATGTGAAATGTATTGTGATAGTGGGAACTGAAATCAAAATTAATACTTCTGGATAAATTACACAATATCAGTGATTTAATGGAGTATCACTTTGGCTTCAACTACTTATTTAAAGTCAGTGTTATGTACTATCTCTAGGCTATATTTTAATAGGCTGTTCCTCCACACATTTTTGACATTTATAATAATCATGCTGTTTTGCATGAACTTTTCCACACTGAAAGCTGAATGTAATAATGAAGAGACAGTGTAGAAAAAAATATCATGTCAATTTGAAAGCAATAAAACCTCTCTTTTCTGTATGGGCACTAATACCTGGAGCCTTCCTTGGTGCCCTTGGTTCCTCGGAAACACCCTGCTTGCCCCATGAAGTGTTACCAGCTGGCCCAATGTAAATGTTGAGTTGCTTTCACTTTTAACAAATTGTTAGCTTCTAATCTACAAAGTCTCTTTGCATCATCTCCATAATACCTCATCAGACCATTGAGCACAGTGTGTGCCTGTGCACAGTCCAGTAACAATTGGCTTCTGATTGCATACGGAGCGCTGCTACAATGCATTCACTAAAACTATATTGTGCTGGTCTCCTATGGAGTAATGTTCAAAATATCTGATCTTGTTTTTTCCCTTCCATGAGGTTGATTTTAGTTTGCAGTGCTACATGAGCTTTTTAAAAAACCTAACTAGGCCAAATTATTTTTTATAGTAAATGACTGTCGCTTTATGCTTAAATAATTCTACTGATCTTCCTGATATTTAAACTAAATTATCTCAAGAAAGAATGTCCTAATCTAAGTCAAATAATATTTCTTTGGTAGACAGCTTATCAGGTTAAAAAAATCACAAAACGATGCTGAATTAATGATGCTTCAAAAATAGAAAAAAAAAATCACCATTCCAATCATCAACATGGACTGCCTCCCGGAACATTTTAGAGCTGTTCTTTCTTTAAATATCATGCATTATTCATACTAACTCTAAACCACAACCCCCTCCCTGTAAGTTTAATACCAGTTGCTTTATTTGTACTAAAACATTTTTCATGTCAAACATATTTAAAAAAATCAAACTCTAAAAGAATTCCCTGGGGCACTCCTTTTTTTCATAGCTGTCATGCTTCTATGCTATGAAATAGCTGATTTTTTTTTTTTTTATAGTTTTTGGCTTGCCAGTTAATTTATTACTATCTCTACCACACCCTGTAGTACTCTCCAGCTCACCTGCTGGCTACAAACAGCTTTCTTTCCACTGCTGACAAGCATATTTTTTTAAATGTTCTTAAGCTTTCTTCTGGTTTGAATCTGCACATCTGAATAAAATCTTTGGAAAGCTATGTCTTCAGAAGATATCACTGTATCAATACCAACAGTAAAAATGAATGCATTATAACAGCAAAGTACATCACAGAGAATGATTAGAAGAGAGAGAGAGAGAAAAAAAAAAAAAAAAGAAATAGCAGGAGAGGGAGGAGATAAGGGTGAAGAAGAAAGGGGGTAAAAATTAGAAAATAAAAGTATAAGAGGAAGCGAGATCTAGGGTAGCATGAAGTTAAATTTTTCAATAACAAAGTTATATGCTTCCCAATGCCCCAAGCCCCAATTTTCTTTGTGTAAGAGTCAATCAAGAAAAAGTTTTCAGTGGATGACTTGGCAAAGAATCAGCCAACATGTTGTAGCAATTTTTTTCAAATTTGTCTCTGGATTTGAAATGCTTGCGTGAGGACCCATTCTTTTTAAATTTATACAAAGGAAGATGAAGCTTGTTGGAACAGGTTGGCTTCAAGCATTATTGTAACCTAGCCCTTGCTACCTCTACTGTAAGAAAACAACCTCCAAAGTCAAATTGGAAAATAATGCCCATTCCATAAATCTCTCTTTCTAGACTTACATATTTTCCAATAACTACTTTTATCTGAAGATTACAGAACAAACAAAAACAGGATTTTTAAATCCTACGGAAAATTTGTCTGACATTAGTTTCACTTGTCAGAATAGGCAACATTCCTTTGGAATCAAAGCAGCTCCACCAGCAAGATTCCCTGAATGTGAGGAAGTAAAAATTTAAATGATCAGTGACACCTAAAAGAAACCAAAACTTACTAAGACTTAAACACAGGCAAAAGGGGAGTTTTCACTAAGAAATTAGGACCAGATTCAGACTACCTCCTGTAAGACCACTCTTAATCCGTATAATTAAGACATAAATTTCACTTTTATTAAAAAGTCAAAATCCCATGGGTAAAATCCTGTCCAATTACTTCAATTTTTAGAAAGACAAAAGACTGGGATGATTATAATCTTCTGAGATAATTAATTTCAGATATAAACCTATTGAGGAAATAGAGAGGTTGCAACAAAAATTAGCAGGTAATGTATGACATATTTAGAATCCCCAAAATAAAACAAAAACTCCCGTTTGTTTTGAGGACAACTAGACAAAAATATGCTAAGGCTTATAGTATATATTGATGTGATCACCATGTTCTTACTTCTCCTGTTAATTTCTTTCCTTTTATCAAAAAAATAAGTCAATAATGAGAAGCATCCTGATGCTAAGACTTTTTAAAAGACCATATGCATTGTTTATATACATTTAAAGAAGCTAAGAATCAGGGATCCAGCTTAATTTATTCACTTATTTCATAGATGCATCTTAGACCTTTCATGAATTTAATGCAAATCTATAGAATTTGTCACAATCAAATACCCACTACAAGAAATCAACTTTTAATAACAACTCAAAGCTTATGCCTCAATTATAGGTCATCAATGGCATAGCCTCCATATTAAAGAGAGCAGTTAAAATAATCTGTCTCCCTAAAAGTAGGATAGTTTAGATGAGCGAACATATCTTCTTCCTGAACCCCAATACTCTTACTTAAAAATCAGAGTACTAATCTCAGAAATTCTTTGATTCCAAGTAAATTAGTTAGTCAAGTATTCCACCAGCAGTAGTTACAAATCTATGCTTTAAATATTCTGGAAGAGTGGACATGATTAGCTTTTCACAATGTAATTTGGATAACCCCATACATATAGATTTTTACAACAAAAAAAGACTTATTGATATCATTCACATTTAAATTGTATTTGTAAGAAAGTAAAATATTAAACAGGGAATTTAAATACAAATTCTATCTGCACTAGTTTCTAGATGTAAAAGCTTGTAAAGTTAAGGAACTTCTTTGAGATTTAACTTCCTTTTTAAAGAAATGAGATTATGTCCCATATATTCGAGTTGTTGTGAAAATCAAATGACACTCCATAAATACTAATGAAACAAAGGAATTCAAAAAGCAGCAGTAGATAATGACTGTACATCAACAAATTAGATAACCCATAAAAAATGGACAAATTGCTTGAAACAATAAACTGACTCAAGAAGAAATAGAAAATATCAACAGTCCTATAAAAGGAGAATGAATAAGTAATCGATAACTTACAAACAAAAAAAGTCCTGAACCAGATGACTTCACCAATAAATCTACTAAACATTTAATAGTTAAAAATAATCCTTTCTAAAATCTTCAAAACACATGGAGAAGAAATACTTCTTAACTCAATCTATGAGGCCAACATTATCTTGATACCAAAGTCAATAAAGACATCACAGGAAATAAAAATACAGGCCAATAGAATATGGATATAAAAATCCCCAACAAAATATTCATATATTGAACCAAACTACATGTTAAAAAATATTCTTATGACAAAGTAGGACTTATCCCAGGAATGCAAGGATAATTCAGTATAGAAAATCAATGCAATATATCACACTAACAAAACAAAGGGGGAAAAACATATGATCATCTCAATTGATGTAGAAAAGACATAAGATTTTTACAAAATCAAATACTATATTTTGATTAAAAACATTCAGAAACTAGAAGTAGAGGATAAATTTCTCAACATGACAAAGGGTATTTATAAAATAAAAATCAAACAAACCCACAGCTAACATCATAATCAGGGGTAAAAGACAAATCTTTCCTTTTATGGTCAGGAACAAGACAATTACTCTCACTTCCAACTGCTGCTATTCAAATCTGTAACAGAAGTTAAAGAAAGAAAAGACACAAAATTGATATGGAAGAGGTAAAACTATATTTGCATATGGCATAGTTCTATATATAAAGAATCCCAAAGATTCCACAAGAAAGCTCCTAGAGATAATAAATTTAGCAAAATTGTAGAATATACAATCAACACACAAAGATCAGTTGTGTTTCTATATACCAGCAACAATTTAAAGAAAATGCAGAAAGCAATTCTATCCATAATAGTATTTAAAAAATTAAATACTTAGGAATGAAGTTAACCAAAGAAGTGAAAGGTCTGTATACTAAAAACTATAAAATATTACTAAAAGAAATATTAACAATCCCAAACAAATGGAATCTGTGTTCACAGACAGTAAGACTTAATATTGGTGTCAATACTAACCACAGCAATCTACAGTTTCAGTGAAATCTCATTCAAAATTTGAACATTATTTTTCACAGAAATGAAAAAGCCAATCCTCAAATTTCAAAGTGGAATTTCAAAGACTACCAACAGACAAAACAGTCTTGCAAAGGAAGAATAAAGTTGGGAGATTCATACTCACTGACTTAAAAATTTATCATAAAGCTACAGTAATCAAAGCTGTATACCAGCATAAGAAGAGATATAGAGATCTGTGAAACACAAAGGAGAATCCCAAAGAAAAATCTCACATTTATGGCTAATTGATTTTTAACAGTCGTACCAAAACCATTCAATGGGGGAAGGAAGACTTTTCAGCTAATGATACTACAAAAACTTTAAATGCACATGCAAAAGAAAGATGGACTTTATACCATATAAAAATTAACTCAAATTTATCAAAGATCTAAATTTAAGTACCAGAACTATGAAACTCTTAGAATAAAACTTAAGAGTAAATCTTTATGACACTGAATTTGGCAGTGATTTTATGACACCAAAAACACAGGCAACAAAAGTAAAATAAATTGAATTTCATCAAAATTTAAAACTTTGCATCTATGATATAATTAAACAAGTGACAAGATAACTTAGAGAATGAGAGAAAATGTTTGCAAATTATATTTCTGTTAATGTATTAATATTTGGATATATAAGGAACTCCTGAAACTTAGTAACAACAGCAGAAAAACAAATTAAAAAATGGCCAAAGTATTTAACATATATTTCTCCAAGGAAGATATACAAGCTTCCAATAAGTAAACAAAAATATGCTAAAAGTCATTAATCATTAGGGAAATTAAAGTCAAAACCGCAATAAGATATTTTTACATCTACTAGAATGGCTACGTTTTTTTCTCCCTCCTCCTGCCCCAGGTCTCCAGTCAGGTCCTTGGGCTTTTAAATGACCTACACCTTAGCCACTGAGCCACAAGGATGCAAGAATGGCTATTTTTTTTTTAATTAGAAAATAGCAAGTGTTAATGAGGATGCTGAGAAATTGGAAATCTCTTGCATGACTAGTGGGAATATAAAATAACGTAGCCTCTGTAGATTAACAGTTTGGCAATTACTCAGAAAGTTAAACATAGAACCATATAACTCAACAATTCCACTCCTACATACAAATCCAAAAAAACTGAAAGCAGGGATTTGAACAAATAGTTGTATATCAGTATTCACAACAGCATTATTCCCAATACCAAGACATAGAAACAACCTAAGTATGTTCATCAACAAATTAATGGATCGGCTAACACACACATACACATGTATATTTATGGTTGAATACATAATATATACACACACATATATACATATATAATGAAATATTATTCAGTCATAATGAAGAATGAACTTTTGATACATGATACGATATGGATGAACCATGACATTATATGTAGTGAAACAAATGTAACGGAAGTACAAATATAGGATGATTCCATTTATATGAAGTACTTAGAACAGGAAAATTCACTGACTATGACAATAGAATAGAGATTGCTAGGGGTGAGAAAGATAGTTATTATTTAATGGCCGTAGTTTTTTGAGGGAATTGATGAAAATTTGGGGTCTATAGTGGTGGTGGCTATCAATGGTGCAAATGTATTAATGCCTCTAAGTCATACATTTACAAATTATTAAAATAATAAACATTTTATTATCTCAATTTTACCACACCTTTTTAAAAAGAGGTATTGGGTATATTTGTACAATTGTTTTTATTCATCAGGTAGAGGGATAGTACATTTCAGTCAAAAGCTCAGTTTCTAATCGTTTCACAGTTGTAGTTTAAAGTAGTTAAGTTTACCCAGTCTCACAGTACAACTTTACCATTAAAACTAGTGCTCTAGCATTTTCAAAAATCTTCCCTACATCTAAGCAAATTTAATTTTCATTAGATCACAAAAATATATGGCTCACCAAGGTTAACTAACATGCTTAGGTATGACTTAAGTAAAATAATCTATGTGTAAATGTTTAGCATAGTGCTTGACACAAAGTTACTACTCAAAAAGGTTTAGCTGTTATTATTATAATGAGTCAGTGAAGGAGTCATGAGTAGACAGAATCTACTCCTAGGATCTCTTAGGAAATTTTAAGGGTGCTTCTCCAGCAACAATCATTTAAAAAATTCCAGCTACATAAAATATATGTATGTCAGCTGCATCATCCCTGGTACACGAAAAAAGCTAGACATTGTCTTTATTTTACTGGAAATTCAACTTTGATCTGATATATACATTGGCAACTATGAAATAGGTTTAGCCCTTCATTGTCTCAAATACAGGTCCTCAAATGCATTTATCTTACCCAAGATTGCTGCATCTCTATTGTGATATGAAAGTGCAAAGAAGTCAGAAATCTTTGGTTTATATTTAGGGTTATAATGAGTTCCTTTACAGAAAGAAGTCTCTTATTAAAGAACCCATAAAAAAGTTTTAAAATTATAAATTCAAATTCAATAAAGCTATTTCTAGACTGATCAGCTGATAAATGTTCCCTTTAAACTGAACAACTCCTTTGGGTAGCCTGCCACCTCGGCAAACCACTAGGGTGAGAGACCTTGCTTGATGCTTACTTCACACTGATATCCTGAAATTGCCCAGAGCAATGGGTCAAATATCTGAAGGGAAGAAGACTCATAGCCCTAAGTATAAGTGTTTATATTTGTTTAGATTGTCCTTGTATGGAGTCAGGAACGGTTAACTTTAACAGTGAACATCACTTTAAGGTAGTTGTTGCTCTTTGGAAATAAAGACAACTATTTAATAAACTGGAAGAACAAACACTTTAGAATTATCTGAGGCTGTGGAAGGATGAGGAGGAGCAAAAAGAAAACTCATTTATTTCATTCTTTGTAAGTTCCACAGTAGAGCTTCATCATCTTCATACTTAGGGGATCAAACTAAAGTTATATCACCATTTCAAGGCTTTTATGTATAACAAAGTCACTCTCTGATAAAAAAAAAAAAAGTGTAGTCTTTATCTCATGTGTGTCAAGTAAAATTATTATAGTTTTGTTTACAACAAAAAAATTTTCCCTGGCCAAACTCCAACTTACTAGAATTCTCCTCTTCCAATTCAATGAATGACAAGAATACTACACAAATTAACTCTTCTGAGTATGTGGTTTCTCTACTAAAAGCATAAAAACAATCTAACCCTTTTTAAGTTTAATATTTATATAAAATAAAACCTACGTATATTAAAGAAATTACAGTTCTGGTTAATTAAATTATTTGGCATAATTTAGGGATCACAGACTTGCTGATGATGAAAATCATCCTTCTGGTTCAAGTCCATTGTTCTGCCTTAACCAATATGGCTTAGCCAACATGATCAAATTCAACTTTGCTACCCCAGGATACTACTCTCTGCTACACTTAGGGTATTCAATGGAGATAACTCACTCCCACATAATATTGTCCCAATCTCTATTTTCTTCTTAGTTACATATTACAATCTCATAAGTGCTGTTTGAAAAGACTTAAAAAGTCCAAATTCATCAAGTACACAACAGCGACTTCCCCCATGAAAAATAGTATTACTGTTTTAACACAAGTAACAAATGAACTATGTTGATACTCACTTATAATTCAGACCTGAATTGTAAAAGTGGAGAAATTTTTATCTAAAAACACTAATATTAAAACAAGGGTTTCCACATAGAGCTTATTTAAAATTTCTAAGACTGATATAAGGATGACAACAATGCAGGTTCAGGAAAACCATTCTATTTAGTTTAGATCAATGGTCCAAAGGATCAGATGAAGAAAAAAATTGAGATTATAAAAAGTAAAATATTTCATAAACCCTAATATTCTGACCCTAACATATATTTTTGACTCTTAGCTATTCCTTTTATTTAGAATTACATTTCCAAATAACACATCATTTCTGATATTCCCCCTTTTATAATTTCCACTATGGAAATGAGTATTTAAGACTTTTCCCTCTACACGTATAATATTCCATCCTACTATCATCACATAATGATAAATCAAATTATTAGGACTATGTGAATATGGCTCACAGAAGATAGGCAGTATACTTTAATTTCATCTACTTGTTTGTACAACTACTTTATACATTAAATATAACACATACCTTAAATTTTCAAAAAAACAAAAAGATATTAGAAAACAATTGAAGATTGCACTGATGACATATTTGACAAGATATAATCCTTAATATGGATGTCAATGACAGAGGGAGGGTATAACATGCTCTAAAAATTCTCCTCTAGGAAAATTAATTTTTAACAGTTTGAATAACAAAATTTTCTTTTACTCAGGGCTCCAAAAACCGTTGGTAATGCTAGATTTGACACATTTCTATCTAAGGAATTTCCAAAGTCAGTCCTTAAGTAAGCCAATCCCCTAACATCTTTATTCCTTGGATATTTAGATTTTTGCTACTGATTTCCTACCTTCATTCATAAAAAAATAGGCTTCTCTACCAAATGCAAAAGAGTAATCAATGACAAGCAATTAAAATAGATGTTAAAACTCAGTAGGCTTGTTTTTATGCTATTCCTTTTTAAGAATTTAAAATAAAATTATTTTTATTTATTTATTTTTTTTTTTGCTTTAGGCATATTAAAATGCCTTTGCTCACTTTATAAACCCCAAATACAAAGAAACTGCTGCACTCAGATTTGCTGCATGCAGATTTAGTGGTTAATATAATCAGGTTAATATGTTAAAAAGAACTTGACACAGAAATTATTAATGAGTAGAACAAGGTCACTACTTCTGAGCTGAGGTCACTTACAAAGAATGCACAAATGAAATTAAGGTTGACTTTTATTTACTTGACTATCTTCTTACATTGAATTCCTTTGGCAACATATCTTTAAACATTTAAAGCCCTGTTTACAAGGAGGCTCTAAAAGAAGCTTCAAACCATTATGCCTCTAATTGAATTCCCCAGGAGTCCAGTAAACTCAGAGGAATAAAGAAAAATCATAACATTTACTAAATCAACTCAAAACATATTTCACTGCAAGGTTATGTGACCTGTTTTTCTGAAGTTCAAAGACAAATGAGAAAATATTACTAAATACTGCATTATTTAGGCTAAAATCAAAAAGTATTTTACCTATTAGTGGCAAGCTAATTAAATCAGTCCGGTTTTAACTTTTCTTTCAAGAGAAGTCAGACAACAAACAATGAACACATTATACCCTATGTGACTACTCTCCCACAGTACAAAAGCTCTCAAGAAGAGAAAAGCATCTTTAACCAAAGACAATTAGTCACAGTAAATGTATGAGAGAAAACTGATAACAATTTGGAGTCCCCATTTCCTCTGTGAATTCAGAACAAACTCAAGTGGAAGAAGAGAAAGTAAAAGTTGTTTTCACCGACCAATTAATTTATTAACATGTCCCTTCCCAATTAACTTCCCATTTCTAATTTTACTCTAAAAGAAACTGGCATGGTCTTTTTATTCATAGTTCCTTCATATGCGCCTGTGTTTGCTGTGACTACAAACAAAGTTTTGTGGATCTTAGCATTTCTGAAAGAATGTTAAATCCCTCTCTACTTACCTGGTTTGTATGTTATTCCAGGGGGGAAGAGGAATCCCTGTTGGGCGGCAGCAGCCGCTGCCAGGGTCCGCTGGTCATGTGGAAAAATTGGGATCATGAGCGGAGGCATGTGACCCTGAACCTGCTAAACAGAAGAGAGCCTATGATCAGACAGAGAGCAAATGTACGCCAAGAAGTATTTGTTTTCACTCCTGGTGGTGTGCTGGTACCCAATGGCCTCCCCTGTCTAACTTCATTCCAAATCTGCTCCCAGAGAAAACGTAGGTAAAATCCACCAAATTCCTTCTCTCAGATTCTATTAGCACACCAAGGGAAAAACCTCATTGTGAACTGGCCTCATCCCTGCTTCCACTAAAAGTGTTGCTAATGGCTTTTTTTTTCACCCTGTTTTTTCCTCCCCCCTCCCCTTTTTAAAATAAAGAACTTGAAGAAACGAGTTGCTTCTTAACATTGTATGATATTCAAAGGTTTGGCCCTTTCACCTGTTTTACATCCTGTGCTTTAGTTTGAAATGGCATTTAGTACCCTTGGTCAGAAAATAATGTCCAATTGTTACATACTCCACAAGCTGTATCTCCCTAGCTTAGGTCTCTTATTTCAAAGCTTCACTGCATTATGTTAAACATATAGCTCTTCAGATTTAAGGCCACTACATCTTGGCTTCCAATTAAACTAACATTCTTTGCCATGCACACCTCGATGTAACATATAAATTGCTTGTCTGGCTAAGCAGTTTTACAGCTTTATGCACTACCATGTAGCTCCGTAATTATGGAGTTGTATTCAGAGAGCATTTCATAATAAATCCTACTATATCAAATTTCATTTGACCTCAGTAAATGTATCAAAGAGCACAAAAATGCAAAATAGAAAATCTTCACTCTATATCAGTATTTGTGTTCCATATAAAGAAAATAAGAGCTATGACAGAACCATGTCTGTGAAAATCACATTTTAATTTTCTAGCTCCCTTCTTTACTCTATGAATGCTGCCCTGATGCCTGGATAGCATCACAGGAAGGTTTTACTTGAGCTTTGGGGGTAAGATTTTTTTAGGATGAACTATAGGACTTTGTTATTTAAAGATCAAAACTAGGACATACTAACAGAAATTATCTTTAACTTCAAACTGAGTCTTTGGCTTTTCTACTAGTATAAAAGGGTTACATTACATCCTGTTTAAGATATCAACCTTTACCAGTGATTCTCTCAACTCCAAACCCTTCCCCCGTTTAAATTCCTAAATCTTCTCTTTAGGCAAAATTCCATATACTGGCTGATGACCTTGTTTAAATAGCACCAACTTGCCTTGTCCTGTCCTGGTTCCCTCTACAGCCAGGGACATAGTGCAAAAATGCTTCTGTGTGGGTCTAAGAGGTTTCATTTACCAAAGGTTTTTCTCTAGGGAAAGCCCTAAGATGTGGGTTAATAAAGGGCAAGCAAAAAATAAACACTTTACAGTATTTTTCTGAATTCATTTCTCAGGAAAATCAACTTATAATAAAAAGGTCTTTGTGCAATTACTACCTTGCCAGTGGGGCGTGAAAGAAACTAGCTTTGGGCAGCTATTTCTTCCATTTTAGCTGAGGTAAGCCCAAGTTTTCTACATTACAGTACAAACTTAGCCTGGTTAAATTGGAGTGGATCCCCTAGTGCCCAGGTCTTGCCTTTAACCCTAAAGAAAAGCATTAGGTTTGCTGTTCAACTCTGCTCATGACCAATGCAAGCTGAGAAGGCAAAGATGACGGCACAGTTCCACGCCGGAAAAAAAACACAATGTTTTTGTGGTTGACTGTTGTTCAGTACAAGAGTGTATCAAAGAAAATCAGTCCATTTCTTCTAGAAATATAGCCCTAATGTGTGCCTAGAACATAGCACAGGTGCCTGTGCTTTAATGAAAAGGAACAAGCAGGTGGGAAGTCTAAGATTCATATTTATTTGTTCTTTCCTTTTTCATTTAGCAAACAGTTATTAAAATGTTATTTTGTGTTATCAGTCATGAGAAGTAGCTGAAAATGGGTGCCTTTTATTGGGAGACAGAAATTATGAGGTTTTCTTCAAATATTTGAAGGAGTGGGGTGTATAGAAGAACCAAATTCAATCTGAGGGCTTAGGAAGGGCAGATCGAGGTTCAAAAGAAAGATTTGGTGTAAATTTGATGCAAAGAAGAATTTTCTAATAATGAGTTATTCAACAATCACGCTGATTAAAGAGGTCCTGTGTGCTATTTCCCTAGAGGTGGTCAAGTAAAGGTTGTATAACCATAAGTTGGAGATATTTTAAAGCATATGCATATAAAAAAGTCTGATTAGAAAAAGGTCTATAGAACTTTTCCGACTTTGTAAGTCTAAGATTTTTTAAAAATCAACATTAGCAAGATAATGAGATAATGTCATAGCCATTCCTTTATTTATTCATTCAACACATGTTTATTCAGAATCTACCATGCCTACAAAGGGTTTCTTGTCAAATGAATCTGAACTTAATCCCTGCACTGCCCTTTTCTTGGCTCTGTGATCTTGTACAGTTACCTAACCATTCTGAGTCTATTTGAGTCTATTTCCTCATGTAAAAAAGCAAAGGCTATCTTGCATGATTAATGTGACGATCAAACAGACAAAATCAATGCTTGCAGCACAATGGCTGGTACTCAGTAAATGCTACAGCCTTGCTCTTTTCTTTTCCAATGTGCCTGTTTGATATTAGAAAACTATCAGATTACTGACAAAATTTACAACAGTGGGTCTTACCCATAAGCACAAAAAAAGAAACATGAGCTAACTAAATAATTTAATTTGGCATGTAGAGACTTGTCATGTTCTTAGTAGACACCATGCCTCACAGAGCATTATCCCATTCCAAGCATCTAGAAAACCACAAATAAGAAGAAGTGAAATTATAAGGATCATTTGAAGCTATAACTTGGGATTTGTAGTGTTATTTATTAAAGGCTATTCTAGAAAGAGAACATAATTTTATTTGTCATTGGTTCCCAAGCTTTTCAGATTATGAGACAATATTAGGGGGGTTCGATGGCAATTAGACATCAAATCTTAATTTCTGAATCTTAGTGTCATAATATTTATCCTTTGTAACTAGTTATGTGCCTGAGGTAACTAAGTAAACTATCTAGGGCCTTGTTTAATGCCAAAGAGCTATAAGTGTTTCAAATTAGCATAAGCTGTTAAGAATTTTAGTGAAGTTCCTGTCTGTTCCTCACCCTCCACAAGGTAGAATATGTGAGAAAATTTCAATGTTAACTATTAGCCCAGAGGCAGTTTCAATAAACTTAGGGACAAAGTAAGTAAGAATGGGCACAGAGACATTGTGAAAGCTATAGTTATATGATTGAATCACAGAGTTGGAATGGAACTTAAAGATGATCTAACCTAGTAGTTCTCAAAGTGATAGCAGCATCAGCAGCACCTGAGATGTTTAAAAAGCAAATTATCAGGCTCTATCTTGACCTATAAAACAGAAAAACAGGGACTTGGGTTCAACAATCTAAAATTTAACTTAGAGCAGCCTTTGAATCAGTAGATCTGAGGTGGAGACTAGAGAATATATTTTTTATTAACAAGTTCCCATGTGCATCTGATGCTGCTTGTTCAGAGACCATTCTTTGAGAATTACTAATCTAATTCAAACACAATTTATACATAGAGGGTCAGGTATCAAGAAGACATGACCCTGAAGTTTCAGTCCCTATGACAGACCTGGGGCTCAAGTCTAGAACTGCTAATCATTCTTTCTAATGCTTTTTCCCACTATATCACATGTACTTCAGTGAAGAAAAGAGAGAAACCATTTTGCTCACTCTTTTGGTAGAGAAAATCTGAAAGTTAGCAATTGAAAATAATTTTACATTTCAGAGATGTATTGTTGAGTGTGACTCTGGAGTATGGACAGTATGAGTGCCATTTTAATTTTAGATAGAATCCTTCCTTCTCACTTATTTTGTACCCAGAATAATTTGGTTTCAAATGTATTGTCATTCATTTCGATACATTTTTTACAGTACATTCATCAGTAATAATCATTTAACTCCAAAGATATAATTGACTTTAAATCAAAATATCCCTCATTAAAGAAAAGTCAAAACATATAGAAGCCAGTTAGAATTTAGTCTGAGTATGATGTACATCTCCTTTCAGCACTAATAACAGAAGAAACAAAAGTGATAATGATGACGAGATGATAATAATAATAACAATAATACTGATAATAGTATCTAATGTTTTCTGGTGTTTCCTAGATGTCAAGTCCCAGAAGAACATTATTTACATACTACTCTATTTCATTTAATCTTTTAATAATATAGTAATCATCTTTAAAACTCTATGAGGTACTTAATGTTATTATCCTCACTCATTTAATGAGAAAGACAAAAGCATGAAAAGTTAAGTAATTGAGTCAATTAAAAAATGGTGGATCCAGGCTTAGAGTCCAGATGTATCGGGCTGAAAATGGATACTTTTAAGTATCATATTATATTAAGCATGAAAAACATATTTTGCTAAATAGACCCACATGAGCTAAGTAATTTATCTTTGTGATAACAATTATTTGACTGAAAGTTTTATAAATTGTAAATTTACAGAAAGTTGTAATAAACAATGTAGAGAAATTCCATGTACCCATTACCCAATTTCCCCCAGTGGTAACATCCTGTAAAATTATGTTGAAATATTAGAAGCAGGCTACTGACATTGATACTACCCAACAATCTTATTCAGATTTCTCTGTGTGGTACTATTTTAAAGGAATTCTATGTCTTCAAAACAAGCAAATGCAATGGAGGTCAATATTTCCAAATAACATCCTTTGTAAGACAGCTCATCAGTACAGCCCTGTGAAAATAATGAGTGGAAAGTGTGAATTAAAGCAACACATATTTAGCAATTCATTTTTATAGCTTTCATAGTTTTTTATTTATTGTACTTACCAGAAGATTATTGCTTCAGAAATGGAAATCAAAGCAAGGTACGGAGAAGAAGTAAGGAAAGAGGGCTTGGTGGCTGCAAAAGAATCTCTAAGCACCCAAAATATTTTCCTCTTATGGAATTTGTGAAATAAGTTCAGTATATTGAGAGTTGTGCTTAGCCAGATAAAGAATTTTGAAGATACAGAAAAGCCCCACCTTATTTTGAAGAATGTAAGTCCACCGCCTTTCCTCTCCTTCCCATCATCCTATTTTCCCATTTGATGTGCCAGGAAAGACAGTCACATTATAAACAGTAACCTTCAAAAATATTTTACTAAAGAATAAAAAATAATAGAATTCCCTCACTCCATCATAGAGTGACCAGTCTCCACATGTCTTTTCCAATAACTTATCAAAATTTCGAACAGCATCTTTTTTTTTTTCAAAATTGTAGTTTTCTCTTAGCACAAATTCAGAGATCTTTAATTATACCACAGATAAAGAAATCAAACTGATTTTATTATGCAAAGAGTAAAAACAGGATATAGCCAAAAATCTCTCTCTGAGCATGAAATTGCATTATTTTTAAAGCTTTGGGAGTAAGCACTAACTGCTTGTGTAACTTAAATGACTAACAAGAAACCAGGACCCCCACTGCAGGTGAAGCTTAGTCAGTACATCATGAGAGAAATAAACCGTATTCCCCAAAGCACAACTGTCCATTAATTCTAAACTTGCACAATTCCTGACTGAAGCCTTTCCCTTTTAGAGAGAGTGGGAAACACATTCTTGATCAAATAGGCCACATGCCCAAAAATGTTAATTGCTTGGGTATTCCTCATGCTTTTAGACCATCAAGCCAGCCGCAGATGCATGTGAACCATTTAGGTTCTGTCTCTTCCTGTTCATAAACCAGCATTGTTGCATTAACACTTACTCCCTTTGTTTTTTCTGTGCTAAGTTGTTGATGATGCCATTTTTTTGCCATCTGCCCCAGAGCTTCATTAAAGATACATGAATGGGCTAACTGGCCTGATATCTTGTGAGGAACAGGTGCTATTGTTTGTCCCTGAAGACTTGCACTAAAGATATGACTCAGAATACTTGAGAAAGAGCATCTGCAGCAGTCAGTCAGAGAGCAACTTGGCAGAGACCTGGCTGTGTGCTAAAACACAAACAGAGTGACACTCAGGGGGGTTCATTTTCTCATTCCTGGAGATTATTTAAGTTTTTTTAATGATGGCAAATAAGTATTTGTGTTCGAAATCATGAGTATATTAATGTTCATTAATGAGTTAAAGATAGTGAGCAAGTATCTTTTTAATGTTTTCTTTCTAGAAAACCATGTCTTCTATGGTTTAGTTGGAGAAAGATCTTTTAATCTATTGGAAGGGCTATTTCCAATGTTTGTACATTATGACAGAAGTTGTGAAAGAGAGAGAGACAAAATACAAAGAGGAAAGAACTGTCAGAGGAGAGATGGGGCGTACGGACAGATGGAAGCATGGGAGGGGAGGAAAATTTCCTTAAAGGTCATATTCTTCATTGCATAGAATAGCTGAGTCATTTGCATAAAGGATTACAAATGTAAAAGCTATAGCATCTACAGTGAAAGACATAAAGGCCCCAGAAACTGTAAAAAGACTTCAAGGTCAGGAAGGTGTCATCTCACTGTCAAAAGTGCACTCCAGTCATTACATTTCAACTAACTCTGGAAAGTTAGGAGGAAAAGGGTCTCATTTGATAGGGTAATTTAACACAAACCCTTTTATTTTCAAGTATTGTTTTGTTAAAAGCTGTCTAAAACAGCAAGACTACTTTGCGTTATCTTAGAAAGTGTAGTGTACTGGTAAACACAGCAGACTTCTCTTGGTTGACCATAGTCTGAAGGACACAAATGAGCTTCATACTGCATGTGGCCTACCTGCCTATTCACTAATGGCTTCAATTCATGAATCAGCTCTCACCAAGTGAGCAGAGTCCCGAATGGCCTGTGCCATTTAGGCCCCACTACTTTTTTTTAGGACAGGGCTAAGAAACCAGGAGACATTTTATATCAAATAATCAATGTAAGAACCATCTAGGACCTAAGAACATGGTTTGCTGAACACCAATTTGTATAAAGTGGTAGTTACTAACACAACTGCAAAAGGTAAGGCGCTGGAGTTTCTCTAATTCTAGAAAACAGCTTAAGAATGACTTTTAAAATACATCCTGATATCATAGTTTGCTTTTTATTTCTCTTATTTAGCAAGTCTCTGACTGCAACAGCTAACGAAAAACAGAAAAATCCTTACTTCTAGAGATTCTAGTTCGCTCTAAGCAGAATAGTCAAACTGAAAATTTGTCAGGAGGAACTCTGAGATGTAAATTTTCTAGACTTTTTAAGAATGCAGAGTCCCATTTCCCAAATGTTTCTCACCAATAGTCAATGGTTAAGCACTGTACAAATAATAAACCTTCATATGGAAGAAGATCCAACTATATGTTCTCTTTTTTCCTATGTTCCTTCCCTTTTCCTTTCTGATACCACTAATTTGGACTGACAGTCTAAAAGCTTATTTTTGTATCATTTAGTTCATTCTTTCTTTGGTTCCTCTGTATAGTTTGTTGTTTGAATAGCAGGATATTCTCATTCATATTCTCTGTCTCTCTCTGTCTCTCTCTCTGTCTCTCTTTGTCTCTCTCTCTCTGTCTCTCTCTCTCTCTGTCTCTCTCTCTCTGTCTGTCTCTCTCTCCCCCTTCAGATTCCACCAGGATAATAAAATATGCAAAATACCTTATCATTGTTAACATTAATCTTTAATACAATCCTATATCTTTCTAGAAATTGCATACTACTGCCAGTACTTTTTTCAAAATCCTCATTGAAGAGCCCAAAAAACAACCCCTGAAGAAGCAAAATAACCTCAAGATATTATACTTAAAAGTATCCCTTTAAAAACCTAGACTTCAGTCTTTCAGAGTCATTTTTTTTACTTGGAACATTTAAGAACTAACTTTAGACATGAAATATATGTTACTGTGTGTATATTATACTTCAATAAAAATGAATTTAAAGAAAAATAGCTCCAGCAGTTTGCTTGTCTTCTTTAACCAGACTCTTAAATACGCCTAACACAATGTCTAACGTGCTGTGTCTAACATGTTCACCAGAGAATGGAATAGACACTGTGTCCCTGGTCTCACTACACCCTCAAGCTCCCTGCCAGGACTAAGACATACAAACAAAGCAATTTTCTGTCCTAGTTTGGCCTTTAAGAGAGCTATTTCAAATCCACTTCATAGTCTAGCACTTTCTAGTTCCCTTCTTTAGTTACACAAGAGAAAAATGATCACTGAGAGTAAGAGCACACTGACTTAATCCATCCGGTCAACAGCACATGTTTTAAAAGCCTTCTTTAGGTGCACATTCAGAGAGAAAACATTAATAGCCCCGAAAGAGCCAATCCTGTCCTGTGTGTTAATGCCTCTTTTTATATTCTCAGCATACTATATACTGGCTCTATTTGCATTTTCTAAAGTGGGCAAACATCTCATTAATCTACCAGGATCACCGGTAATCTAATGTCATTACCCTTTCTCTCACTCATTTGTATAGGTTCTGCTAAAATACTGAATTTTCAGAGTAAAAAACAAGGATTTAGCACTAATTTCATCATAATTTCTAGCATCTCTTAATTATTTGTCTTCTTCCTCTCTGAAATAAAGAGCTCCACACATATAAAACGATCTCATCGGCTTCCAAGAATCATGTCACTCCGGAAGGGGAAGCAGTAGTACATGTCTTCGTTCAACTGTTCAGCAGTCATGTACTGAACACTTAGCACACTCTATCTAGTGCCATGCTAGGCACTGGGTATATAAAGATGTCTGAGAGATGTCCATAGCCTTATATCATCATGTTAAGGTATTAGGTTTGTTTTCACTAATGTATTATTATAAGTCATCCAGTTTGTCAGCTTACTTTAGAATAGCGACAGAAGAGAGAGGAAAGATTTGCTTAAAAAGAAAACTAAATTAAGACAAAATTTTCATTAGGTACCTTTCCTTAGTCTTCCTATGGTCTATAACTTAGAAGATTTTGAGAGTATGAGGACAAAAGTCAGATTACTTTATAACAGGGATGATAAATGTTAATTAAATATGTTTAAATTATCTTACTATGTTTTAAGAAATTCTCACCAGGAGGGATATAGAATATCTTGGCCATAAAGAAATTAATAAAACATGTTATGCAAAAGTAAAATTTATGATTCATTTTGAATTAGATATCTACCACCTTTTCAATCCATACAAATGCATAATCTTGTCAATTAAATATTATTGTTAAGGTCTAGTAGTATGTTAAAATCACTTTAAAGTGCAACTAAGGAAAATTCATGTGTGTTTATTACTCCTTAAGGATCTATTAGTGGGTATTTTATTCAGATTCGTGCTGTAAAATCTGCATAAACTCAGCATATTGTTATCCCCATGTGTGCATTTGTTTGGTTAAAGCAGAACAGCAAATCTCAATTTTTGCAAGTTCTGGAAAAGTCAAGAGAACTAAAACAGTCTTAATTTTAATCAGATACAAACAGTTATCACTACAGAAGTGAAGAGTTGACTATTATGCAAATAGTCACAGTTAGTGGTCACCAGGCCATCACAGAAGACTGAGCTAGTCAATTACTTTAGATATTTCCAAAGACTAGTGAAGATGAATGTTTCTTATTCCTCCCTATCTTATTTTCACAGAAGTATGAAACATATTAGACTAATGATTGTTGTTCTCAAATGGAAATGCCATTAAATACACAATGATCAAAGTGTTTTGCCAAGATGGAAATTCTTTTTTTTTTTTCAAATTTTGTATAAATACCATACAAATACGGTAACATTTATGAAGAATATGGCATTCCTTTCTTTGTATAACAACCAAATTTAAATATAAACCTTTCATAAACTTTTGACCTGTAATGAAGACAATCTGGCTTTTTACTCCTGAAATATTTTACGCAAGTTTATTCTGTGAGCAATGAGCAGAGAGCAATTATTAAATTCCCCCTCCAGAAATGCGGGTTTACATCTTAGACTAGAGGTCTTGTTAAAATTATGCAAAGGCAATTTAAATGTAGGGACTTTGTTACTCCATAGGGCTTAATAAACATCCCCCTCTTGCACAGAGTAGGACTCAAAAAATATTTGTTATATAAATACATTAAAGAATTTTCATTCTATGTTATTTTAAAACTAAGCTATGATAATTTTGATGATTTTTTAATCTTCTGAATCAATTCAAAGTCCTTTCATCATTCACAATCTCAAATCAAGGCAATAGAAATGTACATCTGCTTCACACTTCATCATAGAGATCTTTTCTTCTGGCAGGCCATGGTCTGACTTTGAAGTCCACCAGTTGGTTTAAAAAAACAAAAATTAACTTTATTCATTTATTTGAAGTTCATTTTAATGACTGAACCCTCCTAATACATCTTTTGACATTCTTCTATGTATAATTTAGAGATGCCTCTAAGCTTATTCAGTAATTCCATTATTATCAATTATAATCTTTAATGACAGAAATGATAAGTTTCTCACCAGAAGGGCCAGGAATAGTGTTTTCAAAAATAATAACTAAAATATTTGTTATATTACAATGAGATGGTCATGCAATACAAAACGGAGGACAGAAAATATTTCAGTATCAGTTATCATGGAGAGCTGAAGCAGTTTCATCTCACGCTAGAAGGCCTAAGAAACATGCTGCAGGAACTGTGAGCAGAACGTAAGCTGTCCAGACTTTTGACAATGGGCCATCAGCTATGGTAAGTCTGCCCTCCTTGGAAGTATCAATGAGCCTGTATATGTAACTTGGGGGCAGAGAAACAAAGTAAGGTGATATTTATAAGAAATGGATACTGAGTAAAGGCAGTGACTAGAACCACAAATCAGTTTTCATGTTTCCACTGTTACACTTTAGTCTTTTTAGAGTAAAAGTTAATGGCATGCAATTGACATGTCATTTTGGAATGTAACCTACTACTCGTGCCCTACCCCCATCAGGCACACTTACACACAAACACATACATACTCATTCACATACATTTCTACACCTGCTCTCAGTTAAATGCATAATATATCAAAACTGAAGATGATTATAAGGACAAACTAACATGCGGATTTTAAAAGAGCAGTTTTCTTTATTTTTGTGCTTTTATTTAATACTATGTTGAAATTAAATAACTCAGGTACAATTAAAGAAAAGTTACTACTAAAAAAGATAAAAATCAAACTCTTTATCCTAGGTTGGCACTGGAATGATTTCAGTGATGTTTTCAACCTTGTCCTCAAGCCTCTTTTCCTATTATTCTTACCATATTTTTTCTTCGTTTTCAATAGCTTCTAAGTCTTTGTTCATGCAGTTTTTTTTTCACTTACCATATAAAATGATCATTCTTCTTCTCTTTGCCTCCTAAATCTGACCTACTCTTAAAGGTTCAGCTCAAATTCAATTTCTCTATGAAAATTCCCCGAGAACTATACATTTCTTTCACATCTCTCAATTATATTACACATACTACGTTGAACTATTTAATTCTTTTCATTTCAGTATCTGACACTAGTCTAGGCACTTGGGATATAGAAGTAGGCAAAGTTCTCCATTATCTCCAGGGAAGTTAGACAACAAATGAATGTATATATTAATTATATGTGTTTATACATGCACAAACATATGTACCTATGTATATAATTTATATATGTATATATACACATAAGTAAATATGCATTAATATAATAAATGACAGTTGATAATAGGTGCTAGGAAGAAAAATAAAATAAGAAAGTTAGACAAGAGTGTCACAGGAGAAAATGGAAAGCAGGAGGTATGAGAAGACAGTAGAGAGGACTATCTTGGATGGGGAAGGTCAAGAAAGACTTTCTGAGAAGTAACAGAACACATATTTAAACGACCTAAGGAAATGCTACATGGAGCTCTCTGAGAGAAAAGCAACTCAGAAGGCACAGCGAGTGCAAAGACCCTGGGGCAGCACTAACTTGGGTGAGTGGGCTAGTAAGGCCAGAGAAAGAACAGAGAGAGTAGTAGGAATAAGATTAGAAAGGTAAGCACAAACTAATAAATTTACAACCTTGTTAAGTGCCATAAAGATTCTGGATTTTATTCTGCAAAAAAAATATACATATATATATACGTATAATATATCTATCCTTGCAAAATGGACACCTCTACAAAAATGTTTAAAATTAATGATAAAGTATTAACTAAATTAAGTACACTGGACATGAATTTGAGGGCTCATGAACTACGCTAAAATGTTTTCAAATGAAAACTGAAAAGCTGTGGATGTAGATTTTTGACCAAGTTAATATAAATTCAAGGACCAATATATCAGAGTGCCCTGCCAACAGCCATTCATGACTTGGGAGACAAAAGCCTCAGAAATACAGCAATTTAACCAACAGTAGAGTAAACAGATATTTTCTCCAAACCAAAAGGACCAATTTTGAGACAGTTCAACTTAACTTTGCATTTCTTTGGATAAGAAAGCAAAGCAAAGAGAGAAAGAGAACTCCCACTTTCATCCCCACAAAAATATACATACATGTATGCCTGCATATATATATATATATATATATATATATATGTGTGTGTATACATATATGGACATATATATTTATTTGTATGGAAGAGAAAAATGGTATTTATCTCATAAAAAGTGAGTCACGTAGTAAAGTATCAATCCATACACGTGCTTTGATTTCGATTCAAATGATTGCATTACAACTTGAATTCCTTAAAATGGAGCTACAAATTTGTGAACAGGTATTTTCCACAACCATATTATTAGATCCACAATGATCTAAAATTATGATGATAAAAGCAATAGACATTTTTCTTTAGTTCCACATGACAATTCCCAAATATGAATGACACAAAGCGCAGCTCTGATTCTCTCAAACTCTTCTCGATTTAACAATGAAGGCCAGGACAGCTCCTCTAAAACTGCACTCGGATCGTAGTCTCCATGGTAGAATAAGGAGTTGGGTCTACATAGAAATTATCAGCCAATAACAATAGGTCTTTGTCCAGCTGTGACTACTTTCCTCCTCTACAACCAGTCCTTATCTGGCTCAGGAAATGCCTGTTTTAACTGACAGGTAGGAGATTAAATCTACAGCTGCTGAAACACAATCTCAGCTCTGTTAGATAGGCTTTCATTGAAAAGCACTACAAAACATAATTTGTTTATGTTGTACCAGCAATCTCTGACAAAGCAGACTGTCTAGCTGAGACAAATGTGGTTAAACCCATTTATTGTATTATTTCTGCTACACAGAACAAGCTCTTAAAACGCAGAAACTAGACAAGGCACAAAGCTGTAGCTGTCTAAAGAAATCAAGAATAGATGACTTCTTGTTACACTAGCCTTTTTATACAGAAAGCATGTTCTCCCCTGGAAAACATCTATTCCAATTTCTCTTTTAAGTGGGTAGTTCAATTATGTTTATGCTTTCAGTTTTTAAAGTTTCTTTTGTTCCTTCTAGCATAAGCAGGCATAAAACCACCTAATCACTGAGTATTTCTAGATTTAAGAACATGATGAATATTTATAGCAAGTGCTGTATCACACCCCTCAAAAAAATAGCCTTAATGATAAATTCTAATAGCAATCCACCCTCTTTTCAATATTTATTGCATTCTTATAATGTTATATGACTTCCTTATTAAACTTGATGAAAAAATCATTTTGCAACTTATTAAGAATATGAACAGTGGTTCCTTCAAAATAAAAGAATCATGCACAGAAATTTCTAATTTTACAAAATAATTATTTAGAGGTGACATAACATCAATAGCAACAAAGAAAGTTGCTAGTCAAGGGACTATGAATTACTTGCTCTGAATTAATTATAAGAATCAGAAATAATTTATTTTATTTTATATCTAAAACCTATTCTTTAGGTATACTGATTCAACTCAAACTAGGCATTCTGATTATATTATATATATATATAAAATTATAAGATTAAAGTACTTATCTACCTTTACTACATTACAAAAGTCGTAATCAATAATAATGAAACAACAGATGGTACACAATACGGTTTTCAAATGAAGAAAACAGATGTTATAATTCAAACTTGTCAAATTTTTTAGGAAGAATAGCATAATAAACATAAAGATTATAAAGCTATTTTGAAACATGGCCTAAAGGATTAAGGTTAGCCACTCTCAAACATGTCACTAGTCCTTAAAATCTTATTTTATTTTTCCTTAATCATTCTCATAAAATAAGAAAGTGAAAAAAATAATCTCCCAAGTTGGAACATATGTGCCACTTGGAACACTGAGTTAGCCTTAAAATACAGAAAATATGCAATAAACTAGCTGAATCCATGGGGTCTCCCTCAAATAGCATGGATAATGAGGGGAATCCATAACAGACATAAACAAACCCAGAAAGATGTCTAGACCCCACATCATTATGTATGATATATGCCCAAGATATATGGGCATACATTTGAATGTTCAAGTTCAAACTTGGCTTCTATTAGACTGAGTCAATCACAGCATGGGGTTTCTTTAATAAACAAACCTTACTGTTAGAAAATATTGGGGACTCAAATCATGTATTATGCTTCAGCTAGTTAAATATGTGGTTCTCTAAAGCTCTATATACCTTGAACCTTTCTTACAACAGACTGTAAATAATAAAAGAAAATTACATTCTAGAAAAACACATAGAAGTCTTAGATTTGTACATTGAGAACAAGATGAAAGCAGATATGACACAAAGCTAGCATTTTAATCTGTTTCAGGAATATGTATTTCCTATTAAAAATTAGAAATTAGTTTAATAATGTGGGCCTTGGGATTTTCCCCATGATTTTAAGGATGTTGAATACATTCATAACCATTTGTAATCATAGCTATTTATCTCACTAAAAATGTTCTTTCCCATATTAGATATATATCCCATATATATGCATATATGTATGTGTGCATATATATACACATACACACAAATACATATAGATGTAGAATATAAATAGATTTGCCTCACTTTAGAATCATACGCTCTTAGAACTGGATTGACTTTTCCAATATTTTCACTTTCAATGCAAAGACATTAAAGTCCAGCTAGAAGTGACTTGTCAAAGTCACAAAACCTGAGTCAAATATAAAACCAAGATCTTGTCTCTGACTCAAAAAATCAGAGATTTTCAGAAATGGAAAAGCATTCAGAGACTATGGAATCCAGTTGTTCTCAACTGGACAAAGAGCTCTGGTGAATTTTTTTTAGAAATATATATGTGTGTGTGTGAGTGTGTGTGCGCACATGTGTGTATGTGTTCTTTCCTTCCTTGTTCAAACACTGGTCAGGGCTAACCACCACCACATTTTATAGAGGAGAAAACTGAAGCATCTAGGAGAGTAATGTGATATAACTAGTCAAAATCAGCTAAGACTGGAACTAGATTTACTAATTTTCAGTTCATAAATTTCCTTTTCTTTCTTAATTTTCTTTCTCTCTTCCTTCAAGGTAGAACCTAAATACAAACATACTCATTCTGTCTCCTAACATTACACTAAATATTTTTTCTTAAACATAAAATTTACATCATGTGACAAGATAAAGGTAAATCTCAATTCTTTCACAAAGACATTCTGGCAACACTGATACTCAGTAACTGATAATTGTTTCTCTTCCTCTTTTTCAACAACTGCCCCCACCTCAAGCGTGTATGCTGTGACATACATTAACAACAATCAGGTATTATTCTTTAATTTTTAATGTATGAGACCATGAACTCCTTCAAGAATAGAACCATAGCTTTCTAACCTCATATTCCTCACATTATACAGAACACAAAGACAGCTTTTAGCAAAATATAAATGAACCATTTTCCTGAAGGTCAAAGTGCTAGTTTTTAAAAGCATAATAGTGGACTGACTAAAGAAAATGCACTAGCACATAAAAAGGATAATAAATCAGGACCAAGAAAAGTTTATTTGGGGAATGCAAGGTTGGTTTAACATTTGAAAATCAATCAATATAATTCTCATAATAAGAGAATGAAGTAGCAAAAACATGACCATTTCAACAGTTGTAGAAAAAGCAGTTGAAAAGATTTGAAACCCATTCTTGATTAAAACAACTTTCAACAAGCTTGAGTAGAAGTGTACTTCCTCAAACTGACTAAAGGTATAAAATATTTGAAAAACCTAACAGCTAAGAGTATAATCAATGGTGAAAGCATCCATGAAAGCATTAGCTAAGATGAGCAACAGGCAAGACTGTCCATTATTCACCCACCACTTGTGGTTAATATTGTACTCAATTTCCTAGCTGGTGCAATAAACAAAGGAAAAGAGATAAAATGCACACAATTTGGAAAGAAGTGAGAATGATTTTAGCAGTAGAAATCATGATCATGACCAAAGAAAATCTTAAGAAATCTCTTAAAAATAAAATTACCAAAAATAATAAGTGAATTAAATAAAGTCACAACAAGCAAGGTCAATAAAATAAGTTGTCTTTCTAATACTAGATATACTAAAATTAACCATTAGAAAAAGAAAAGTTTTAAACTCTGTATTAGCATAAAGATAAAATACTTAGAAAAATTTAGACAAAGTATATAAGACCTCTACATTGAGAACTATAAAACTTTGCAAAAGGAAATTGTTTGATATCAAAATAAATGAAGAAATGTACCACATTCATGGGATTGGAATTTTCAGGACTAGAAAGTTATATATGACTTATACAACTTTCAGAATTCATCAAACACTTAAAATTAATTTTACTGCATGTAAACTATACCTTAATTAATAAAGCACAAAAACCACTTTCAACAGTAGAAAAATTTCAAACTGTCCTATAAAATATTAATTTCCCATTTTAAAAATGAGATAATACACTCTAATTCAAAGGACAGTCTTGTTCCGCCTACTCTTAGGTTGAAAAGAGGAGCAACTTACTCCACAAGGACACACAGATTCACCCAGGACAGTAAGCAAGCAATCTGTTCTGTTATCCTAAGAGCTGATCTACCCAAATGGCACCACTCTAGCATATGGTTGACAGAAGCAAGAGTAGACAGATTTCAGTCATTCTATAACATTTCCCTTTGAAAAAAAAAAATGGTGAAAAGAATGTGATTTCACTGAGAGGCAGCTGTCTCATGGTATAGTAGAATAAGTCCTGGAGTAAGTGAATTGAAGTTAAAACATCTAGATCAGAGTCAGTAACGAGACAAATTGATTAACTTCAGTTTTCTTCTCTTTACAAAATAATAATACCTATATCTCACAAGGTTGTTCTGAAGACAAAATACTATAAAGTGTTTAAGACACAGTAGACACTATCCACTGAAATTAAATTTGACCAATTCAAACTAGTTCATGCTCTTAAATAAAGAGACATACTTCTTTGCGAAAAGCATTTCAGAATTGTGTGTGTGTGTGCATGTGTGCGTGTGTGTGTGTTCTTCATTACACATGTTCTCTCCCCCTAGAGATTCATTATGCCCCAAGGGAAACAGTGACCTGTCTCATTACTACTATTTTCCCCCTGAAGATAAGCTTTGGGTTGTGGGTATATTTGACCTGAGAATCACCAAAGGATATTTGTTAAGAGTGGGTATGAGAAAAAACTCTGAGGAACCCAGAAAGGATCTAAGAAAGATTAAAGAAGGATCTTGCAAACAGAAGTAAAAATATTTTCACTGAAACATCTAAGGAAAGTTAATAGTAGTGATTATAAATTATCAGTCAAAAAAATAAAAGGGACAGATTGAAAAAGATCTAATTAATGACAGATCTCAATCTAATTCAATTTTTTGACAAAAGAATAACATTATCATGTTATTATAATACTTTAAGCCATTATGGTAATTTCTTGGGTGGTGATAATAGTAATAGCAACAATACTGATATAGCATTTGAAACGTACCAGAATATTTTCTATATATTTTATATGCATGAACCCATTTCACTCCCAAAGCATCTTTACAAGGCAGGTATTGTTATTTTTTCTATTTTATATATGAGGCCCAAAGAGAAACTGAGTAGCTTTCATCAAGGTCAGGCAGCTAGTAAGTAGATGATCCAGGATTTGAATCCAGGCAGTCTTGTTCCTTAGTCCTACTCTAAACCAGGGTGTCATACTGCCTAATGATGCAGAGGTTTTCAAGGTTGGTGCTTCGGGTCACACTGCAGTAGAATAAGGTGCAGAGGGAAGAAATGAGAAGGAAATAAGGGATCTTAGAAACTTCTTAGAGATGGTATGTATAGCATATATCATCATATATACCATACATTGCACATAAAAGTGAAATAGTGTATGAAGTATATAGAATCTCCACGCCATAAACTGAGGTTTCATCAGCATACATTTGTGATTCAGGTTTTACTTATCTATAATAAGTACAGCAATAGGCAATGTGTTAGAAATAATTAACTGTGCGCTCTCACTTCCACACTGCCTAGGAAAAAGTAAAAAATATTTTAAGTTGAAATGTGCATCTTGGAAGATAAAAACAATTACTTTGTGTCACAATATTATTCTAATTGAAAATTTCTGTAACTTTAAAGAATTATATGAGGTTATTTTTATCTAGAGGACTCATGGATTTTGAAGGTTAGGAAATACTAGATAATAAAAAGTCCATTGTTTAGATGTTAAAAGACTAGGCTGAAATACAGCTTCTTCTATCTTACTTTTAAATTAGCAGGTCTTGATTATCTTATATATAAATGACAGAATAATATTCCCACTGCTTAGCTTAAAGAATCAAGGTGAAAACTATCTAATAGCTGTGTAAACTATTTGAAAAATATGAATAATTATTATTCCACTGTACATTATTTCCTCTATATTTACTATAGGTACCTATTTATAAGTCAGGAAATTTTTTATTGGGGGCTTTACCATTATTCTATCTTTTTTACCTAATGCTTTTCAACAAAAAGGGAGATAAATAAGTTAAGAATAAAAATGCTGGGGTACATACATATTCAATGGAATTTTATGCAGCAACTAAAAAAAAATATTGTGCCCTTTGCAACATCTGGATGGTTTGGAAGGGATCATGCTAAGTGAAATAAGTCAGAAAAAAAAAGGGAAGTGCAGGACGGTTTCATGCCTATGTAGAACATAATGAAATGAAAAAAACATACAGATAAACCCTAGCAAAATGAAAAGAGGTTTTGGGAAAGGTGATGGTAAAGGACACAGGAACTCTGGTGGAGGGTGTGGTGTGAAATATAGATTGAGATACAACGTCAGTATTCAAAAATGAATGTGGCATTGTAAACAAAAGAGACAATAAATATCAATAATTTAAAAAGATTAATCAGTCAAGCAACTACTACTAAATGGAACTTGTCTGTTCTTATTGTTTTCTGAGCTTTAAAATTTGAAAGGATTCAATTATTGATCAAAGTTGAAATCTGACTAGACATTATACGGTCACATTTGGGGGAGTCAAAATTAAAAACAATGAAATATTTCTCCTAACCATCATACTCTATGAAGTACAAGAGTAAGCTACATTATCTCTTAAGAGGATATCATTAATAGTTTATCTTCTCAACACTGAAATCATACCAATAGTGATATTTCTGGATCTCAGAAGCTAAGCAGAGTACATTAAAATGTCTGTAAGCAGCAAGAGTGATAACAACCTAGGCCCAAGTGATGAATCATTTACAGGGTTTCTCCAAACATTCAACAAGTGAAAAGGACAGAAAAATGGATCAAAATATGTTCCTGTCAAAAGATTTCATTGTAAGAAACTTCTAAGTATCCCTGAGATCACAACAGTTAATCATCTCAGTGATCGTTACTTTCTGTTCTTAAACTCTCTAAATGAAAGTTAATTCTTATTTTTTGTATTTTAAGTATTTTATTTTGCAATAATTTTTAATTTACAGAAAAGATTCAGGAACATACAAAGAATTTAAAAATACCCTTCGAAGATCCTTTTGAAATTTTGCCAGCTGTCCCAAAACATTCTTTATAGTGATACAATCCAATCCAAGACCAGGTGTTGTCACATCTCTTCAGTCTCCTTCAATTTGGAACAGCCATTCAAGTTCCTCCTTGATCTTAAGAGCATGGAAGATTTCAAGGCAGTTATTTTGTAGAATGTTCTTAAAACAGTTTTGTTTTGGATGTTACCATGTGATTAAATTATGAATTTTGGGTAGAAATATCACAAAAGTAATACTGTGATCTCACCATATTGACTTGTCCCACTGTTAATGTCATCAGAGAACTATGGCATCTGTCATTTTCTCCACTACACTGTTACACTTTTCCCCTTTGCATTTTCCGAAGTATTGTGTGGGAAGGTCCTTGGAAAGTATTAAAATATTTAATTCCTCATCCAATAGTTTGACAACTCAATGCTTTTTTAAAATCTAGATTCATAATTACTATGATGCTTTCCAAATGGTGATTTTACTTCTTTTTTTCTTTTTCTTTTTTTTAAGGAAAAGGACAGGTAAGTTGAAGGCAAGTAGGCAGACTGGAAGAAAGAGGAGGAGTAAGTATCTGAGTATTTTTGTTGTTCTTCTAGGTTGTTTCACCCAAGCCCAGGTCATAAACCCAGGTCATTGGAATGTATGTGAACTGCACTCAGCCAGAGGCCATGGATTTGTCTGCTAGGTCACCGCAGTATACCCCTTTTCCAAATTTTCTTATTCATTTGCTAGTTGGCACTAACTCTGAGTGTGTGTGTGTGTGTGTGTGTGTGTGTGTGTGTGTGTGTGTGTGTGTGTAATCACGGATACTTGTATTAACTGAGATAAATCCATTGGCATCAGTTTTTGGTTTGGTTCTTTTTTTTTTGATGCTTACATTATACAAGATATGGACACAAGTTACTCCCTAGATTTTGTGACTTTTATTATGTATTTAAAATTTTTTAAATACTTCTTTACTTTCTGGAACAATAAGATGTTTCATATTTATCCTGAAATTTCTCTGCTGAAGACATGGACTCTGGAGGTTGATATTAAGAAGGCAAGATTTGAGTGCAAGATATGTTCATTTTTACCAAGGTATATTTTCTTCCTAGGCTTTCTAAGCTGACAGAACTTAAAAATATATTTAGATAGATAATAGATGACAGAAAGATAGGTAGATGATAGATAGACATTTATATATTTATCGATATAGCTAAAACCATAAAATCACATTGATACTTCCAATTCTAATTCATTATCACAAAGTTTATTCTCATCTTCTTTTTTACATATTGTAACTCTCTCTTGTAAAAAAAAAATCAGGTCTGGCTCTCTCATTTTGTATATAAATATATGTGTGTATATCTATCTATACATATAGATATACATATATAAACAAATACACACATATACACACATATATGTTTATGTATATATTTGTATAAAAACATACATTTACTTTGTCTCCTATATGTTACCAACCAATCTGACTGTGCAAAATCACTTGGCAGCCTTCATCTAGGAGGCCCCAACACTTATGAAGCCACCACCATAAACTGTCTTCTTACAGGGACCTCAATTCCCACTGGGCTGTCACTCAAATCAGCTAACTTCCTCAGTAGGACCTGACTAATGGCTCTTTTAATTAGAAAGAAGGAAAGATGGAAGAAGAGCCCTATTATCTTTTGATTATTAACTAGGCACTTCTATTTCCTCCCTTTCATTTCAGGGGAGGCAACATGGGATAGAAGAAAGATCACAGGTTTTGAAGCTACAGAGATTAAGTTTGATACTCCGCTCTAACTAACGACATTTAATTTCGGTTTTCTCATCTGTCAAATGGTGATAATAAAATCTACAAATTTATGCATATTTATAAATATCAAAGAAAATGAACAAAAAACCTTATTAAGTGCCTGGAAGGTAAGATCATAAATAATAATTGTTAGGAACATTTTAAGCTTTGATGGCAAACACTAATATAAAGATATTTACATAGTTCATCATGCTTGGGTATTGGAGCCAGCAGGGTGAAATACTAACAAAGATAAGAGAAGGATTAACTTTTGTACTAGAGCTTGATACCCACGAACCTGTCTATTGGGCCTTCAGTGTTATGTTCTGCCAAGAAAAGGGGATAGGTGTGTAAAATAATTAGGAAATAATATAATCCAAAAATATTTCTAAAAAGATCTGAATAGGTGCTCAATAAATATTTCATTCCTTATCCATTAGGAAAAAATGCCTGTTTATGCAGAGCATATCAGGGAGGTAAATCAGTAAAGGTTGTCATATAGTCCCAAGCAGCATTTGGATTTATCAATTAGATTTCCATTTAAAAACACTTTCAGGAGGAAATACTATTTCCACACTAAGAACGGGAATGAAAAAAGACAGGCATCCAGGGACTGAGTATCTAGAAAGGTGACAAGAGGAGGACTTAGTAAAGTTGCCTGCCTTCATTGCTTTATGTTTCCCAATAAAATATGAATAAAACCATTATGCCTTAGAAACCAAATGCTTTCATATCACCTACATATATCTTTTAAGAGTCCACAGGCAGTTCTTTCACAAAATGTTTCCTTGAAGGGAAAAGGACAGCGGAGTTTGAAATAGTTAAGTATAGCACTGCCAATCTTGCTTTTTAAACCACTTCCTTCTTCATCCCTCTACCCGCTGTCCCAAAAAAAGGCTTAAATTAACACGGAAAAGTTTCCTTCTTTCTATTGTACTTCTCACTTTTCTTATCTCCTTCCCTCCACATGAAATAAAAATAACATGGTTCGGCTTCGGCACTCTTAAGAGCATAACCAGTTTACCACTCTGATGTTCCAGGTCAGATTCAAACTTTTCGAAGTTACCCTCCTACTCTCCTCTTCCCTAAATTCTGTTATTCAGTGTGAAATTTAAAACCTGCTAATGACCACAAACCAGAAATTCAGCAGGGCCTGAAGACACAAATTACCATGAACCTCTTAGTCTTTCACACAGACTTTTCAAAGGAGATTAACCATTGCTTCATAACTATTTGGGTACAGCATCCTTTTATACAAATACAAACTGCTACTTAACAATTTAAAAAATAAATGATCTGTAATACCCTCTATAGGCACTGAAAGTGGCTGTGTACCATTGCCTGAGCCTGCCTTTTAGCTGATTAATATATGAATGTAAACTTGTAGAGTCTTAGCATTTAAAGACAACATTTAAAAAAATTTAAGTATGTTCTGCCAATCAGTTATTGAGTAAGACCACCCATAACCAATTTTTAAATTCTTCATTGTTTGAATAATATGGGAGGAAATTTAGTGTATACGCTCTTCTTCCTGTATTTTCCAGCTAGATTAAGCTGTTGTCTTCACAATTGCCTCCCAGCTGCTGTGACTTGTGAAAACAACAGACCCTGCTCTGTTGTCTGGAGAAAGCGGGGATTGTTATGAGTAACTTTATTGCAGGCACATGAGTGTGTTAAGACTTTAAAACACGCTCAAATGTCATGTGCACACCCAATGACAGGCAAGAATAATTATGAAAAAACAAGAAATCTATGTCTATGAAACTGTGTTGGACAAAATGGGCCATTCATTGTGTTCCCCTGGGAATGCCTGGACTCTGCAGTCAGAAAACAAAAAAGGCACTTTTTTCCTGCCGTAGGCTGAATGCTTAGCTTTGCCATCTGAGCCCTAAGAAAACACGGGCCTCTCTAGTGCCGGCGCACCCACGCACACTAAAAAATATTAATGCTTTTCTCTCCTTACTTTTTTCCAGGCATCCCTTATGTGTAGGCTGTAGCCAATATAATGTTAACACAAAGACAAAATAGTTTATCTAACATCAGTTCCTCACAATTTCCTTCTTGTCCTCAGTTAATTGCCCTGCCCCCAACATTAAGAAAGGAAGAAAGAGGGAAAAAAGAGATAATCTTGACTCCAATGAAAATCTTGTCTCTGGCCCAGATTTTATTCTCAGCAATATTCATTTCTCTTCTCTTACATGTTTGCTACTGTTAATGTTTTTACCAAATACTTTTATAAATGGGCTCATTTGCCTCCAAATTATTTCTTCTTCCCTAGGAGGCTTCTGAAAACCATTTTGTTGGATAAAGATTGTTTATCAGCTCCTTCTCAAAAAAGCCTTTTCAAAGTTAACTACGTGTTCTTCCTGTCAGTGTGTGCACATGTATTATACAAATGGAATGACAAATGAAACTCCAAATCATTTCAGTTCCAACATATTTTAATATTTATCTGGAATATTTATTATTTATCTGGACATATTTATCTGGAAGTTCAAGGTTTAAATGCTTTATTATAATTTCAACTATGGTTCTCTTATGTTTATATACAAGCTAAGTTATTCACTGATTTTCTTAGGTATACTGCACTTTGATGGTCTACTGTAGACCTTACAATAATTTTCTTGGCAGCTGAACCAGCAGAAATAATTAATAAATAAATTCCCAAAACATTACATTTTGTGACCAAAATGTATCTTGAAACTTTTCAGCATGTTCTAGGAAGAAGAGTCCTGGAGAATATGTGCTTCACTAAAAAGTGGGAAGAAGGGGCCCGATAGATCATTAAAGACCATGCATTCCCATTTCATCTTTCTTTCGAGAGCTCAGCTCATTGCTTTTGTAAACCCACCAGCAACCACTGACTTCAAGACCTATAGATAAAACTAGGAGCAAAACAGGAAAAGAGAAAAATATTTCTCTGGTTGTTACAAAATTTAGCTATAAAACACTTATATCAATTCCTTTGATTGAAAAAAGTATTTTAAAACTCATCAAGTTTAAACATGTGCCTCATCTTTAGCTAATGAGCAAATGATTTTGAAAAGCAACAGCTGGAGAAGTGAGATATAAATTTGTCCGACAATAAAATGTGGTTATCTTTTATTTACTAACTGGTGTTAATGACCCAGTAGCAGTTAATGCCAAAAGAGAGTCAAATGAGAGCACATGTATACATACCAGCTGAAACCAGGGTATATTTAGTTAACTAACTGATAGTTTGACTACACTACTCCTAAAGTAATTAATTTGACTAAAGTAACCCGTTGATTCATTAGTGAGTTAGAAAGCATTTTAGGGCTCACCTAGCTAGCAGCCAACTCATTAACTTTTTAGCATAAGTATTCTGATACTAGAGAAGCCAAGACAAAGCTCACTCCAATTCAATCTGGTGTGCGGATGCAGTCAGACATAAAATAACGGTAATTTATTACAGCAATGACTTAAAAGAGTTGGCATAAATTTCATAGGTGAAGAAAGTAACGTGTCTAAATTGAGAACTACTTTTACAATAATCACTTCTGGAAGGAGAGAATCTAAAGCTTTTCAAGTCCAAGTACAGACCCACAGTTCATCTCAAACGTTTTCACACAAATAGGAATGGCCTTGTACCATCAACACTCCTATACTACTATTTTCCAGAGATGCTAAGGGCCAGTCATAAGTACATCGTGGAAGCTATTATGGGATGGTCATGAATAACACTTCCACCTTCACTCAAAAGTGAAGTTGGCTTTAGGAAGTTTTCTAGTTCTAACGAGCCTAAAGATTTCCTCCCTTCCCAGGATCCTAAAGTCTATAAACACATGAAAAGTCGCAGGAGTCTAGAATTAGTTCTGTCTTCCAGGCTGAAAGATAATGTACTTATAACCTAGCCAGCCATCAGAGCAGTCATGAATTTGTTTTAACAATTCAACAACATCACCATTCCTCATTTATCCACTTAGCTTAATTTTCCTAGCATCACTTTCACTGCTGAGGTTGTCTCTATTAAGCCATTTTTTTTGCATCATTAACTTTTAACCAGGCATCGATAGCTTTATTGTTTAAATTGCGTATGACTTTATTTAACGTCAGCATTTCTTCTAGCTCCTGACAAGAAGTCACATTTTATAACTAATTAAATTGATCCCTGGGAAGCAAAAGCCACTAAACGGAATTATTCCTACCCAAGTGTCAATATATTAAATCAAAGGGCTAATGAGTTGGGTCACTGCTTCTTTTATTGGGAAGCTACAGCAGAATAGGACTTGTATTATCCTCTATTTTCTGCCTTAACAATCAATTTTATTTAAACCAAAGGAAGCTAATCAATACTTTTGGATCTTACAGTAAATAATTCCTCCTTTATAATATATAAATGGGAAATGGAAAATTTCCTTTGATGACATATGCAATATATTTTTTGCATCTTTTTATGACATTGGGTCACAGAAACATCCATGATGATCTAAAAGGTGTTTTGCAAGCAAGTGATTTTGAGAGTTTCTAGGTTTCAACTATTAGCATTATGGGTTTAAATCAAGATGAAAATTTGCCTCTTGGAGCTGACAATAGTGCCTAACGAAAGTGATTAAGAAATGACTAAATTTGTCATGTCAGCTTTTCCTGTCGCTCTTGCAGCTGCTGAGTAATACTTTGAATGATTTCAGTATTTACATTTGGACACTATTTTTAAAATTCATCACCTAATAATTCATACTACCCAGTCTTTGACATAACCTCACTTCTTTTGACAAAATCCCAGCAGAAGGTGGGAATATCATTTTACTGTTGCCTTCAGTTAATCTTATTAACTGAATTTATTCAAAGATAAAATTTCATGTCTAATAATTTGTATCTGTAAATTTTGCACAGTTTACTATTGAAGTATTTGGGGAAGAAAAAAATAAAATTAGATTTGAAATCTCTTAGATTTCAAAAGCATAAGCAAAATGATCTCTAAATCATGCCTATATTGTAGAACCACATAAAAAATCTGGCAAGTTGAAAAATTCAGTTCTGTAAAATTACAACGGTGGAGATTACGACAGTAAGGAGACCACCTCTAGGAAATGCAGGGTTAAGGTAAAAACACAAACAAGGGTACAAAGAGCATACATACAGCCAACAACAACTACTATATAACAAATTCAAGCAATGTTTTTAATTCTAAGGTGAGAACTTCATTTTGTATACCTGGCAATTA
This sequence comes from Solenodon paradoxus, assembly GCA_004363575.1. Taxonomy (NCBI): domain Eukaryota; kingdom Metazoa; phylum Chordata; class Mammalia; order Eulipotyphla; family Solenodontidae; genus Solenodon; species Solenodon paradoxus. The sequence goes on along the minus strand of RJWH01000398.1, from coordinate 578,146 downwards.
GTCAAAAATACCACCAGGTTAAAAGTAGCCTGAAATCCATTGAATAGAGTTAACATTATTTATCACATAATAAGTTGTCAAAAGTCAATTTTGTCTCTAATACTTTGTTGATTTACCACCAGGATCAAATACATCATAGGGAACACCACAGATGTTTTTGACAAAAACATGTTCTTTCACCCACACATAGTTTGCTTTTTCAAACACTGAATTAGGGTTTCTTTCTTTGTAGACACAGTGGTTCTCTTTTGAAACAACCTTAAATAGTCACTTTTATCCATTTATAGACGTGTGTGCTTTGGAGGTCAAGCATGTGCTGTTGTTTCTCACCACAAATGTTTTCGTTCATTTTCAATGGTCAGAAGTCACAGGCGTGTTTGACCCCACCCACAGACATCTCTGTTCTGTATCTGGGGAACCACGACTGACTAGAGATCACTGAAATACAGCTGCTTACTTCACAAACAAACAAAAATGTATCCCAACACAGACCAATGGAATTTCACACTGGTCCTTCAACAAATACAGAAATAAAACAAACAAAAAAGAATAATTACTATTTTCTTTGGTATGAATGTGTGCTTTAATTTGAAGAACATCCTTCTTCATTAATAGAGGCTACTGATGTAAATTAACAAACTAAGAGGATGATTTTGCTATGGAATAGTTACTGAATTAGTTAACGGCATATTTCCCTCTACTTCTTAACCTCACGTTTTAATTTGTACACACACACCCTTTCCAAAACTAAGTTATCAGGGCTATTACATTAATTAATTTTAGGAAAAGTGATTAGCTTGTGAAAGGGAAATATTTTGTGAACTGATAGTAGTCCCACTTGTTTGACAAGGTATGACTCTATAAAGTAGTACTACACAGGGAAATATAGAAAAAGTTTTTCTAATTCTATGAAAATCAGGACCCACTATCTCAATTAGCAATAAAGTGTCTCAGTCACCCTAAAGAAAACAGACTAAACACCTATCCCATTCCTCATAGGGACAATCTGAGCAACTGAATCCTTCTGAGACTGCAGCCCTCATTGTGTCTCAGAGAGCACAATCAACAATAATAACCACGGATTTCTGGTCCCCTGTCCAAAATGCATGCTTAAATCTTCCAGCTGCCACATCTGCCAAAATGCCCACAGTACTGAGGGTAATAAGGCAAATACGTGGCAAAAAAATCTAAACACTGTTAGCAAAATATAAATAAGTTCTGGTTTGTACACTACTGGGAAGATGCTGAGGAAAATCTAAAAAATAAAAATAAAAATGAAAGTGCAAAATCCAAAAATGAAATATAATAAAATTCAACTTCTTTTCTCTGCAGTGTCACACAACTCACTAATTCATCCTACACCAAGGATCATTCTAAGTCTTACTTACTTTTCTGATAACACATGATATGGTACCCAAGGTTTTGGGTAATGCTACCCAACAATAAAAAGGAATCGCAAAGTACAGTAAGACTGCAGTTTATTATTCTTGGTTCGGATCACATTCCCGACTTCATTATAGTGGCTGAATATTGCTGAATTCTTGGCTACCTGTTGTTTACATTTTGATGCTGGACAATTATAATTCATAGCAAAGATAGCCTGAGACCAATAATGAACATACATTGCATATCTTACCTTAATATTATCAAAGTACTAGTCTGTAATAAGAATCCTAAGTGGTATTTACAGATACATGAAAAAAATACTAAAGCTCATTTAACAGTATTAATGGGAAAATAAAAAGAGGTAGCCTTTGCTAGCAGTAATCACAATAGAATAAGAACCCTTGTTAGCATCCTATAATAAGTTACAGAAACTCTCCAACCTTTTGTGTAATCCCTCCTTTGTGCCATATATTCCTGTGCAGTATGTTTTACTGATCTAGGGAGCTTCACTTCAAATTAAATAGAACCTACAGAAATGAACTATTGATGCTTTTCTCTGGTGCCCCCATTTTTCCCTTTAAGCAACTCTTCTTCGTTCCTTAATTAGACCTTCTCTAATCACCTAGCTCAGAATTAAATTAAGCACAATGGTCTTCTGAATCACTCAACCATAGTCTAATTGATTTTTTAAAGCCACTTAATTTTTGCCCATGAAAAATATGCAAATTATCTAAAACAAGAGAATTCTAGTGATATACACATCAAATTTTCCTGTCTCCATTTCCCCATGTAGAACTTTATACAAACAACCACAGCCTAGTACACAGGCATCTATCTACCTTGATAAATCTGTACCTTGAGTTTGAAACCAGGCATTTCCTGGGCAACCAGTCTTTCAGGGAGTGTTCAAATATTTGTAGTGGGGGAGTCTGGACTGCACATATTTTAGTTCTTATTCATGCATTCCTCATTTACAAGTTGTGAACCTGGTAAATTTCCCATTTTGAGACTATTGCTCCCTTTTTTCTGTAGGTGGTCCTTGAATTAAGAATTAAGTTCTTTGCTTAACTGTGGAGTGAGTCAGGCTGATTGTAAAAAAAAAAAGTCATCTTTCTTTGAAATTATTTCCTAGATTAATTTGTTTCCATGTTCAACTCTAAATATGACAAAAATAGTCTACCAGTCTCTCGATCAAAATTTTCATTCTAAGAGATGTAACACAGTGGCTAGGAGAGAGGACCCTAGGTTCACAAAATTTGGCATCAGCATGAAGTGGTTAAGAGCAAAGATTTTTAAAGACAAAGTTTGAATTTCAGTTCCACCACTTATTAAAAATTACCCTTTCTGTGCCTCACATTTCTCATTTATAAATGGGTATAACATTACCTACCTTATAGAGTTATTTCTGAGGCTTCAATGAGTTTATATCTCCAGAGCCTCAGAACAGCATCTGATATATAGGAAACACTATGTAAGTATTAGCTGTTGCTATTTAGGTTAGAATCCTGGCTTGGCACTTATACCTTGACCAATCTGCTTGACCGCTCTTAAACTAACATTTTTCTCAGTGGCAAACATGATCCCTGTGTTAAAGTAATATAATGTATATAAGACATTTACTGTAGTGCATCCTACATAATGATAATTTAATAGGTTATCTATAATAGTAACATATGCTTATTGACAATCTAGTATATATCTATTGTCTTCTTCTGCAACAGGCTTTATTAAAGGTGAACTAGTTCTGCAATAGTTCCCTATCGTCTGTTCTGTCAAGTGCACAATTCTTATTCTGACCAAAATGCTCAAATTTATTCCCCTATTCCCTAACAAAAGTTCCACCATAAAAAGAACACCTTTTACATGCTATATACACTGAGCTCATTTTCACCTTTTTGTTTAATATTCATTCTCCTATAACCCCCCTTCCCTTCCTATAAATACCAATTCTTACCCAGCCACCTAATCTTCCAATTGAGTATACTTTTTGCTTCTCTAAGTACAAGTGCTATAGACGGAATATTTGTCCTCCTAAAATCCACGTGTTAATAAACTCTAATGCCCAGTGTGATAGTATTTGGAAGCAGGAACTTTGAAAGGTTATTAGGTCATTAAAGTGGACCTCTTATGAATGGAATCAGTGTCCTTGTAGAAAGGTATCCCAGAGCACTCTCATGCCTTCTGACATGTGAGGACACAGGAAGAAGACACCCTATAAACCAAGAAGCAGGTTCTCGCTAGAAGCTAAATCTACCGGTGCCTTGATTTTGAACTTCCCAGCCTCCAGAACTGTGGAAATAATTATTGTTTAAGCCAGCTATAGTAATTTTATAGTAGCCAAAATGGACTAGGATACAGCAGAAAGAGAAGTCCAAAGCTTGTCTTGCAGTCCTCTCCCTGTCACTATCAAACTAGTGAACTAGAGCATATTACTTCCCACCCTGATCAACTCAAACACAAAGGAATAGGTTTAAATTAATGAATTCTAAGAGGCCTACCACCCTACTGTTCTGAGTCCTACTGCATTTATGTTCAAGTGCAGTACTTATAGTAGATGATCAATAAGTATTTCATGATTAAATCTTCCAGAGCTGAACTGATGTAGATCAGTCAGTTGGTTTCTTTTACCACCACCTCTCCTCCTGAGTCTCTATCATGTGTTCTAGTAACTTCACCCTTTAAACCATTAGTGTTCCCAAAGTTTCTGCTCTATATTGTCTTCTTAGTCCCTATGCATGCTCATTATCATCTCTTTGATAATGATTCATAAATCTGTATTTCCAACTCATAACCCTTCCTCGAGTTTCATATTTACATGACCCAATCAAGTAGGCATATCTATTCAGAATGCTAAAAAAAAACCTTCATCTCATCAAACCTCTAAAACCAGCCTATCACCCATTACCCAGATACCTCTCTGACTTCACCGAAGATCATTTTTCCCCTTCATTTGTTCAATCCATCTCTCTTGGCTTCCCCTAAAGTACACCAAGCGGGTTCCTGTTTCACATAATTTCTAATTCTGCTCCTTATTCCTAAAATGCTTTTATACTACTATTTACATATCTCATTCCTTCAATTTATTCAAGTAATTTCTTCAAGGAAGAAGCCTTTCTGACTAACCTCTCTAAATTAGTAATTCCCATCACTTTATACTTACTTTACCTTAACCTATTTTTCTCTATAGAACTTATCAGTGCATATTATCTGTTTACAGTCTATTCCTTCGATTCTTCTTCACTAGTGTATCATTTTTCTTCTATCAATCAATCACTAAACCAACAGATTTTATTTCCTCAGTTTCACTCATATTCATCTTATCTTTATTCCCCTGCTCCTGCCATAACTCAGATCTGATCATTTCTTCTCTGGATCATTTCAGCAGGACAAAAACATTCAAGGTCCTACTAAAATGATCCAGAGAAGAAATGTTCTCTTTGACTCTATTTTCAACTTCCTCAAAACTATTCTCCACATTTCTTTCAAAGTGATCTTTCTGACATGTGTAATTTCATTTCCTTTCTTAAATGTGCCAAATGATTGCCCCTAATTTATATGAGGCCCTTCAAGATCTGATGTCTAGCTCCAATCTAGCTTCATCTGTTACACCTGCAGTTGTCCACCACACTCCATCCTTGGCAAGAAACTATTTTATTTGCGGTTTCTCAACAGGCAATGTTCTTCATCCCTGTGAGACTTTGTCCTGACTGTCTCTGGAAATATCCTATCCTGGTTTATTCCTACTCTTACTTAAAAATTCAGAATCAAGGCAAATGTCACTTTTTTGAGCAAACCTCTCTTGACTGTCCATTGAGATGTCTGTTCTCTGCACTTCTGTGATATTCAGTGAAAATGACTATCATAACATTTAGCACACTATATTGCTGTCAACTACTAGACAGTAAGCTGCCAAAGGTAACCATTTTTTCTTTCTCCTTGCTTAATCAATGCCCTACCTGAAATTAAATGTATCTCCTCTTACTTCAGTGCTTTTAATGCATCTAGACACTGTATACCGGATCAGTTCAAATCTCTCCTTAATCCTTTCCAATTTCTCTACTTTCTTAAAGCCAACATCACCAACCCCACCATACCCCTTTGCATACATATCACCTTCTTGTGGATGTCATAGAGTAAGACTCTTACTTGGTGACTTGCTCTGTTTGGTTCAGAATCAAATTTGTAAGACACTGAGACATTCTATGGTACCAAAATGTATCAAAGAAACAACAAATAAGTAAGTGAATTTTATGGGTGGTTATTTCTTTTCTCACATTTCTTTAGTCCTAATTTATGTTTCTCTACTATAATTTATGAATAAACAACAATATCATAAATGTGATCTTTCTTTATATTTTTGGCAGGACCAGTGATGGCATATTTGCATGTATGTATGTTTGTAAAAGGGAATGAATGCATGGCAAAATGGAGAAACTGTGGGCAGGGCTTCCAGGAATGATGAACAGTATTTTTTGCCTTCTTGTTGCTTTCCTGGGTGTTCTTTAAGAAAACTCAGAAAAAGATCTTGGTGAACATGACATGAGTATTGATATAAAATTATTTTGCTGCATATAAACTTACTCATTAGTATTAATAATATGCCCTAGAATAATTTACAGTTGCAAAAGTACATATCTACCCATTATCTCTACCAATTCTTACGAGTCCAACTAGACTGAAAATAAAAGTGTAGGGTGTGTATGTGTTTGTGTGTCACCATCTATTTACAGAAAACACACACAATTATTAAACAATTTGTCCAAGATCATGTGTCAAGTAGATGGCCATCAGACTGTGACACTGGGTTTGAATATTTGCGACCTCCTATTTAAAGTCCTTTTGCTTAAGCTTCAAATTCATATATTTCTTAAAAAGTAGTTTGAGCAAGCAGTTAATTAAGCTTAGGCAAGCACATTTCAATGTGAAGTCTCTTCTTCTCTTTTATTCTTTTCACATTTACAACAATCCTTTAGTGGGAACCTATACTTCGAATCTGCTTAATTTAATGTCTAGCCAAACTATTCTCCCACTATCCTTTTTTCTACTACAATTACAAGAGAATGAGAAAATAGAAAGGTAAGAGAAATGAGGAAGAAAGAGCAAAGAAGTAAGACAAGGAATTAAGTATTCTGGATCTGTTTCTATAGATTCACTTAAGTCAGAGAAAGTTACTGGTATGACAGAATATATGGTAGGGTGTGATCATTAGTAGAGAAAGATCATGCCTAGCTATTATTTGGCATCAAGCCATTTTATACCTTCTACTTTAAAAAAGCATAAGACATGAAGTAAGTATATCACAAATAGGAGAAAGATAAATGCAACAGAACCCACTTGTTCACTGAATCAAGGTGAAGTCCATACCTTTAACAGAAAACTTTCATCAAATCATTTTAGAGTGCTGCTTATATTAGACAAAATTACCTAACACTAGTTTCTTATCCAAAATTACTTACGATAGCTGTAACTAAATCCTGTTCTCCTATATACTTCTCCAATTCTGACAAAAGCAATTTCTAGTATGAAAATGCTCAAAGTTCACACCTTATTAGTGATGTAAATATAAATATTACTGTTCCTCATATTTTATCTTTCCCACCCATCTTCTTTCTCAACATTTTTATACAACTACCCAAAACAGTTATGTGCAGAAGTTGATGTTTGTTTTAAAAAATTACTTTGTTTCCTTATTTTATATTATTTTTTATTTGACATTGTAGCCAAATGGAATTTTATTGTTTAGAGAAATACTACATGATATGAACATGGGAAGTGATAGAAAAAATGAGGTAAAAGACCTTTATCCAGTATTCTGAGTAATTTAAGATCTAAAATACACACCTTCAGATTTTTAGTAATGATATTTATGCATACAATTTTAGAATCTTTTAAATTTTTGACTAGGTGGAATTTTGGGTTAAATTTAAATGTAACAATATAGGGAATATATGCATTTACAATTAAAATAATCTCTCTTTCATTGACTTTCTTTGGTTTATAGAGGAATCAGCATTTTTGTTTGTTTGTTGCTATCAGTGAAATCTACTTAAAACAGCAGAACATAGGGGTGGGTAAAACATTGTTACCAAATGTTTGTAAATGGCAGAATTTGGGAAACATGGAGCAGAACTGCTAAAGAAGATTTTTCATAACAGTTCTGGTCATAGACAAAGTCACAGGATAAAAACTATGAAAGGAGGCTAACGTGTCAAAAATCCAGGGTTCACTTGGTGATTTGGTGGAGGGCATGGCGTGCTGAAACAGATCTAAGAAATGGGGACCCTATACACAGGAAATTATTTTAATGTGTTGAAAAATTACAACAATAAAAATAAATAAAATTTTCAAAATGCATGGCTCAGTAGTATTAGCAAGACCTGATACGATTGCCTTAGCATAACACTGAAAGCTATGCCAGGGGTCCTGGGAGTTGGATTCTCTAAAAGCAGACATTGAGACAAGGTGGAGAGTATGAGACACTTACTATGGAACAACATCCGTAAATGGAAAGAAGGAAGAAACAAGATGGGACAGACGTTGAACTACAATATTAGCTAAACAAAATTTCATCCACCTCAATGGGAAATGAGTGAATGCCCAGCATTAAGTTAACACAGCCCAATCTTCACATCCCACCACCTTCACTCAAACAGAGGAGCCTACAGAAGAATACGGCCTGGGACTCAGCGGCTCTCTGCAGTTGAAGCAAACTCTGAAGGAGCTGACAGGTGGAGGCTGTCTGCAACCTGTGTTCCTGTGACTGGGCAGTAAGTGCTCCTCTGAAGAAAGATCTGGATGGTACAGCTCCAAGTCTAGCATGATTACTTCTCTTAAATAGCAGTTTGAGGCATTCTACTAAGCATGGTGCAATTCCTTGAGAGGGATGGGGGTTAATGTGCTTACTTTTAACATAAAGTTAAGTGAGAAGAAGAATCCTGTATGTTAAATTAGAGTAGTTCATAAACCTATCAAATAACATAGAAGTTACACTATCAGACTGAAATTGTAGATTGAGGAGAAAAAATAGTTGCAGAGTATTTCATTGTCATATTCTAGATTCACCTTCTTGCTTTTTCTTCCCTGAAATATACAAAAGCAGCACAGTATACTTCGAGGCTAATTATTTGACTGTGAATTACTTTAAAATATTTCTAAATAAGTAGAGAATTTTTGAAGCTGAACTGCCTTTTTAATTCTTCAATTAGGTAAAAATTCTCAGCAAAACTACAAGGACAATTTAAATTCTTTAAAAAATAAATCATTTTGTGGTAATTTTGATTTACAAACTAATAAAAGCTTAGATGTGCAGGTTTACTCTCCACCAAACAATGATACCAGGTCACACCCATCACCAAATTTCTAATAATCCTCTACCACTCTCCTTTGGATACCCACTACCCTTTTCTACCACCTCTCACCTCTTTCCCCTCTGATGATCTCAATTCTGTTGTCGGTGTCCAAGAGTTAGTTTTTATTTGTCTGTCAATAAAGGTTTTAAACTATTGATGTAAAATTAATGATACCGATTAATTAAACAACATCTAGAACTTCACTCAAGAATCAATTATCCAAAAGTTTGTTGCTTTACTGTTTAATATTTTTGCCCTTTATTACAACAAGTTGTATAAAGGAGGAGATGGAGGAGGAAGAGGAGGAGGAGAAGGAAGATAAGGAAGATGAGGAGGAGGATGAAGAAGTGAAGCAAGAAGAAGAGGAGGTGGAGGTAGAGATGGGGCAGGAGGAGGAGGAGGAGAAGAAGTGATTTAGTGCATTTGCCAGTTTCCATGGTGTACATGGAACTCACATATGGTTGAGCTCAACCTACCAACATGATGTCATTGAACAAGGAATTGGGGAAAGATGCAAACAGCTGTTCCTGTGGCCGGTGTGAGTCGCCTCCAGCACACCACTGGTACAATAGTTACTTTATTTTCGTCTTGTTCTCAGATTTTGTGAGGACTGTACAACTTGTCATTTGACAATCTATTATTTTTAACATCTATAAATATATATATATATATATGCTAAAAGTCTTAAACATAAAATAGAATTATTTCAGTAGCTATAGGATCTAGTAGTTCTTCCCTTAAATCCAAATATTATATCAGATTTGCTGCATTTTCCATAAAAATTCCATGGTTGAAATGTGGTCTACCTTTATAGAGATAAAAAAGAAAAAAACAATAGAAACTACATTATAGAATAAAGCACACACATATAAAGGAGATTCTGAAAAAGGCACAAGGAGTGTGATATTCTGAAGAAATTAAAGCAGAACAAAAGAAAAATTGTGCTGAGCAACTTTATTGGCACCACACAATTCCTCCCAAGATAAAAGCTATTCTCTCCTCAATAAATGTTGCTCATTTTGATAGTCAAGTCAGGTCTCTACCACATAACTCTTGTGGTGTCAATATTTCTTAATCTTCTTTCTATCTTTTGGCATATGTAGTACCTGACACCTGGTATTATTACTGAAAAATTATTAATCTTTTCATTATTCTCACTTGGTTTTTTGCCCCAGGCATACTTCTCTGACACTCAATGCTCAAACATACTAACCTCTCAAAGAAGGCTAAACTTAGTAATATTTTATCAGACTCGGGTTGCTCATGGTCTGCCTTCATACCTCTTTCTGAAAATAAGAAAATCTATTAATAGATTCTCCTGTTTCTTTCCTGCTCTAAATTTAAAGCAATTTAATGCAATTACACATAATGAAGTCTTAAAGTCTTTCAATTTTTGTAGATAACTGTTAGAAGTACTGCCTACTTAGAAATCTTATAACTTTAAGTTCATAATGATAACAATCTTGTCAAACTAGAAAGCTGTGAGAATTTCTAAAATCTTACCTAGATATTCTTGATTATAATTTCAACCAGTTATATCTTGTATTCTTCAAAACAAGGAAATTTAGGTTCAGAAGTTTAAGAAGATGTTCACATAACCCGGAATGTTCAGCTTGTTTAAAGAGTGTTTGTTGTGCTGCCTGCTTGTATTGAGTAGTGATATGAAATATCTTTCTTACAATGTTAGTTAGAAAAAATTTTCAAGTCAGTGATCTAAATTATCTTCAAAGTCCCTTCCAGCCAAAACAATCAAGGATATTAGATTTATATTATACCTTTTAGAAAGGAAAGTTTTGACTAAAAGGAGCATTAAATGATAAGAAAAAAAATATTTTAAATAGATTACAACTATGGATAGAACATATAATCCTAATTATTCAGAAAGATAGGTATCATTTGCCAAAGAAAGAAACCAGGCTTTCTCAGGCAACATCTCAAGAAAAACATAACATGGAGAAAAGAAAAAAACTTTTTTCCAGGCATACTTTTCAGATCAAGTATCAAGTCTTAGGACAAAAAAATGTCTTTTTCTTAAAGTGAAAAACAAATCTTGTCAGTAAATCTTGAGTAAAGTCTTCCTAAGTTATAGGTTAAACCATTCTCCCAGAGCCTTGATACCACATGGATTTGGCTTCTACGTCTCACCCAAAGAGAATGTTAAGCTTAGCAAGATAATAACCTGCAGACTCCTCCTTTATGACTCCTGTGAACTGTAGATCATCATGTGATGTGTCCTCTCTGAAAAGTTTGTGCTTTGATAGGTATACTTATGACTCAACCACAGAACTAGCTAATACTGTTCAAGGCCTTTCATTTCTGAAAGAGATTAAATGTAAGACAAATAAGAGGTGAGCTTCTAGAAATTCTCAAATAGCACATTAACTATGCTTGGAGTTAAAGTACAGTGTACATTTCATTGAAGGCAAGTAAAAAGTTTGTGAAGTAGCCTCTTGCATGGTCTGCAACTTTTTACTTTCAATTATTATAGTCTGTGGTCTGTAGCATTTAGCCATTCATTTTATAATCAGTGTTTCTATACTTGCTGACAAGATGGCCTGCAATTGCTCTCACATTGCAAAATATATGCACATTTTGTTTCCTTGGTTCCTTTAAGAGTTCTTTGAGAGAAAACAGTATGTCTCGTATTTCCTACATTGCCTTCATACACCTAGTTTTCATCATGTTACACAGAGCAGATACTCAGTAAAAGCTGTGAAATCAACTGCTGCTTTTTTATTGCTAACTGTGATTTTTCTACAGTTGATTACTAAAATAACAAATAGTAAAATGGTTCTAAAAAATTCTAATTTTGGAGGATTCATTTTCAGTGTCTTTTCCTGGGAATTCTAGCAAGAGCTACTGTTTCACTTGGTGTGATACCTTGCAAGCCACAAATAGTACTGTCAAATGTAAGGGATGCACCCTTGATGTTGGTTAAGCTAAAATACATAGGTTATAATCAGCTAACAAAACTAATTAAAGATTATTATTAAATTTTTAAAAAGGTAATAACATTTTACTTTACAGATTATTGTTCAAATTACTAAATCGTGTTAGAGACATGTTTCCCACCTTGGTATCTCCTGCTCAGTAGTGAAAAATGGAATAAAATTTAAATAATTGAATTAAATCTACCACTCTGAGAATTATAGAAGTTATAAAGATTAAAAAAGAGGCCAGACAATAAATATAAGCTATAAAAGCCATAACTTTTATATTCTTTATTGAAGTTTCCCCAAGGAGCCAAGGCATTACTGGATTTCAAATGTATGGCAAAGTTCACTAGTGCTGAATGAAGAATTCTAAAGGACTAAATACATAACCTATAAAGAGATAACATTTATAAAGAATTTATAAAAACGCTCAGCATATGATAAGTGCTCAGTATTACTTTTTATATAAATGCAAATTATTCTCTAAAGACAGAAATGAGGGCCAATGAAACTTGATAGTATAAATGCACTCATAATCCTATTTGTTCTTTCTAAGCATTTTAATTAATATCAGGGTCAACTCAAAAAGGTCACTCAAATGATTTTTGAAAACAAGTCGCTATTTTTTTACTTACAAATGTATACTGTTTATTTCATCAAGATTACCAACTTTAATTAAGCTATGTGTAAATGGTCAGTTCACCAACTATTATATTTCCTAATTGGATAGCATTAACCTCAATTAGATCAACACTTGGAAATTCAGCATGCAATCTCCCATATTTCTATCATTCTATTTCATTCAGGAAGTCATAAGCTAAATATTCTAGTATAAGTTGTTTCAGATATATATATTTGCAATATGTGCTTCAATAGTTAATGATCATACAAAAGAAGAAAAAAATAATATTTTGGGTGTCTCTTTTGTCCATCAAAATACTTTTAAGATTTCAACTATTCAACAATATGCACTGAATGTCTACCATCTCCAAGGCATCACGTTAGGCATATTGGGAATTTCAAAATGTATATAATCTTTGTCTTTGAGAATACTATGATTTTCTTGCAGGGTGGAGTAAGATGTGCACCAATAGCTAAAATACAGTGCCTTTCGTAGCATGCAGTAAGTGATATAAGAAAGGCAGAAGTTACTGTGCAAACTCAGAAAAGAAAAAGATGACTTTAACTGGGCAGGGGACAGGAGTGGTAGTTATTGGTGAAGATTTCATGAAATTAGACCTTAATGGAATTCTAGACTTTAAAAAAAATGGGTATTCCAACTAGAAAAAAAACAATATGAGAAGTAACTTGAAGATGAGGAAGCAGAAACAGTACTCAGAAGATAATACAGAGACAAGTTTGATTAATTATTTAGTCAATAAATAAATAAACAAATGCAGCAAGTCATAAATGAGAGCAGGAACCATCTTATGCAGGACCATGAAATTCAAGTGGAATTTTTCCCTTTAAAAATTGTCTACACACACTGATATTTCTAAATGTACACTTCCAGTCCTTATCCCAGACTTCTTGTTTGTTCTCTTGTCTAGTGAACATCTCCATCTGGATCTCTAATAACTATTTCACTACTCAGTTCAACACTAAACTCCTAATATGCTCCTCTCACTGTATGCAGTTCTTCATACTTGGCTGACATCTATTCTTAAAGTTTGCACAGTGAATGGCAGAATCTCAGTGAACGGCAATTCCATTTTTTTTCATTACTAGGTCAAAATTCTTGAAGTTCTCTTAACCTATTTCCCTTTTCTCCAAATCTCTTTGGTTGTACTTTAAAAATATATCTAGAATCTAACCACTGTTTATAACTTTTACTGCCTTGGTTCTAGTAATCAATTTTTCTCACCTAAATAGCCTTCTCATGGTCTGTTTCTATTTTTGCCTATTCAGTCTATTTGCAACACAGTATCCAGAATGACCCTGTTTGTTCCCACCAGAAATTATCCTCAAACCACCAGTCATACTAACAACTTGATGTTCTTTAAACAGAGATAGCTTTTTTCTACCTTATGAGTCTTTGCATCTGCAGTTCCCTCTGCCTAAGCATCTTAACTCCAGATAACCGCATAATTTGCTCTTTGAATTCCTTCTGGTCTTTGCTTAAATGTTACCTTCTTCATAAGTATTAACTCACAGTCCTATTTTAAATTTTAGTATTTCCTTTCTACTCTCTCTCAGCCTTCCTTGTTTTCCCTCTATAGCAGTTTTCATAACATATTATAATTTTACTTATTTCATTCATGCTTGCCTTTCTCCCACTAACATGTAAACTCTGCATAACCAAGATTTTTGTAGATCATCATCTCCTCAAAGGCATGATAGTGTCAGAAATTTAACAAGTGCTCAATGAAAATGTGTTACATAAAACCAAATCATAGAAAACAAGGCACCACTAGAGAGTTCTGAGCAGAAGAGGAACAAAATGAGAAGTGCTCTTTAAGAAGAATATTTTTGATAAATGAGTAGCATAGTGGAGAAGTATAAACTAATGGTGAATAGACAATTTAAGACTATATTACTGGCGGTGAAAACACAACTTATGACTATATTTCAGCCATATGGACAGGAGGTGATGATAATCTGAATCAGGTCAGTAATAATGGAAATGAAAAACAGAAGACAGATACAAGACTTGGAGGTAAACTAGACTACAACTGACAATTCTGTAATGTATGAAGGAAAAGAAGTAACTTGAAATGATGTAATGTATGAGAACAGGAAATATAAAAAAGAGATGAAGATTTTATAATAAATACTATTGATCATTCTGAATAATATCCTAAACAAAAACGGGAAAGCAAACTTAAAGTAATTAATTAATGGCAGAAATAAAGGTCCTAGAATTTTATTTGCCATTTCTACAGATTCCCCTGTTTGTCATATTAAGATGTACTCCAATCCCAGGAGAATAATGGCTTAGTCATTATTAATATAGGTGATTTAGCATGTGCTATTTCTACTAAAGCATTACTTCTTATGGAAACAATAGTAGCTGGGTAGCAACTACAGATGCTAAGAAATAGCACCTAGGACAAAATTTACTTATTTCTTCTTCAAGTCACATAGTCATCATTTCACATTCTAAGTGAAGATAACATCCCATTCTCTTCAGAATTAGATAATTATAGCTGTTAGATCACACAAGGTTCAGATGCTCCAAGCAGTTATCTATACATTAGTAGAAAGAAGTGAAAATTATGATTTTTCCACTAAAATTACTAGTGATACATAAGTAATATTACTCACTTATGAAGACCATTTTAGTAATCAGATACAATCAAAATAGTTATCTTTTGTCCATCGTTACAAATAAAATCAATAGTTTTCCAACCTTTTCTACTCTGCCACACAGAGCCTGGTTTGTATGGTCAAATATTTTTCCCATGAAGTGATAACGTTACATGTCTGGCTCTGGGTCAATAATGATAACAAAACTGAGGACTTTCTGATTTTTCATTTTAAACATTCGAATGGAGACCAGTAATAATGAGAATTATTTAGGGAGAAATTTTAAACAAATATATTGTGACTACTCTGCAGTAATGTCATATATTTTATTTTAAAGATTCATTTTTACATCATTCTTAAAACATAGAAGTTCAGAGTTAGAAATAACTTCATTTACAGATAATGAATATTAAGACCCAGAGATAAAGTGATTTTCCAAAGATCAGTTGGCAAATTATTGATCATCAAGAAAATGTAGGTCTTTTTTTTTTTTTTTTTCAATTTCTAAAATAAATCAAGAGACAAGTTTGGCCAAAGGGTCTCAATATCCAACTTAGTGCCTTCATTAGAAATTATACGTTCACCTTTCATTTAAAAAATTCCCCTTTATAAGCAACTTTAAATAATTGCTATATCCTGGTTTTAAATACATAAAACTGATAAATAAGGTAATTATTGTTCATATTTAAGTATGCCTACTTTATAATATATGATATAACAGTAGTTATGTAAATACATTTAAGTATTTATTTATAGATCATAACTGAGTAGAAAAGATACCAACCTTAAAATTAAAAGTACAGAAATATAAAACTCAAGTTAAAAATTAAGATAAGAGATAATGAGGATTATAATACAAGTCAAAAGGAAAATATCTAGTCATTAAAAACTTTTAAACAAAACATGAATTATATAAGTGGAGATAAACCTGGAGCCTCTTACATATGCCTCTTTAACAATATGGATGTTTTTCCCAGATACCAGAGTCCAGAAATGGAGACAAACTAATAGTTTGAAATGCCCACAAAGCATGTTGAAATAAAGAGCCCCTTCACATTTTAAGCAATTAATGTCTAAAGAAAGAGTTCACTGTATTGCAAAGGATGCTGCTTAGTAAATAGTTTAAATTCCTTCCACTTGAGAGAGAAGAGATCTAAAATATATTAGTTTCTCCCCTACCCCTTTAGTGAATTAATATTCCATGATATACACCATCACTGCCAATGAGGGCACTTCTTTTCAATGAGCAAAGATCAGCAAATGGCTATTTCATCAAGAATAAAACTATAACCTGGTAATTTTAATGCATGTTTATGTTGAAAAAAAAAAAAGTGGCAGATCCATGTTAATAAACCTTGCTTAGGGAAAAATAAAATAGTTGCTAGGCCATGGTGAGTAATTAGCCTTTTAGCATCCCCTTTCTTCAAGAATGCTTCCTCCTGTGCTGTTCTTTTAAATAGCTCCAGTCCTGGCTGCCTTTGTTGGGCTTGGAAATTGTTCACATATGAGAGAAATTAAGCTCTCATTTAACAGAGACACATGCCTGTCAAGACCAGAGGAACAAAGCCTAGTCCCTGGGGCCTGTTCAGCTCCCAGAGGCTGCCACTCATTCTGTTAGTAATGCTTACCCTTTACAGAATGTGTATAAAACCCAATAAATCATTTCATCTGCTTTGCTTAAAACGCAGAGCTCTGACCATTTTTTCAAAGTGTTTTCTCTTTCTTATACAACTTCACAGCTAGTTAGTTATTTTTTTAAAGACCCCCTATTGTTTTTTTTGTTTTTTTTTTCATAATGCAGTAAGATGTTTTTAATCAAAAAAGGTAATGAGACTGTTCCTAAACACTGTGAGCATAAATCGAGAGGCTGTATCATCCTAGATTATTTTCCCCCAGAAAATCTTCCCTGTATTTTTGGGCTAATAATTAAAACACCTTTTTTTGCGGGGGGGATAGGAGCGGGCAGTGAATAATCAGTATATCTCCTAGCTGGTTTAAACCTAGCTAGCTCTGGACAAATGAAACAGTTAAGGACCAGAATGGGAAACACTTGCTGTTCTATTTAAATTCAATCCATTTTGCCCCTTTAAAGCACACAACTTGCAGTTCTTTCAGGGTGAAGATGAAAACAACTACTTAATATCAGTTCTCTTTACCAGGAAAAGAGAAATGGCCTCTTTATAAACCCAATCAAAGTACCCCTTCACACATTCTCATTTCCAAAGAAAATAAGTTGCTCTTTGAGCCTTCTTGAGGAAAAAAGACATTACCTTTTTCACAAAAATCTTTGTATTTACCCCCACCTCATGCTGTTCCCTGCTCCTCTCCCGGAGGAAGATATGGAGGTAATGGCCAAAACTAGTGACCAGACTTGAAAAGCCTTTCAGTTTAGACCTACTCTTAACCGAAGTCAAGATATTGAGAAGGGCTTAGGGAAATGACTATCTGTCCATAATTATTAAATACTTAATTAAAAAGTAAAATACTTGTTTAACCTGTGTTGCATTTAGAGCAAACGTACCGAGGATTTACTCCAGCAATGTTAATCTTTACACAGAAACAAGGAGTTCCAGGGCTGACAGCTTCAATCCCCAAGATGCTGTGAGCCCCCAAATAATAAGAAGCTGGTAGCACAAGGAACTTCACCATGCACAACAGGGAGAGAAAAAGCAGATCTGGAATTGATAAGTGAAACCAGATCTACACAATGGTTAGATGGTAAAACCCTTCAATTAATGGAGACCATAAACAGTTCAAGAAGCCAGCACCACAGTTATTTCTCCAGAACAGGTTTCACTCATGTCTAGTTAGATGCTCATCAGATGTACAATTGAAACAAAGGCTTTGTGCAAACACAGATAACTTTAAAGATGCCTCAATAGAAAAGAAAACAAATGAAAGAAAAGGGCATCAGAATCTTTTATGTTCATGCCTATGTGTCATTCTTGCATGATTTATCATTTTTCAAATAATAAATTCTTTTCACTTTTAAACCACAAATCACTCCTGCAGGCCTTAGCAAATGCAGATGTCAGAATGCAGCAGTACAACAAAATTAATTAAATAACCCTTGAAAAAATAAAACAAAGTTTATTTATAAAAAATGACATTAAGGTGAACTGCCTAATAAGAACATGAATTTGCTTAAATAAAACATTATATGGTTCTGTTTTAGATTCATCCCTAAAGCCCTGAAAGATATTAGAATTTTAGTGAGTAATTACCCTATTTACTTCAAACAAAATGGGAGGAAATCAGAAAACCATATTAAATCTACCACACATCAGAAATGAAATTCTCTCTTTTTTTATCTTGTAACCTAATAAATAAATTGTAGTTGGAAAATTTATAGGAACTGGAAGATGAAACTTAACAAGCTAGAAATGAGGAAACGTCCAAAAGAATATCCACATCAACATGATGCTTCAAGCAGTAAACTCTCTTCAAGGAAGCATAAGGAAGAAGTCTCCCTTTCACAGCTTAATTGTTTTCAGTCTGCACCACACTGCACCACCCCCACACTTAGACAAAGTTCTAACTGCTTAACACATCTCTTTTCAAATGAAAATGCAACACTTGGGGTGAAAACAAGAGAGACCAGGAAAAGGTGTTATGCGCTATATATGCCACTGACATAATACTTCACTGGGACATGCTGTAATTTCCTGCAATTAATACTCTAGTAATGCTATAAGGATTTTTTTCCCCTAAAATTATAATATCTCACTTGTAACATGAAAATTACGTTTGTGTCACCCTTTCCATTATATAGCCCTAATTCTAAGAGGTTGTCATTGGCTGTAGAAATGTGTTTGGTGTGGCCTGAAAATGACCGTTTACAAACTCTTTTCTGAAATGTGTTTTTCTAGAAGTCTTCCAGAGCCATCTCATGTGGCAGGCATTACAAACCATCACAATACTCCAAAAAGGAAATAAGAATTTGATCTCATAATTCAAAACCTTTTGATGGTTTAAAACGCAACCACTATTCCTAAGTGGACATGGAGTCTGCTCTGGTCAGACTTGACATTTGCTAACAAGACTTGCAGTCAAGAGTACCTACAGCTCCCCATCTCTTAAGGACTAGAGCTAACTCAGGTATCTAGAACCACAGGAGGTCAGATTCACTAGGAATACCAGCGATAATCTTGAACAATAATCCTTATTCTAAATATATGGAAAACAAGAATCAAAGCCGAAGAATTATTTGCCAGTGGTCATGTAACTACTATACTAGGCAAAGACATCTTGAGTCCAAGTCTAGGCCTCTTTCTGTCACTCTACACTGTTCTAATACTGCCTCCCAATTTGAACTCCATATTTCCTATAAAAAGAAGAACGAGGTATTCTGAAAGTAGGTGAATAATTAACGCCATGTATTCTCTTTTCATGGATGTGAAATCATGGCTTCCTTGAAGCCAAGGGGGACATATAAGTCAATGGAATTAATTCAGTATCCTAGGCAGTGTTGTATGAGGAAATCAGTAAGAATTAGAAGCAGGTATAAATATCAGAAAAGTAACTTGAAAGCACTAAAGAGATCTATAACTTATTTTTTCCAGCTATCTGGAGATCTGGTTTTTGTTTTTTGCTTTTGTTTTTTTATTATTTGGAACATCTAGATCTATCTAAACATCTAGAAATCACACAGTCATGTTGCAGATTTAATGATTTACTGGTGATCACAGTCAAAAAAAAAAGGAGATAGCTGCTTCTTTTTTACCTGAATTTTTCAAAGTAAAATAGTAAATTAATTATAAAAGCCAAATAAATTCTAGGGTTTTGTTTTAATTCCTAATTTTATGCTGCTGAGAGCATAGTCTATTTACATTACGTTATTGTGTTCTAGGGGTTTTTTTCCACTTAACGTTTTAAGTATTACCCCAAATCATGAAAAATTATTTGTAAGTATGATTTTAATAGCCTATAACAATTCATCACAACAATATGCCATAACAAATTTAGAGATTTTTCATAGTTGAAAATCAGGATTCTTTTGATGTAGATTAAAATTTTAGCTCATTATTTCTTATACAAGAGCAATGTGTTAGAAAAATTTTTAGAAAACTAAAACAAGAAAAAATAGTTTAACCATAAATCTACCATCCAAAGAGAGTTGCTGCCATAAGCACTGTACTCTTGACCAGTTGAGTACAGAATATATTACAAAACAGGGTCTCTGTAGTCTAACTAGGGTCCCATCTAATTAAGAAGGAAAGATAATCTATTGAACTGAAAGCCAATGTCCTAAACATAGAGCCCACATTACCTCTTTCAAGGGAATGTTAATGAACTTTTTTCCCACAAGGAATCTGTAGCAATTCCAAGGACAGATTTCCACTTAACACAGAGGAATCCACAAAAGGGCCCTGACAGAGGCCAGTGTATATGACAATACATAATCACACAATATGAAATTAGACAATTTTAACAGAAGGAGAAGTGTAGTGTGGATGTCAGCATCAGGAGCCCAAACTGATTTTTCTTTGCCCTGATTTTCACCCACGCATTATAGAGATTTTAGCCATTTACAGTTCCTCCACTGGTAGACTGTATGTTTGCTCATGATGGATCTTATTGGTCCACCTGATATTCTAAGAGTAACTTGCCTAGAATCTAATAATGACTGATTTCTCACTCTTGTCTGCTCCTCTGGCTTATCAATAGGTAAGGAATACTAGGGTCATCTAATTGTGTCTCCATTTGATTTAGCCTTTCAGATATAAGATCTAGAAACGCAAGGCTGCACAAAACATTACAAAGAATTACATAGAGTAGGGTAGAGAGAAAAACTTGGAACCAGTGTTTCCTTTTTTAAAACCTTAAGCATCACTAACCAAGGTGATAGTTTTCCGTCCATGTGTACTTTCCTCCTCTTCGTCATCTGTCATCAAGCTCATTCTTCCACCACTATATTCATATAGATTCTTTCAAACATAGGCCTCCAACTAGTAAACTATCACCTGGGAGCTATCATGACATGCATGGTTCTTAATGAAATGCAAGTCAGAAGGAAAGTGGAGCTGATGACCACAGTGTGAAAAAAGGTCCTTTAAGACAAATATCTGAACCAACAGCCAGAGGTCTTCCTCTCCTAGAACTTTCAGATCCCTGGTTGTCTTCTCAGTCCCCATACAATTCTACTAACCCTAAAGTGCCCTGCATTTAACTAATTCTCTACACATTAGCAGATGCCTTCTGCCATGTCTACTTTTTTAACATCAAAGTAGGACTTCAATCTTTTCAATAATAACAATGCAAAGGAAGGCTTTCCCTTTGGATAACTGTTTTCTAACATCATCACAACTTTTGAAAGAGGACAAACATTATTCTTCAGATATTAACTCTTTTCCTTTTCCTAAGTATAATACAACTAAAGAATGTAAGAGGAGGAATCAATATTTATGGGGTTGGGAAATAAATTATGTTATTGCAATATAAAATAAGCCTGACTTGTTAGAATCCTTTAGAATAGTTTTTCCAGCTTGTCAGCATGTTCAAGCAGCAGCCAAGTCAGCCTAGCTGCGAGCCCTTTCCATCTGCACTAATCTTAGTCACTGCAGAACACTCAATCTGTATATGTTTTAAGAGAGAAATCTTCCACCAGCATGTATCTTTTATAAAAGTCCTGACTCTGACCTCAATGAGGACACAGGATACCCATTATTCTGATCTGTGAATTCCCTAACCTTTATTATTCAGTGTTATAAGTTTCTTAATGGATTGGGTAGTGGTTAAATGAATTTAGTGTCTCACAGTAAGACATTATACCTTTTACATCATTTATTTTCTTTTATTTTGAGTAAGTAAAAATATCTGTCTCTAACATTAATAACTTTGAGTGGGAGTTACCTTATGTGAATTAAAAATTAAAAATGGTTATGTCAGTATATCCCTTCAGATTTTAAAAGATATTTCTCTGTGCTATATCAAGTGTCACACAGTATATCAGTTTTTATTTCCCATCTTTCAAGTCTGGTATTCATACTGTTTAACTTCTTAAATTCTAAGTATAGACATAATTCACAAAAGCTGGGCATTTGCTTGACTTACAGGAGATGACATACGTAAGACTTACATGAACAACTTTATTTTAAACAAGAATTTTTACATTTTGGCTATTACACCGCATAATTTCATGTTTAAAAAAGCTATAAAATAAATGGTAAAGGTTCATTTACTATCTTAGCTTCACAAGCACTATTGATTGATTAGAAAAGTCTATTTTAGTGTGAAAGGTAACAATTTGACCCTGCTTTCTAAAATAAAATGCCAGGCTCTCTTTTAGACAATCTCTAAGCAGGTCTAATTCTCAGCCAACCATTTCTGAGTGCCTGATAAACCTAACTCTCCCCACACTGACAATTTGAAATAGCTCTAATTTGGAAGCCAGAGAAAATTGTTGCTCTTTCTTTTCCTCTAGATTATTGTGGTGATAATAATTGATTATGAGGCATCCACACTGATTATCCTATATTCATATCACCAATTTGGAGTTCTAAATATGCATGTGTATCTAGTTACAAATAGGCTTATAGATGCAGATAAAGAATATGTACATGTATGCTTGTCTATTAGGGATTCTGAAATTATTCCTATACCTTGTATACAAGACAACAGCAATAAAAATGGTGATAGTGATAGATATCACACATTGAGTACTTAACTAGGGGTTTTATATGATTATCTCTAATCACACCAATAATAAGGTACTATCATTATCTATTTTTTAAGAATTAGGAAATGCAAGCTCAGAAACATCAACTTATGTCAGAGTAAGTAATAAACTAGATCACAGAGTTAACCATTAGTAGAACTGGAATTCAAATCCTGATTTGTCTCCAATACCTGTGCTAGTTCTACAAAAATTTTAAATTATATATGTTCTGAAACAACACATCTTACTTGTTACACCTTCTACTTACATGTACAGATTTGGCTTAAAAGTACAGCCATATTAATACATTCATCATATATGTCAAGACATACTCAAGTTCACAGAAAAAATTTTGAAGACATTAAAAATAATAATAGATTGATGTCCTGGGTCAAAATTCATTTTGTTTAGATAATGGAACTCAAATGGCATCTGAGAATTTATTTTCTGAAATTTTGTTTTTATTATGGAAGATTATGATATTTTTATTTTAAATACCTTCTCCCAAAGAAACAAATCTTCTTATATCAACATACTTCTGTCTATGCCTCAGTTTTCTCATTTAAAGGATTTAGAAAAAGTAAGAGTTCCAAAGAAATGTCAAAAAAAAGTTGACTTAAATACATGTGAGAACTCTTTATTTTACCAAATAAAGTGACTAGAAAACTAAGAAACAGCATATATACCATTGTCACCACTTTTACTTAATAATATGAAATGACAATTTTTATTCCAAAGAAAGTGGGGAAAAAAAATCTCTGAAATATTCTCAAGTATAGCTTAATGATAAATATATTATTGTTCAATAATAGGACTAGTTACCCACTCTCCTCCCAATCAGTGAATGAGAATCATGAGGACCACTAGATGTTTCAAAATTTAATATTCTGTGACATGGAAGCAGGTGGCCTATCTAATGACCCTCTAGTTTGTTTTCTCAAGGATTTCCCAAAGTTCTATATTTAAAGAACTACCTTCATAATTTTTGCCAGGTCTAAGTACCCAACCATTACTTGCTTAAGGTTTTTATTAAAATTGATCTTTTATAAAGGTTCTACTTTATTTATTTCATTTTCTTTAAGTTCTAGATAAACACCACTGCTTCTAAGGCTCTGAGACTAAGATGACATCCTCCCTCCCTCCCTTCCCTACCCCTCTATACAGATTTACCCTAGAAAGATCTTAAAGAATTACACTAAACTGATCTGACCCTCAATATAATTAGGGAAAACATTGAAAAGAGATGCTTTTCTCTGGGGGACTGGTTGACTGTTGGGTCACATGCTGGCACTACCTGGATCCTCCTTCCTTTCTGCTCCATATCCTCTTGCCTAAGAAGAGGCAAAACACTCACCCACTTTTATTAATCTCTGAAAGAAGCAGAGATTTGTCTCCCTGAATTTTTAGAATCATTGGTTTGAGAGAGCGCTGGAAAGTGGAGTCTGAGATTAGATAAAGAAGGGCAGGTAACTTAGAATGCACTGGGGAAATGGAAGAACAGTATCTGAAAAGCATTAAGATTTACCATCAGGCTTTGGTCAGCTGAATAAGATCTTTGCCATAAGGTCATATTTAAAAATGAAGCAGCAGGTTGATTAACAATTCCTTATAGAATAGCTTATTAGATCTGGTCAGACATCACACTTCTTATTTCTAGATCCACTCCAACTTTAACAGTCTAGTGTGATTAATTTGGAGCTTCTAATCCACGATAAGAATTCATATTTTAGCTGTTAAGCCCTTTGCTATTCATGAATTATAGCAGCTTTACCTATTCTTTATAATACACAGAAGCTTCATTATTAAAATGTTTGAAGCAGGCTATAGAGCATCTATCATTACTTTTAAAAGTTAATTAGATTACATAAAAGAAATAATTAGATTTGCATTTTTATCTTGGTTTTTAAACTTCCAAAGAAGATCACAACAGTCTGCCTGTGGGCAATTAAAAACAGCATACGGCAGAGAAATAGAAGAGAGAGGGTCTGTTTTTCCTGGCTAATTCATGATTGAAGATAGAATTACAAAATATTTTAAGAACTTGCCGAAGCTGGGAGCTAATCCTGAACTTCTACACTTTGTTTATAATCCTCATTTCACTGAAAGTGTATCAGATAAATGTACAGTACCAATCGAAGTATTGAGTCACTTTCAATAGGTTTATTTTGTCCTGTTTAGAGGTTGTTGGAAGATCAGTTACCTGATCAATAACAATCAAAAAAGGACCATTTACTAAGCCGAAGCAGGAGCACTGTAATTGCTTTTTGTTTATCAATGATAAATACAATTAACAAAGAGATACATACAACATATGATTAAGTGGGGCTGGAAGACTTCTGACTTTATGTTGGTTACTCCAGCCTTCTCTAAAAGACAATAAATGTAAGGTCTAGCTCTTAAAATTAGAGGTCAATTAGATACTTAATGGTGAAGCATATCTTCAAATATATATCTAGTAGTATTATCCTAGCAAAAAATTAATTAACCAGGTCATACAGGTCGCAAAGGCTAATGTATAAAGTAATTATTTCTTGTCCTTAGACAACTACTTCACATAAAAAGGTAGTCCTTATTCTGCTCAGCAGATACCTGAAATGCCTGTACTTAATCATATTGAAGGAAACAAAAGGCAAAGTTTATCTCCTTAAAAGGTGAGAGTACATCTCAAATTATTTGTTTAATGGCTTAAGAACAACAACCTCCTTGCTTATAATAATAACATCTCTTCTGGTTACCAGGCAAGGAGAAAGGAGAGCACACATTTAATGGTACACGACACACAAAATATATCAATAGCACACAAGAATATATTACAATAAAAATTTAAAACACTACGAAAAGTATCTATATACTCTTAAGAACAGAGTGAAGCTTTAGTGAAAAGATAAACACTTGGTTTAGGGGAGAGTCACTAAATGGCACTAAATAAGTGGTATTAAAGCATTTAGAAGAGAGGTTTTCAGATTAAGACAAAGAAAATCTGCAAAGCAGCAACAATGAGATTTAGTTCAAAGTTTTTAAAGATTGAGTTTGCCATGTAATGCATGTACTAAACAACAAAGGGAGGGCGATACATAATATATATTAATCATAAGGCAAATAATCAGAGATTAACAAAAAGCTAAGAATTTCAAGTTTCACAATTGTACCCTCAAAAGGTTCATTGTGTGAATTGTTTAAATCATTGGCCCTGGCCCAGGCTGCTAAACTGACCAAATAAAATTCCAACCAGTAACTCTAATGAAGACACTGCTGTTTGGTAGGTGGTGAGCAGCTCTACATGAATGAAGCTCTAAAATTAGGGTTTAAATAGACACAAATAACTGAATAGTATCATTAGATATATTTAATGAGCTAATTCTCTTGCAACAAAGTTATAGCAACAAAGTACCAATGTTAAATGTATTCCCATTGATAAGCTCTTGAAGCCAAGGATGTGCTATGTCATAACTACAAAAAATATCACATTATCATAATATCACATCTGGAGAAATCTAGATTCAAAAAATCCAGATATGGTCAAATGATGTTAATTGAATAGATACATAGATAAATAAATTAATATTTACAGAACTTTTTCTGTTTGCTTAAATTAGACTTCAATCGTTTATTAAAATGCTGTAAATATGCTGTTATGTCTGATGGATTAAAAGTAAATTTTGTTTTCTAATTATCATGGCCTTCTAAATAAAATGCCTCAAAATTAAGATTATTATTGTGCAATGAGTGGAAAAAGGAGGATGAAAATACTTAAGCTATTTTCTATCCTTTGAACTTAAGAGCATCAAAATTCCAGCTCCAAGCATCCATAGTCCATGACCTATTAGTTTCGCTTTCTACCAATAATTAAAACTGTGCTATTTGTGCCCTGAAAACATTAAAACTGTCTAACTTTTGTCTGGGTTCAATATAGAGGGAATTACTTATTATGGAACAAATTAGAAGAAACACCACTTTCCCCCAAAGACAGAGGAATTTGAAGTCACTAAGCAGACAATCATAATCTATAAGATCTGTCTATATTAAAGCATTTAATAATCATTTAAAGCTATTAACTTATGTTTGAGTGGTAGAATTTCATATAAAATACAAATACATTAGTTCACAAAATCATCTTTTCCAATATGATTTAAATGGTCTTAAAAGTATCTCTTTAAAGCATTTGATAAGATTCAATACTCATTTCTGATAAAAACTCTACATAAAATTAGGTTAATAGGAACATATCTCAACATTACAAAGATCATAGATGACAAATCCACAGCCAACATCACATTCAATGGTGAAAAACTGAAAGCATTTCTTCTAAGATAAGAAAGGAGACAAGGCTGTCCATTATTACCACTGCTATTTAACAATGTCCTAGATGTCCTAGCCAGAGCAATTAGGCAAGAAAAAGAAATAAAATGAATCCAAATTGGAAAAGAAGAACTATCACTGTTTGCAATGACATGATAATATACAGAGAAGACATACATAAAGACTACAACAATAACAAAAAACTAGAAGAATGAAAACAGGAAAGTGGAAGGCTACAAAATCAAAAAACAAAAATCTGTTGCATTTTATAAACAATTGGATATAAGAGAATGAAGTTTAAAAAAACTATCCCATGTACAATAGAAAAAGGAAGTATTAAATATTTTGGAGTATACTTAACAAAAAACAGAAAAGACCTGTAAAATGAAAACTATAAGATTATTTTAAAAGAACAGAGGAAGAAACTAAGAGGTAGGAATAGATTCCATGGTCATAGTTAGAAAGAATAAGCATTGTTTAAATGGCCATCTTACTGAAAGCAACATGCAAATTTAATGCCATCTCCATCAAAATCCCACTGGCATTTTTCGAGGATATAGAACAAAAAAATTTTAATTTTATAAAGACCCCCATGTAGCCAAAGAAAACCATAAGGACAAAAGTGTGAGTATCACACTCCCAGATTTTGAGCTATTCTGCGAAGTGATAATGATCAAAACTATGGAGTACTGGAACAAAACAAACACACAGATAAATGAAATAGAATCGAATCACCAGAAATAGACTATACATATATGGTCAGTTAATTCATGACAAAGGAGCCAAGAGCATTTGATGGAGAAAGGAAATTCTTTTTAACAAATGGTGCTGGAAAAACTGTACAGTCACATGAAGAAGAATCAACCTGGACACTCTCTAACACCATACACAAAAATTAATTCAAAATTGATTAGAGACTGGGATACAAGACCATAAAGTATAAAATGCTTAGAAGAAAACAAAGGCAATATTTTTAATGATATCATCCTTAAAGAAGTCTTTGGAGACTTGATCCCAGGGGCAAAGGAAATAAAAACAAAAATCAACAAATGGGACTACATCAAACTAAAAGACTTCTGCACAAAAAAGAAACTATCACCAAAATGAAAAGAAATTCTACTAAATGGAAGAAGATATTTATACACCATACATCTGACAAAGGCTTAGTATACAAAATATACAAAGAACTTAAAATACTCAACAATTAAAAAAAATTTTTTAAATGGGCAGAAGAATTGAATAGACATTCCTCCAAAGAAGACAATTGGTCAATGGGCCCATGAAAAGATAAATTCTTCTCCTATGTTACAAGGAAATGCAAACCAAAAAATGACATGTCACTTCACACATGTGAAAATGGCTATTGTACAAAGGACTGGAAACAAAAAAATGCTAGGGAGGATATGGGGGAAAGGGAACTCTTTTACACAATTCATGGGAGTATAAATTGGTGCAAACTTTATGGAAAGCATTATGGAGATGCCTCATAAAGCTGGCAATAAAAAGTCCTATGATACCATCATCCCATCTCATAGCATATGTCAAAAACACTAATTTTCAGGGCTATATGCACCACTGTGTTTATCACAGCATTATTCACAATAACCAAGAACTGGAAACTACTTAAGTGCCCATCATCAGATGAGTGGATAAAGAATATGTGGAATACATACACAATGGAATACTACACAGCCTTAAAAATGATTAAATCCTATAATTTGCAACAATTAGATGGAACTAGACAGAATTACGCTAAGTGAAATAAATCAGAGAGAGAAAGGTAAATACCAGATGGTCTTACTCATATGTGAACTATAAAGAAAGAAAATAAATGAACAGACAAAACAAAAACCAACTCTTAGACATTGACAACAGAACTTTGTTTAACAGCAGGAAGAAAGTAGAGGAAAGCAAGTGAAAATGGCTTCCAACGGACAATGGTGAAAGATTTTTGGTTTAATTTGGTGGTGGGCATAGGGTGTTGTTATATACATGATGAATTGTGAACCTGCACATATGGACTTAAGTTAATTTTTAAATCAAATTACCTCAATAAATATTTTTTAAAAGTAAAGTATCACTTTAAAGTTTAGTTAGGATTTACCAAGGCAAATTCATGTTAAAAATTAAATTCACAGGCAAAAAAATACATATAAGTAATATATAACATAATAAGTTTTGAAAGACTACAAATAAATATTTGCACAATACTATCTTAATCATACCCTTTTCCTATTTCTAGTGGAAAATCCTGCTTTTAAATTCATGTACAAATCATTCAGGTTTTCATTTTTCCACTCTACAGGGCCCAGATATATTCATGTGTGGTTGTTGCAAGAAGTTAAACACTCTCCCCTTTCTTTCTATCAGTTTGCAAATTCAAAGGCAGCAGACTGTAACTCTGACACTTTGAACTACTAATTCTGAAGTCAGTATTTTGAACTAACAGTAGAGAGTAATCTTAAATATAATCAACTGATACTCATGATCCTTTGCCAATTGCCATGACTTAACCTTGCTAACCATGTCCTAAAATACAAGACTTCAAAGGAAAAAGAGGGCAAACATGCTCAAATTGGGTATGTATTCATTAGCTTTCAGAAGAGAAATTATACTTCATCATCTTTTTTTCCTCTTGGTTCTACTTTGTTTTCAAAAAGGAGACTCTTTCTGGATAGAAAAGGTTTGAAGTATATCTTAAACTTCATATTTTGCTCAAAAATATATTAAAATTAAAATTTCTCTCCTAAATTTGATCCTGTCTATATCTTGTCAAAATACAAGTTAACTAATTTGAAGGTAAAGATAACCCATCCCACTCTCAACAACTAATGGAAAATCTTGATATTACATAACGGCTTTGCAATTGTCAGATGAATATGTTCTATGTATGGAGTATTTTTCAGCATCTGAAAACTTCTTTGAATGGTCTCATAATAAGGTAAATACTGACAAAATCAGCAGTGAAGGAGCAGCTGAGGACAGAATAAACAGTAAATGCAGATTATTGCTTTGTTTTATTTTTAATATGAATTCTTATTATAAAGAATCATATATTTCTAGAATGAATGTAACTCTGACACTTTGAACTATGATTTGATAATTTATACTGCTGAGATCAAGTGCTGATTAGCTTCAATTTTTCAAAATTGAAACAGTGTGAAATAATCACAATTGTTAAAAGCAATTACACTTTTACTGGAAAACTTGAAAAAAATGTTTCCTTTCTTCCCAAACTGAATATTCTCATGAATAATATTTTAAGAACTTGTTCTTTAGCTTCCTGAAAAAGACTTCAATTTCATGTAGTCAAGCTATAACTATAAAATCATATGTGATCAATAAACACTAATAATATTTCATAAAAATGCTCTGAACTGAGTTGGTTGCTATTCATCTGAGCTCCTCAGAACCACAGGCAAGCATCAATTTAGACAGTCAGTTAATAAAACAACATTGGACTAAGAAGTGAAACATATTCAAAAGAAATAAAGAGCAAGAAATAAAGAGGCAGTAAAATATTAATAATAAGTAACTGATAGGAAAACAACTCAGGGAATTTTTTCCATTCCTGTTTTACAAATAGGAGAAACAGAGAGAACTAAATAATCAGGTTATTAACACATACTGAGTTCTTAGAGAGGGAGCTAGAGGAAAATGTAGGAAGTCAAAGCTAAAAATCTTGACCTTAGCAGTAGAAGACAAACTGAAAATTCTACTAAGGGCAGAACAAGGGAACACCTGGACAGTTATTTAATTAAGGTTCTCAGCATGAATCATAAAAAAGATATCAGGATGAGAAGTTATTCCCAGATTTAATTGTAAAACTGACTGTCAAAAATATCAAACATTCTATTTCCTCTAGATTTGCTTTCTCTATTTTTGAAACATCTAGACTTGAGAATATAAAATCAGAACTGAAAAGTCACAGGCAATATAAAGTGTTCCCTATGATATCATTAGATGATAGCAAAAGACAAATCAGAAAGTGGAGTGGGCCAACAAAAATAGCATGTGTATGTTACCTGAGAAATTGTTAAGGTTTCCACTAGGTTGAGTCTGGCAAATGACAGGAGGGAAAAAAGGTAAGGCTGATTCTACTTACCTATCATATCAGAAAAGAATACTTAGACCACCATACTTAGACGAAATTTTTTATATCCACTTAAACAACTGTGTAGTGTACCCTTGAATAACAGCCCTGTTGGCGCTGCTTGTAAGAGAAGGGCGCACTTGCAGCATTTCAAATTCCATTTTCAAGGAGGAAAGTAAGTATAATCAGATGAGAGTAATAAAATACACTGACCTGGATCTGTTGCTGCAGGAGATTAATTTTATGCTGCTGTTGCAGAAGTTGTTGCTGTTGTCTTGCAATCTATCAGAAATAAAGTTTCATTAAGTCAAAATGAAATGCTTACACCTTCGTGATCACCTCAGGTATCTCTCCTGGAACTACAACAGTGCTTTGTAACACTTCCATGTGAAATAATTCCTATAAAATGAGAGAGGCAAATAAGAAAGTTGGAGGAAAAAAGTTCTAATAGGTGCCATCTCTCTGCTTACCCCTAAATCTTCATCTGCAGGTAAAAAGTATCCCTTGAATTACGTTTACGAGCAGTTCATCTATATCTGCACTGATCATTTGAAAAGAATAGGAATCTAGACACCTGATTCTTGGAGACTAAAGACAGTAAAACTCTGGCTACATTTTTCTAAAGAGCTTAATTTAGATGGAAAAAGTAAAATCTCTAAGCAAAAGTAGGAAAGATCTTCCTATTACCTAAAGTTCACTTTGGTGAAGTATTTTTGACGTCAGGATTTTCAGAACTGAGAGCACTTATCAGGAAAGTGCCAAATAAACAAATGAAACCCAGCAAAAATTATAAAGTCGTTAGCTTTTTTTTTTGGCTTGTGCCCTATGATATATAAGGCATTTTTAAAAAATAAACAAAATTTAATATTCATCCATTTATCTTTTTGAGGATGATGTTTTATTTACAAGATCCATCTACAAGTTGTATAGTCCCTTGGTACATTCAACAATCAAAGTCAACATTTTAACATGTCATCTGGTCTATATAAAGGAAATATTAACCACTTAAGGCAAGTCCTATTGAGAACTGACTTTGTCCCTCAAGAGCAAACAACTTCTTTAGGAAACAGTGTTTACTGTAAAGCATGAGTTAGGTACTAGGCCATTTATTGACTCAAAAGCCGGATGGCTACAGCTGGAAGTTCAGAGGCTGCCCCTTTGCGAGAATATATTTACTGGGAAGAAGCTGACGTAGTGGTGCCCTAGAGGCAAGAGTTGGGTTTTTATTTTCCCATTTCTTTTATTTCCAAAAGTCAATATTTTTGAATAGGCAATGTTGGGAGTGGAAATGAGTGTGGATCAGGCCTAGCTCTAGAGTCCTGAGTCTTTTTTGATGCCTGACCGACAGCAGAGAGAAACACAAATCACACTTCATTCAGCTGAAGATGACAAAAAAACAGTCTGCTCCTTAATGCTGCTTTGCGGTTCTTGCTGACCACTGGCTTGCTCTGGAAGCTGTGACAGAGTCGGTCCAAACTGAGGCTGCGCTGTGAGCAATGGGAGTCACTCCTTCCCAAAGCTTTATAAGCAAAACAGAAACACCATTTAATCAGGTCGGAAAGTCCCACTCTGCTTGTCACCATTCAAGTCACAAATGGACAACTGGCTCTGCAGCACTAGGTATAGAAGCTAGATCCTCTGAATATTTATTTCCTCTTAGCAAACCAGTGAAACACTACTAGGCATCTAATATTGATGGTCCCTCCTAAATGATAAAGTGCTGCATAGAAATGCATCCAAAACACCACAGCGCAATTACTATCATCCACTCTAGACGTATGGGTTTGACACAGTGAAGTATGGTACATAAGCACCATGTGGCTCAAATTCTGAATTTTATTTGCCAATCGGTTGAGCTACATGCTCGCTTCATTGAGCATGACAACCCAGTTTTAAGTGTCATTTAATTTTCATTTTGAAATATAATTACAAAGTGTTCACTGTAAGATATCACTCGTCTGCAAATGTGTCAAGATTAATTTGTGCTAGCTTATTCACAAGTGTCAATAGTTAATTACTGTGTCATCTCTGGATGGCTAAATGACATTCTAACTTCTGATTTTTTACAGTGTTCCTTTATGTTATTTTCCATTAGGGGCTGAGTCCATATTCCTACATGTGGGCAAATACTCAAGCATATAAAATACCAGACGTCACAACTCATTAAAATCAACAGAGCATATATCGCTCTATATACCCCTATAAAATACATTTAACTGAAAAGATAATTCCAGTAATAATGTCAGATTCCTTAAAACTGCACATTAATTTGTATGTGTCTGATGTAAAGCATCAGGAACTAGTCTATAGGATCACTGTTGTTAGATAAATGTACTCTTAGAAGACAGGAAAACGATTTGGGAAAGTGACTAATTTTTTTAGTTATATATTTAAGTATTGCTATTTTTTCTTCTTTCTTACTTCTAAACCAATAAAGTCAAATTCTTATAGGAGCCTTGTACTCATTAATTTTCAATCCTTTACCTGTGCTATAGAGGAACATATTTAACATCAAAACCAGGACAACTTTTGTGAGTGGAAGGGGGTTATTGTTAACTATTCCGAAAAACAGGTATTAAGTGGGATTATTTTGGGAAAACTGAGACATAGGATCACCCTAGCCTTATAGTCAGAGAAAATGACTGGACCAGTGAGCTGAAAGATCCTCAAAGTTTTTCAAAACAAGGACCCTCTTTTGTGGATGAGAAGCCTAAGCCTCAGAGAGAAGCTACTTACTCATGGTTAAGCTTCATGGGGAATACACATGATGCCGATGTGAATACATAGAACTATTTCTGAGTAATCAGTCAAAATCTAAGTGTTGTCATTTCATTTATGCCCAGTTGCCACAATGCCTTTCTTTTTTCCTCCACATATCCCCTAAGTATTCCTGAAGACCTTGGGTCCAGACTTCTTTCTTTCCTTCTTTTTTATTTGTATTTTTTGGTATGCTATGACAAACAAACCAATCAATGTGATTATGTGCTGAGCTTGGCACATTCCACATCTCTAGTTCCTCAACTCCTTTTGCAGGGCTCACCTGTTCTTGCTGTTGGCGAGCAAGGTCCATTTGCTGCCGTTGTTTCTCAATTTGTGAGGCTGCCAGTTTTTTCTGTTCATCATGTGCTGCCAGGAGCTGCTCCCGTAAACTGATCAGCTGGGTAATCATGGTCGAGAGCTGCCGTTCTTTTTCTGCCAGGCTCTCAGGTGTACCTAAAATGGAAGCGAGAAGACAGCTCACAAGTTTGAGAAAAGTCTGACTCCGGTGGGGAAAGTGGGGAGCACACTTAGATTTAGAAATGGAGGTCCCTAAGACACTTAAAGATCTGGGACAATCCCTGGAAGTCATTGCACGTGCAGGCAGGAGCATCACAGAGAAGTTAAAGCAATGGAATCAATGCTAAGGTTAGTCATTGCACCCCCGCCAAGAAACAGTATTGTTGCTAGCACAGTTCTCACAAATTCTCACCTCTCCCTCTTTAAAACAAATAACAAAAAGCAGGTCTACATCATTCTCTCTCTTTTACCACTCTCTACTTCCGGTCCCCATCCTCAATCTATCTGGTCAAGTCGGAAATCATGGTATTTACTACCAGATTGGAAACAATGGGTTGTATTAATATTCCAAAATCTCCTCTACCCTTAGAGACTAACATAGGATCTAAGACATAGTAAGTGCTTAATAAATGTTATTTAAGGGATTTTCTGATCATTGCCCTTATAAAAATTTTTTTCTATTGTGTTAAGATCTGCCTTTAAAGCTTAGAAGTCAGGAGTCACTCTCTTAACCGTGGAGTAAGTTCTACAGAGAGAAGGAAAACAAAACAAAACTGCCCCATCTCAGGTAAGAAAGAATTAAATATGATTTTATTTTTTCCTGTGAGGATATCAAGCTAAAGTTCCCAAATTCATCCTTAAAGGCAACAATGTTGCTTGGAGGGTTCTCTCACCCCCTTTGTCATTTGTTATTCTTCAAAAGGGAAAAAGACGTTCGAGGTTGAAAAGGTTATGCATAAGGATGTGCTGTTTAATGAACATGATTTGCTGAACACTTATGGTATGCACTAATGGTGCTGAACAGTCTTTTTATGGGTAAATTGCATAGCTCTCCTAAGTAAAGGGTACAGAATCCTTTTGTGAATCTAAATTAGAGCATTTTGCTGCGGCATAAAATAAGAATTTCAACCCCACTATATTTGAACCACACAGGTTTCATTACGAAGAAATGATCTATGATTTGAAAGCTTTTCAGAAAGATGCCACCAGCTGTCAAAGGGGACATAGATTGCCGATTCTGGTCTGTGTGGGAGAGGAGATTTCCTTCTGAAATCCCCCTGGTTCCTGCTAAGAAGGCACCAGGACAATCGGGGAAACTAAAAATATTTAAATTTAGGATGACCCTATTTTCTGAGTGGCTCCAAGGAAAAGGGGACGACGCCTGCAGAAGATGTCAACTAGCACTCACTAGTATACGATTCCCACCAGGGAAGACTGATGTCAGCAGAGAAGCTTCTGCACTACCTTTGAATTCTTAATGCCACCTCAAGTCCTAAGCAAACAAACAGTCAATATATCCATTAAGGTTTACTGAGCTGAAAGATGGACTAAAATCAAAATTAAAAGGAAAATAAGAGTGAAAATAATATTAGAAGATGTATTTTCCACTGTTAAGGGAACAAATACTGTATCAAGGATAATGACCAGCTGTCCTTTCTAGTTACCGAAATTGATTTTTTTGAATGAGCTTTTATTTCAGCAATAGGATTTTCAGCTTAGTAAAAGGAAGAACTTCTTGATTCAAAAACTTTAAAATACAAAAGCAGATTCCCCCTCACCAGGACAATAAACCTCTTCAAAAGCATAACAAAATTAAATAATATAATGTATTATGTTAATATATATAGGAATGAATATTATGAATGAAAAGTTACAAAAGTATACAAAATTATTTATTTATTCATTATCAAAAATGTCCTGAATGGAAATTAAGCATCAGGTACTATATCAAGAAATAGATACTGATACCATGGCAAGAAAATGTAGACACAGTTCCCAGTGCTAATGTAAAATGTACATAGTCCAAAATGGAGAGATCATATTAACTAGTCACACATATAAAGGTAAATAAGAATTTTAAGATAACATATTGGGGGGAAATTTAGCCAAGTTTGGGAGGTCCAAGTTTAGGGAAGTTATGCCTGACAAATAACAAATTAACAATAAAATAAGAGTTAACTAGACAAAGAGTTGGAGGGTTGTCAAGGAGCTTTACAGAAGGATAATACAATATAGGTAAAGGCCATTTGGGGTCAGGAGCAGGAAGGGTGTTTGCTTTCTAGAAGTTAAAGAAGGCAGTAAAACTTAGCAAGGAAAATAAAGGGGAGCATAATACCAGTTGAGGCTAGAGAGATAGGAAAATTTCACACCATTCAGTTCTTATAGACCATGTTTTACGAGCTTCATATTTATTCTAAGAATATTTCAGAACCACTAAATTATATTCTGCAAGGGATGATGTGGTCATTCTGGCTACATTGTGGAGAATAGTTTGGAAAATATGAGAATAGAAAAATTGAATAAATGCACATTTTATTACAAATATTTTATGCAATATTCTAATATGCTCACAATAATTTTCTTGTTATACCCACTCTAAGCAGTGAATAAGAGAAGGCTTATTAGATACTGTGAAAGTTACTCTACCATATATTTTGTTAATATAGAAGAGCATTCACAGGACGTTTTGGGCAAAAACCAACACAAGAGTTAGATCTAAAATTTAATTGCCCAGGAAAGACTGGAAAATTTTCTCTTCTCCCAGGTTAAAAAATGTCTTTTCAATAATGTTCAGTAATATTCCCCATGCACCTCTGCACAGGAAAGAGAGAAGCTGAGGATAACACATAAATGACTTCTTAGCCTCTTCGGTTCAAGATTAAGTCAACAGGTCTACAAATGCATTGATGCTTCTAATATGAATAGATATGTGTAAGCGTATTTGAATGTATAAAATAACACCATTTAACTGAATCCCTTACAAGTCTACATGGCATTCAAATTGCTTCATTGTAAAAATTCATTGACATCTATTAGACTTAAAAGATAATATGCTTCAGGAGAAAATAAGCTGGAGATTAACATTTTTAACTTGAGAATTAGGCACTTATAATAAGGCTATTATGATCTTTTTCTTAAATATGAGGCACATATACGTACCTTGAATAAATTGAGTGGCATAAAAAATATGGTCAGAATGAAATAGAATAGTATAATAAATGTAAAATTTCCCCTGTGTGGGGAAGTTAAACACACACATACACACACACCACAGAGAAAGATTAGTCCCCTGGGGGTCAAATTAAGGATAAATTTCTTTACACCATACAATAACTTAACATGTTCTATTTGTGCAGGCTAATTTGGTCTGTGTGTGTGGTCATTTTTCTGTTCTGTACCCACTGTATTTGTTCACAGATAATGGTTTGACCCCAGATACTTAAAAACTATGATACTGTATTTTTATGTTTAAATTAACAGCAAATATTTATGCTACTGTCATAAAAATAACATCAATTCCAAATCACACTGACCAACTGACCTGTGAACACAGGTTATTTCATCTCAAAAAATACTAGCTTAACTGAATGTGAAACTTTGTGATGGGAAAAGGAATGATAATTTCCAGAGTTGCTAAAAAAATACACAATTTATGGGACACACCGAGGCAACCTCAATACTGTCACCCTATGATAAGGCAAAAATGAATGCTCTCATGAGATAGATTAATTCTACATAGAAAATCTGGTCTTAAATTATGCTTGTGGTTTGATCAAATCAACTTGGAAAAAAGGTGAATCAGAGCCTGAGGATCTGCCCAAGCCAGTAGAGGTCATCAGTAGCTGCCTAACATCATCTGTTTCACATCCTTCAGGCTATCTCGAATGATCTTCTAGAAAGCATTGCCAGAAAATATTCTCTCCCACACAAAAACAGGAGTAGTTGCATGAGCCTCCAAAAAAGGAACCAGCAAAAAAAAAAAAAAAAAAAAGGTTCTGTACATAGCTTCTCTCCCAGTCAGCGTGCCGGCTTTTATCCAACATCATCCCCAGTGTGCATCTGACACTCCGCTATAAACTCTATCTATTCTCCAACTCCAAAGACAGAGCAGCAGGTTTTTTTCTTTTCTTTTTTTTTCCAATGGGGTCGTCTTTATCCCCAAACCACATCTGTCTTGAGTTTCTCTCAGATTAGTCAGGTGGATCAGTGCTCCCCAGGGCCTGCTCCAGCTGAAGTATTTTAATTTGACTAAACACCTGATTTATTTTATCTCTCCGATGAGAAAGGCAGTTTGTCTTAATAGAGCCTGTCAGCCCACAGCCCCATTCACAGCAATTTACAGGCAGCCAGGGACGCTGGAAGAGAAGAGTGCCGTGATTCTGTATTTTATCCTCCTCCAGAAAGCACCTAAAAGCAGCTATTCACTGCTACTGCATGTGGCATTTTAGAACTGAATTAGCTTTTTATTCAAGTAACTACACTTGTTGTGAATAGCTTATCTGTAAAATTGCTACATTCACTACTGATTTTATTAACCTTTGGCTCTATCACAAAATGGTCTTCAGTTAGGAAAGACCTTTAAAATTGACACATTTTTTTCTTAGGGGCCTTTATTCTAGTGACTTCGGATTTACTGAGTTTGATCCATTGAATTCTTTACCAGTTGTGCTTAAAATTTGGAGTCTCAATAGGAAGTCAATAGTGCGTAAATAAGGAAACACTTTTCAAAATGTAAATACAGCAGCAATTTCCCTCATCAAAAGTTTTCAAATACCATCTTTCAGTATAACAGTTTCAAAATCAGCCCTGTAGCCTTTTTTGGTCACAATCTGAAAAACTTGACAAAAATAACTAAAATAGACTTTTTTTTCAACTTTACAAGTTGTATGTTCCTAGGTCCAAAGACTAACAGAGTAAAGAATTCAGGTAAAATAATAAGATAATTAGGATAAATCCCTTCTTAATATAATAAAAGTATTAAAAATTAAATTAAAATATACTTAAAAGTCTGCTGCTTCTTTACATCAGTTTACAAGAGTTAGCACCACAATCTGCTAGTTATTTTTGCCCTTATTAAACATATGTAACTATAATCAGAGGTGCTAGAAATGAGACCAGGCATTGCAAAGTCTCTGGAGAATACCTCTGGACAAGAAAGACACCTCACAGAGCACTTTGCTTAAACAGAGCTTTGCCTCACCTCTTTTACACTACTCCCATACCTAGGACTTTTACCATATACAAATTCTAAACAGGTCAGTCACTCTCTTTATAGCTGTCCCCTTGATGTCAGCCAGAGCTACATGGTGATAACTAAATTTTTCTAATGAAAAAAATCCAGAAAAAGCACAGCTGGGGAGTTAGAGTGAGGGTGAGAGAAAGGGTAACAGAAGCTAGGGAAAAAAGAGAGGGTAGTTCAATTAAATGTTGTGAACTTCTCTGCATGCTTTTTAATCTCAATTATTGTAAAACAAAGAATAAGGTGGTAAACATAATGTTTAGCAAGCCAAATATAACTAATATTAACAAATGTAGTGATGAAAAAATGTGTCATAGGGAGTTTAAAATAAGACTTCTATCTAATAAAAATAAGACTTCTATCTAATATCTCCCCTTTATAGGATCACACACTACTTTAATAAAAATAGAACTTAACAATGAAATTACAAGAAGCTTGATTAACCAAAAGCACCTGTGTTTGGAACAGTAGGGAGGGGTGGCAGTGACAATGAAGTATAGTTCTGATTGAGATACATTTTTTTCTACATCAATACTAGATAGATTAAAGCACTTAACAGCAACTCCATAGCAGCACCAATCAAGGAATTCAGACAACAATCTAGAAAGATTTTAAATTAAGTTAAAAAAGCTCTTAAGAGTCAATTCCCTGGGCAGCTCTAATTTTTTTTTTAATGGACATTGTTTGAGAAGAAAGTCAAAACACAATGCTAGTCATAAAAGAAAGCCTCATTTGATCTTTCCTGCCCACAGGTAACCTGGTTAAACTGCTGCATCTCATACTGCAGCCTGTTGTCACATCGGATAGGCTGTGATGTCTCTACTTCACAAGCTCAGTCCATCACTTAGCATTGGCCTTTTTTGATACAGTCTTCTTTTAAATGTCACAAAATAGAGCAGCAAAAAGTCAACAAAAAAAATAAATAGGGTAAGTTGAAGAAACTAACAGTCTATCAGAAGGTCCCCTGATAAAAGTTACTTTGTGGTGACTGCTTGAGAAAGGCACCCCTGTCCCAGTGTACAGCAGCTAATTTGAGTTCTGAATCCAACAACAGTTTTAAAAGCTTTCTACTCTAAAGGGCCCCAGTGCATCATAAAGATAAAGGATTTCAGTACAAAACCACCACAAAGACCTCTATTATCTTATCAGTCTTCGGTTACAACAGCTGAACCAATATGACTAAATTCTGAATGACTTTTTCAAAACAGCAAAATACTGGAATTTCTTTGTTTTCTCATCAGTCAGCTATTGTCATTGCTCCCATATGCTACTGTCCACTTCTTAGTAAATAAAAAGTTAATAAATACCGCTATTGTGCTCTTAGGAATCACTTGGGGACCAATACACAGGAAGTGTAGCTCATAGATTGAGGTACAGTCTGTTTCGAGATTTTTTTTTTTTCCACTGAAGATATGAGCATTTCCTTCTTAACTCTCATTTTAAATGTCCTAAAACTCTACTGTGTATAAACAAGACAAGGACACCAAGGAAACCCTTAGGTTAAGATCAAACTCTCCTGTCTATTCTGCGCTTACTCACCTCTCCTCCTCCACTTTTCAATTGAAAAGGAAGTCTATTCCTAGATCAACTGAGGTCTATTCATGCTACAGATCCCAGCAGAGCAGAAACAATCTATGGAATTCTGCCATGCAGTCTTTCCAACCTCACAGCTGGCCCTTCAGCCCATTGTGCTTTATCACCCATCCTTTGGGGATCCGGAAATGAAGGCAGCCTGAAACATCTCTCCTCTAAGTATAAGACCGGCTGCCTTTACATCACTGTGTGGATGGCAATCAGTCAGTGGCTACATCTCCATTATTTAAACACAAAAACAGCAGTTCTGGTCTATCAGAAATATTTAATTGGCCCTTTGCGGGGGGAAACAAAAAAATATAATTTCTCAGTATTGCCACCAAGTGCTACAGAACTGGCTCTCAAGAAGGTCCATCAGAAATAGGAAATGGGAAAGGAAGAATGAAGAAAATTCTCTCTTATTTAACAATGTAAAAGCTCTTTAGCATTCTGTGCAATTTCATTTAAAACTCATCCTAAAAGTTACATTGTGGTTTTCATTTCAAAGATGAAAACTAAGCTACTAGTTGACCAAGTCATAGAGCATTTGATGGCATGTGAACTTAAGACTTCTGATTTCTAAACAAAGGAACTCTGGAGTCTAAGGAAAAGATATCTTCTTTGTAGGTTGACCATACATCCCATTTTAAAAGGGATAGAACTGTTTGTTTTCATATTTTCCAGCTGTCGATTCTGTCCTGTTTGTAATAAACCAGGGCCCTCTGTGACTCAGGTCCACAGGGGCAGGTAAGTGGCCTTGGCCCCAGTCTGTTGAGGGGGCCCAAAGGATCCATCCCATTTTGTCCTGCTTTGATATATGGTCAGCCTACTTCTTTGGGTTTGCACTTAGAATACATAGTAGGGAACTTCTACAAGTTAGGAACAATTAGAACATTAGAAATTTAGAACATAGACTTTTTAAGTCGGATAAGGCTTATAAATATACTTCTCAATATAATCTGACTACAAAATATTAAGTTTAAAAGCTTAGTTAGGCAATCAGACAACCAAAGAGGTCAGCAAATTAAACTTTGACTTCCAATAGATATAGAAACAGATCTTGACATTAAGTGATATGCCTGGAGTTAATCAGGAAATTAGTACCCAGACTGACCATCAAGATCCTCTGTTGTGTTTATTTCCCAATCTCTCTCCCCAAAGATCATAGTGTTTCCTAGTTCTGAACTCAAATATAAAGATGATGTAGACCATGGCACTCCCAAACATTCCAGAAACAACATTCATAACACATGAAAGGCTAAGAAAATGCTCATATATTTGCACACATTAAGTGTGCTGGTGCCTTGGGATGCAATGTGCCTGCAGGCTGAGATGGGCAGGTGCTAGCCCAAAGGAAGTTTTCTGGAGAAATCTGGGAAATAGCCTAGCCAGGTTTGAGGAACCTCTCAAATACAACTAAGACTTAGGACAGTGCCTGTACAAACACATCATACGCCTTGCTCATTTCTAGGTTGTATTTATAACTTGCCTATGTAAATTAGGGGAATCTTTACCCTAAGCTGGAATGTCTCATCGAACAATAATAGCTTAAACTTACATAGCAATTTCTTTGTACTGGGAAGAGTACACGCACACACATATATGTGTATATATACATATATATATATGTATATATATATACTCATTTATTCCTTGCAACAATCCTGTAAGATAGTTCATACCCATTCTAAAGGGGAGAAAACTGAGGCACAGAAAGGTCAAGAAAACTTGCCATGTCCCATAATGCTATTAAATGATAAATCTAAGATTCAAAATTAGACAGTTTGGTCAGATTCTATCTCTTTACCATAAATGGAGATGAGGACTACTAAAAGATTCACCTTCTCAAAATAATTCATGCAGCAAAGTAGTTGAATTTCTTTTTATATTTTTCATATAATATTTCCTGAGGTCCCTACTAAAATGAAAACGTTTACGTAGGGAAGAATCTATGAGTCACAAATAACCATCATCTTTCATTATTAAGATGATATAATCTCTCATGCTCATATCCACTCTCTTTCACCCTTTTCCTCTGATCTTCTTTCCTCCCATTTCTAAACTTCTAGTGCTGAGAACCCCCTACCTTGATTCCTGTGTTTAACTCACTGGACCTAGGATGTGGCAATAGATTCAGGACATCCCAGTGAGCCTGGTTGTTGCTAATGCTTAGGCTTTGATGAGAAGGTGTACTCAAAACTTTCAATTAAAATAAAAGGCAAAGCTTGAGTCTAAAAATGATTGAAGGTTCCATCACAGGATGATTTTGAATATGTTAAATAAAACATAAACAAAATATTCAAACAACATATATAAGTCATTTCTTTTAAACATTAAAAGTCAGTTTGTTTGTTCAACATATCAACAAAATTTAGTTTTAGTCACAGGTGGGATGCCCTATTCTCATAATGGGACATTCTCTTATAAATGCATAGAAAAGCATGATTCAGAGGTTTAAAAGAGTTAGGATCATTTTACACAATCACTGAAGTTTAGAAATGAATCTACGAAGTTTATCAGTAATCGCTTTCCAAAATAACTTTAAAATGTGCATGGTTTTACAATTGTCAGATAAGTAAAAATAAGGATTTAAAATTTCTTAGATTTAAAGTGGATATGTGATAAAGAAGCAAAAAGGGAATACAGTTGTCTCACTATATCATGTTCACTTACTGCGGCTTCACTGTATCGCGGATTTTTAAAAAAATAAATCTAATTCTGTATCGTGGTATTTTCACTATATCGCGGGATTTTGCGGTATATGTGTACTTCACTAGCGAGTACCCACATAGAATTTTATATTTTGTTAAAACTGCATAGGTTTAAAAGTGTAGACAGTGTTTATAGGAGTGTGGGAAGGGTTTATAGGAGAGTAGGAAGGGTTTCTAAAGCCTTAAAATACATATAAATAATAAATTATAACGCCACTACTTCATGGATTTTCACCTATTGCAGGGTCTCTGGAATATAACTCCCACAATAGGTGAGGGATTACTGTATATGTATTAATACTTAAACACAGCGAATAGAATGCCACAATCAATGAGGTAGTACTGAAAAATAACCTAACCTCAGCAGTATTAGACATGACCTTTTGAAGAGGCAAATATCTAAAAAGGCATAGAAAAAAAAAGAAGGATGGTTGCAACAGTTGTTTAAGGGTGACGCTTAAAAGACCATTACTCATAAAAGAAGATGATAACATCAGTGGTCCCAGAAGAACTATAGAGGTAGAGGACTGCAAAAGAGATCCCAAACACGTCTTTCTTGCTGAACCTCTTGGCAACCCACTCAGGTTTAGACTCCACTGTGAATTATATAAGAATCTTAGTGCTACACCAATTCTATAGATTAAATTGGTGGGGAGGAAAATAAAATTTAGATCACAATGGGTACTTCCTGATTATTAGTTCTTTCAGGGCTGGGTCTATGTCACATGAATTTCTATAACAAAGCACAGTCAGAACAGCAGGGCCTACCACTTGGTTTTATGCTCAGTAAAGTTGAAATGAACTAATAACCAACTCTAAATCAGTAGTACCCAGAACATTTGGAGAAAGACAGCCACAACAATTATTAAACCAGATGAAACTGCTTGAATTTCAGTTATATTTAAGCCACATCTAAGTTGTTTCTAGTTTGGTAACCACTGAAACTGACTAGACTCAATGCCTGGGCCCACTACTGTATAAGCAGTAGTAAATCAAATCCAATAAATGGAATAAATAATAAAATTTGAACAACCAAAGAAATGTAGATTCAGATTTAATATACTTTTGAGCACATATGATAGTCTTCATACTTTCAGTGTGTTAGGGTTAGTACTCAGATTTTTATCTATTTCAACAAACCTGGGGAAATGAGGCTGCAGAAGGTTAAAAATATGTCCAATATAATACATCTTATAATCAGCAGAGCCATGATTCTCAGACAGATGGTCTGATCCATAAGCTCAAATACTTTCCAGTAAGCCAGAAATGTTTTCAGGGAAGTGATGGTAGAGGGTGTCAACTAATTTAAGACAATGACTTCATATTGAGTCTTCATTAAGTTCTTTTGCATTAAAAATAAGTCCCTTATTAGCAAAGAAAGTGATATTAAAGCCAAACTAAT
The DNA here is from genome assembly GCA_004363575.1 of Solenodon paradoxus. NCBI lineage: Eukaryota > Metazoa > Chordata > Mammalia > Eulipotyphla > Solenodontidae > Solenodon > Solenodon paradoxus. The sequence continues at coordinate 533,202 of RJWH01000398.1, read as the reverse complement.
TTATATTAGGACAATTACAGATTAATGTTATTTAAGATCTTTAAATAGTAAATGAAGTCTAATGGCTAAGAAGACTAAGTCTACATAAACAGATTTGGAAATTCTCTACTAAAAATATGTTACACTTAGAAATTTGTTTTCAAATTAAAGGAAAAAAATACCAAATAACCAGTTCTGTGAACACAAATGACAATTTAGAAAAATAGAATCAACTAAAGGACTATTTAAATTATAGGGACTAAGCAATTATATAGGAAACATTGCAAAAGAATTTATAATAAGTATTAACCATTTCTAACATCTTCTTCCACTAAAATTGAATTATATGCCAGGACACTATAATCAGAAAGCAGAAGTTACAGGTGATTGGCCAGCTTATTCACCTGTCCTTATGCCACCAAAGCCTTTTTAGAATAACATTTTTTAAAAGTATACTGCAGATGACAAAATCCATTCTTTGATGGAATTTCAAAAGAAGATTGACCCTGATTGTGTCATTATAGGATGATTCAATTCTGTGTCTTCCAACATTTTAAAATTTGCCTCCTACCCTAGCATTCTCTATATTTTTATATCTGCACTAGCCAAGAAGATTTTGTTTAATTTTCTATAGTTTAAGAAAATAATAGGTATGCTGAATACGCATTCACAAGCAACAATTAACCTCATTTGGGATTCTTGCTCAATTTGTTGGAAAGTTTTACTAAAGCAAACCTTTTCAGGTTTTTCTTTCATGCCTACAAGTTTAAAATAGAATTGAAAAATTTTAAAGTGCTCATTGACCTTATAAAAACAATGGAATCTTACCATCTTATTGTCACATCTGTAGAATAGTTCTGAATCTCTTTAAAAATGTTGATAGGTTCCTTTGTCTAAATATTTAGTGGGCAGTGATTCACGCATCACTAAACTCTCATGCACCAATGACAAATTTTTATTTTGTTATATTATAACAAAGATGATTTACCCAATCACTTTTTGGGCAACAATGATTGATAAAATCTTTGGAGTTATTTGATATGCTATTTGCCTTTTTATTGGTTTACTATTAACTATTTCCTTAGCAACTAGAAGTATTCAAAACACAAAATCGGTCTTCAACAAAAACTTCTAAAAAATTTTATTATGAAAATTCACACATATAATTCATCATCCAAATTAGGATATTTCTTAAATAAGTCACTGATATTTAATACAGCAAGAACACAGTGTAAATCAGAACAAATTAGAGTATCCTAGTTATAACTTCTTCTCACTTATTATCAGTTTCTGACTAATACTACATAGATAGAACCCTCTGGCTCTCACATAAACTGCATAAAAATTCCACGATACAAATTTTGTTACTTGTAAGACAGAAATATGATGACATCATTCTATAGAATAATTACTCAATTAATTGCTACTGAAAACATGTTGAAACTCTTAATAATAAATACATACATATAAATAAGAACGATGCAATCTTAGTTTCATAAATATTGAAAAAATGATTCTTATTTGCAAAGTATTTTGAAGAGAAAATTTCATTTAATATTTGTAAAAATAGTTCATCTACTTTCCATGAAATATAATTTCTAATTAAGGGGATATTAAGGCCATGTAGATTTTTTCCATTTTAGAAGATAAAAAATTAAAATTTTACTTAGTAATTAACAACACAAAAATGCCCATGAATAAAACTAATATTAAAAATCTAAATCTTACAATATAATAGCATTATAAGTTTTAACTGATATTAAGTACATGTTCATCTTTTATATGATGAAAATACAAACACATAAATCAATGAAAAACTTATATTTGCTTCTAAAGATTCTAAGGCCTTGGGTTATACATAATGAAAAAGTAATGAAATTTATTGTAAAGGAAGACTAATGGAAAGTTCTCTCTAGCATAAAAACAGTAAGACAAAAACTTCGCCACTTTATTTAACTAGATAATTCAACCAAATTTTTGGAAATCTAGACAAGATCTGCAACTCAGCAAAAGCCATAGAGCTAATTAGTTTTGAATAAATCTCAAGGGGAAAGTATTTACCCAGTACTATCTGATAATATTAGAAAATCAACATAGATAAAATTATTCCACAGAGATAATAGTTAAAAATTGTTTACCCAATTTCATACTGATATAGAAAAATAATTCCTAAATTAGTAGAAGCATGAAAGAATTGAGCTACGTTTGAGACCTAATTATATTTACAAGCTATACATAAGTAGTTCTAAGCAAACACTTTGAAGCATAGTTAAAAAAAAGAAAAAGGAATTGAAAGTTGTAAATGAAATACAATTCCTAACCCAATAAATGTATTCAATACAGTACAGTTAATTATGAAGGACTACCTGTAGTTAATGGGAATCTAAACCTTGTAGAAATAAACAAACACCAAATTATAATAAATCTATTAAATGTGATTTGAGAAAGCGTTCTGTCATTCCTGAAGGTACTTCTTTATAGGAATACCTGAGGCATGTTGTAACAGTATAATTAATAGTAGTAAAAACTACATCAAGGATAGTAGGAATAATTTTTTTAAAAAGGAAAAAAAGTCTAAAACACTAAAATGAACATGAATTAAGAATTTTCAGGATTGTGATGATCCAAAGACAAATGATTAAATAATCATGTATCATTATAAATGATATAACTAAACAGAGATGTGGTGTAAATTTGGAATTAAATTCAGCTAAACAATTAAGTTAAGAAAACTTGACATTTGTATAAAAATTTAGTTTTCCAGCATCTTTTTTTAAGCAAAGAGTATATTAGCCAACTCAGAGCAGAAAAAAAGAGGAGTTAAAGTGTCTCATGCATATATCAGTCTTCTGTTGTGTCAAGGAGACAAGGAAGCAAACAAGATTCTCTGGAGAAGAATTACAAATTAGATTCAGGCAAAATACTTTGAAATTTTAATTACCATTGCAACAAACCAAAACCAAGTGAGTTCTTAGTTATTGAACATGGTTATATTCAAATGTAAACACTTAAATCTATTCATGAGCTAAACCTAAGGACCTGAAGTAGCTATACTCTTTTAAAATTATTTTGCATTTGAGAGCACAGATAATAAAGGACTACATAAATTCTTTTGTTCCCTCCACTGTTGAAAATAACCAGCAGCAGCCACCACTCAGGAAAAGCCAAGAAGAGTTTTCACCCAAGAAAGACAGAACAGTGATCATCAGCAAAGGTGAGATGATATTATTGTTACTATCAGTTATTTTGTGATCAATACAAAACAGAAATTACAGTAGAAATTCAATCAGGTGAATATCTTGACCAAGATAAAAATATACAGTCATTATTTAGTATTAGAATACCCATTTTAACCCTCTTTCTAGTTGAATCAATAAAGTGCTAATAACATTGATCATATAAATGGCCTTAGACAAAAAACTGTCAAAATGTGTTTAAGAAAGATATTAAAATGATTAGTTTTATAAGGTGGATAGACACAAGTGGTAACAATGTTTCAGCTAGTCTACACAGGAAAATAATAATAATGATTAAAACAACTAAAAAAGTACTAGATAGTGCTTTCTCATATATTAGGTTTTTTGAGCCTCAAGACCATCTTGTAGGGTAACTATTTATTAGCATCATCATCAATTTACAAATGAAGAAATAGAGAGCATAAAATACTTATTTAAAGTCACACAGTCAGACCTTAAACTCTAATTTCAAACCTATTTTCCTTTCCACTTCAAAAAAGCCATTTTTTTCATGCCAATAAATTTTCTTGACATTTTACAGTTCTCATTAACATGAAAATAATAATGTAGTTGTTTATCCCAGCCTTAAGTCCCAGAATGAACCCATACACTGAAGAACTGGGAAAGTGGATGAAAGAAGAGGATGTGTGTGTATACATATACATACACACATACAAATAACATATTACATATACATAGAAACACATGGTATGTGTATGGCATGTGTATTTGTATACAGCTCAAACAGCTACTTCAAAGCTCATTGCATATCTAAACTCTAAAGGGAAAAACAGAAAGTAAAAACAATCTTGTATTTTTGCAATCAACCAAGCTTATTTGTTCTCCATTATTATCCATCACTATTCTACCACCATTAATCTATATCAGAAGGTGATTTTTAAAAATTTATGGTTAAAAATAATTTCAAATATCTTTATTATTTATTTATTTTTCATGGAATTTTGGGTTTTATTTCTATTTTATTTTAAATTAATTTTATTCAAGGAACACTGCATTATACATTATAGAGGTTTAAGGTAGGCATAATTTCAGGAAGAGAAGGCAGAGAAGGGGCAAGACAGTTTGGTGGAGGGATCAATTCTACAGTAAAGAAAGAAATTTAAATGTTGATGGTGAACTTAATTTATTACAAACAGATGCTGATTACAATGAAGTGTCTTCTTTAAAGTATACTTATTTATACAGTCATAGACTCAGAAAATCAATGTTGTAAAGAATCAAAAAAAATAAATTCAATTCCCAAGTTTTACAAATTAGCAAGCTGAAAGTCATAAGGGAAAAATGAATGCCTATGTCATATAGTTAACCAGTGGCAGAGTTTGGATTAGAACATTGAAGTTTTTATCCTCAGTTCATAACTATTTCAACTAATATGCCATCTCTTACAAACTCAAGTGAAATAATCCATTTAAATCTCTTTGAAAAGATAATAGATTTTGGCAATCATTTTCCCTAATTCACTTAAGAAACACCATTGATGCTTCACTTATTTCAGCATATTTTCAATTCCTCATCTATCATAAAATCTAACAATGAAATGTCATCAAATAACATAAAAATCGATAGGAAAATTATTTAAAAAACACAATGGGTCCAATGATACTAAGACTTTCACTGTGGAACCTCAGCATGTGTGTGTCTATACTTGAGTTTCATACTAGTTTGGGGAAATTAATTACAACTCATATAATACTTTTTTTTTCAGAAATAGCAAATCAGTATGTATTTTAGGGAAGATAGTTACAAATTAACTTTCAAAGATTCAATGCCCACCACTGATCAAATTGGCCCATGTATTTGAAAATCTGAGTACCTAAAGAGTCTCCAGATTCTAATTTCCATTCAAAAGAGCAAGTGCTACAAAAATACACTCTAGCCAAATTTCCTCAGTAAACAAGATTTCATAACTATAAAAAATTATTTTAAAAAATCAATGGTGAGAGCTTTTGTAGTTCTGGTTCCAGGATGGCAGACTGTTAATTAAGATCTTAGGCTCATTGCCTTGCGACAGACACTACAAAACTACACCCATTTCATAGCTACAGTCTTTTAAAAGGAGCATGGACCAGCACCTCTACAAAAAGAAGCACTCTCCATAAACAGTAGGAGAAGCTGATCTAGCTCAGTGTTTACACAATTGGCTCAGAAACCCTGGGGTTCACTGGGAGTGAACGGTGATACAGACACTCACCCCAGAGCTAAAGGGCTTGTTCCCTCTGTTAGTGCACCCACATCTGAGAACTGACCTGTGAGCACCCACAACCTAGCACAGAAAATGACTACTTTTCTTTGGAGACCAATAGGCCTCTGGGGAGCAAAGAACGTAGGATAGAAAGTGTAAGTGATAAGTTCACACAGGCCTGACTGTAAGATTTTCATTTGTTGAATAAAAAACATAAGGGTGAAGTAGAAAGAGGGACAGTCTCCTTTGTGAAACAAGATACTGCTGGGCGTCTTCTCCCAAAATCCCTTTTCCGTGTGGTGTGGACATCAGAAGCTGACATTGTAGGAAGGCCTAGGGTGAAATGTCCTGCCCCTTCCACTGTTAGCACATTGTGGTGCCAGTGAGTTTGTGCCCCCAGTTGCAGTTCTCCAGATTTACAGAGACAGCCAGGTATGCAGCCCCCAAACAGAGAGTTGAGTGATTTTCTGCACAGAGCATTGCATTCTTCAGCTCTCTCAAGGGAGGATCACAGAGGCTTCATTGAATTCAGTAATTTCCTTCCTGCCTGGGACTATGTGAAAGTAGTATACCTGTATATCTGCTTACTATTTGCTAGAGTTTCCACCTCCAGGCTGCAGGGATTACTTTCTGCCTCTCCCTGCTGGGATTGCTGCTCAGCTAGAGGACTGAGAGATTTTCACTGTGAAATGTGCTTTTCCATGACCAGTTCCCAACTCTCTCACCAGTGGCCTCTGTTGGAACTGTGGTCTGCTTGTGGTGCAGGACCACACCTCTTGGGTCTCTCTCCTTGTACCTTGTTATTTATGGCTATACCTCAGGGAGGAAACCTCTACTTTCCCAACCCCGACTCTGACTCTAATAGGCTGGATTCTCTGGCCTCAACATAGTGCTGGCTCTAGAGATTCAACAATTCTGACTAGTGGAGAGATCACATAAACAAAAGAAAATCCAGCATTCTGGATCAACACCCAAGGCCTATACTTACAACTTGATACCCTAACACAAGATCATTAGATCAAGGAAGCCAAACCCATAAAAAATAAATGCATAATGAAGATACAGAGAAATATATATGAAGTGAGGGACCAAATCAAAACTCCAGGGGAAAATCTGAATGCAAAAGACTTGAGTAAATTACCTGATGAAGTCTTTAAAGCAAGAGTTTTATTGATACATACTGAAATAAGGAAATCATAAAGGAAAAACAACAAAGATAGGGAAAATATGAGACAATTCCAAACAGAAGTCATAAAGCTAAAGAACATAGTAATTGATAAAGAAGACAGAAGAGGGGCTCAACAGTAGGCTGGAAGAAGTCTCCAGTAGAATCAATGAGCTAGAAGAATGGGTAGTAGAATGCACCCAAATAGACCAGCAAAAAGAAAAAAGGAATGTAAAAAAAAAAAAAAAAAAATGAAGACAGCATAAAAACATGAGATAACATTAAGAGGAACAAAAACAGCATCATAGAGGTCCTGAAAGGAGAAGAGAAAAAAAAGGAGAAGAAATCTTATTTGAAGAAATAATAGCTAAAAATTTCCCTATCCTGAGGAAGGAAATAAGGCCTCTAGGTTCAGAAAGTTCAAAGACTTCCAAACGAAAGAAACATATATAGACCTACACAAAGACACATTCTCATTAAAGTGATAAAAACCAAAGATTAAGAAAGAATCTTAAAAGCATCTTGAGAAAAATTAGTTAAATACAAGGAAGCTCGTAAGACTATTGACATATTTCTCAGCAGACACTTTATAGGCCAGAAAAAAATGACATAACCGAAGTGTTTTTTTTTTTTTAAAAGGAGTTTCCAGTTTCCAACCAAGAATACTCTATCCTGCTAGATTGACACTTAGAATCAAAGGAGTGATAAAGAGTTTTACAAGCAAAACTTATAGGAATTCATTAAAACTAAACCAGCCTTATAAGAAACACTGAAAGAATTGCTATAAAAAGGGACCCTACTAAGCAGCAGCAAGATATCAAAAAAATTAAAAATGTGGAGAGGAAGAGTAAAAATGTAGACTGTTAGAATGAGCTTTAGACTAACTTGCTTTCATATTAAAAAAGGTTATAAGCATTGAAACATTTATGTAACCCCTAGGATAACCTCAAAATAGAAACCTATAGAAAAGACGATGAAGAAAATGAAATGGGAGGCCAAATGTAACATACATGATTCAAAACACATGAGAAACAACTAAGAGACAAATAAAAGTACAGTATGCATTAACACTCAGAAAACAAATTGCAAAATGGCAATAAACAGTTATATGCCAATAATCATACTAAATTTTAATGAACTGAACTCACCAATCAAAAGATATAGAATGGCTGAATAGTGGAAGAAGCATAACCAACCTTCTGCTGCATAAAAGAAATTCATCTAAGTTTTAAAGATAAACATAGGCTCATATCAAAGGTTGGAAGACAATCTTACAATCAAATGATAATCTAAAAAAAAGGGCATTCATTTTTATATGAGATGATATAGATTTTCCACTAAAAAAGGTAACAAATGACAGTTGAACATTACATAATGATCATGGGGTCAATTCAGCAAGAAGATGTAACTCCTATTAATATGTATGCATCAAATTAAGGATAATCAAAATATATAAAGCAATTATTAACAACTAAGAGAGACATTGACAGCAGTAGTATAACAGTAGGAGACTTCGATATCCCACTTAAATAATGAACAGATAAACCAGGCAGAAATGTAACAGGGAAACAACTTTGAAATGAGACATTCGAAAAGATGGGTTTAACAGACATTCACAGAATAATTTACCTAATAAACTCTGAATTCTCATTTTTCTAGAGTACTCAAGGAAAATTCTCAGGGATAGACCATATGTTGGAAACAAAACTAGTGTTTACAAATTCATGAAGACTGAAACCATATCAAGTATCTTCTCTGATCACAAAGGCATAAAAATAGAAATCAAACACCAAAATAAAGTTGAAAAATCCAAAAATATGTGGAGGCTAAACAACACATTTCAGAATGTCTTTTGGGTAATAGAAGAAATCAAAGGAGAAATTAAAAAGCACTTGGAGACAAACAAAAGAGAAGGCGTAAGTTATCAAAACTAATGGAACGCAACAAAAGCAGTTGTCCTCAGGAAATTTTAGAGCAATTCAGGCTTACCCCAAGAAACAAGAACAATTACAACTGGACAACATAACCCTAGATTGCAATTAAATGAAGAATAAGTGGAGCCAAAGATTAGCAGAAGGAAAGAAATAATTAAAATGTAAACAAAACAGAATGATCAACAGAATGATCATGGGGTCAATTCAGCAAGAAGATGTAACTCCTATTAATATGTATGCAACAGAATGATGAAACAGAAATCAAAAGATAATTCAGAATATCAATGAAACCAAAGCTGGTTCTTTGAAAAATTAAACAAAATTGACAAAACTTTGACTAGGTTCACTAAGAAAAAAAAAGAGCAAGAACTCTAATAACTAGAATCAGAAATGAAATGGAAGAAGGTAGGAAAGTTACCTCAGAAATACAAAGCATCATAAGAGATTACTATGAATAGATTTGTATAAATAAATTGGAAAATTTAGAAAACATGGATATATGTTTAGTATTATAAAGTCTAACAAGACTAAATTACAATGAAGTGGAAAAAATTATCTGTTAACGTAAGAGAAAAATTATGCTACAAAGAACTATGAATGTAGCCATGCTGTACATATACACTTATGCATACCCATTTGGCTAGCATTATAATAGTAATAAACAACTCAGCATTAAATTTTCAGATGTGATATTTTTCAGTTAATTTTGATAGTTAATTCTGCCAAATTAAAAAGATCATTTTATACTATGTGACAATATAAGTAATTTTTGGCAAACAAACCCATAAATACATAAAAATATTTATATCTTTTTATGTTTACAAAAGCAAAAAACTAAGTGGAATAACAGCAGAACCCATAGGAACTTAGATCATCCCATATATAAGGAAAATAACTTAAATTTTTGATATATCAGAGTAAACATTTATTTACCTAAATTATATACACAGAGTAACATTTATAATACTTTCATTATCTTTTTTGCTGTATTGACATTTACTTTAAAAGTATAAAAACAATAATGAGTTTGCTGGTGCCTTACCATAAATCAAGGCAGTGATGCTGAACTGTACTAATTAGTGGTCACTGCAACCATATGCATGTATTTTTTTAAATGTCAGTTTTGCTAAAAATTCTTGATGAAACAGTAAAAAATATTAATTTTATTTAATCTCAACTTAAGAGTAGATATGCTAGAAAATACAGAAAGTATTTTAGCTGTATACCAAAGTACAATTATTTTCTTGAGGAAAAGTACTTATGTGATTCTTTGAGATCCAAACCAACCACTTTTTCCATTAAACACCTGACTGATGGGCAAAAAGATGACTATTAAAATTTGAATTTTAAAAAGACATTTTCTCAAAAATAAGGTGAGCCTTCCACTTCAATTGAAACAACTGATTATTTTCAGTAATAAAACCTTTACTTCCTAAATAACAAGTGTGATATTAAATGAATGTTATTTTTCGGTATTGTAAATAAAATAAGTCAACATTTGGAAACTTTGTATAACTTGGTGAGCCAACATTTTCCAAATGATAATACATGATGTCATAAAAAGTACATTGATAAAAATTCCATTGAAAGTATAGATTAGACCAATAAATTTTAATGTACTATCATAAAATATGAAGAATTTATTATGTTTTATTCCAAATGAAATTGTATACTGTTTATTACCTGTATACCTTAGTGCAGAAAAAAGAATATGTTATTAATATATTCTACTTTCTAGATACATGTATATATGGTACTTCATATACTTCAACCAAAACAACATACTGTAATAGAATGAATGCAGAAGTCATAAAAATCCAAACGAATCAAATAAAAGTAATAAAATTTTTGTGTAGAGAACCTAACTATCCTTTAATAAGCTTGACATTTAAAAATTTTGCAAAAGGAAAATGATACCATTCTCATTAAATTATTTTAGACATTATAGTTATTTTAAACTATTTCAATAAGTAATAAGTTTATTGTTATTCTAAATGAATTAGTAAATAAAGACAGTTGTTCCTGGTTTTATTTATAATACTAAACATATTGATAACTAAAAATCATAAAAACAAAGGTTACTTAGAATCCTCATTAATCTTTAAGAGTATTATAAGAGATTTAAGATTGTTGGCCTATATGTAAACAATTCTGAGCCAGTAGTCTCACCAGTCTATACGAAAACTGTGTTAACTGCTTTCCAAATTCCCAAGACACAGTATAAACTCATACATGTGCTAAATATAAATGATCCTCAAAAACATTTCTTGGAAAATTAAGTAAAATTTTAGAATTAATAAAGTGTTATAGTTTTAAATTAGAACTGATTTTGAAAACCATTTTCTATTATCAGGCTTTATGATTCTGAACAAATTATTTACCCTTTTTTATTCTTTGCTTCTTAGTTAGGCTTGACCATAAGTACCATTTTAAATGGGGCATAACTTTTTTTTCATTTTAATATAAGTGTTCATTTTGTCCTATTTTTAATAAACAGGGCCATCCTTAATGTGGTCAAGCAAGCAAAAAAATAAAAAATAAAAAGCTCCTCCAGGCCCAGTCTGTTGAGGGGGCCCAAAAGCAGCTTAACATGTGTATCAACATCTGTATATTACACATTAAGGTTACCACCACAATTTCAGTTCTTCATGTGCCATATAATTGATCTCTTTCAACCAGTATGCCTACTCCTCCCTTCCCGTCACGTAACCACTATTTTATTTTATAAACTAAAAGTCTATTTTTGTTTGATTTGATTTTTTTTTGTTTGTTTAGTTTGGTTTGACTATGGTTTCTCTATATACCACTTATAAGTGAAATCATAAGGTTTGTCTTTCTCCTTCTAGCTACTCTCACTGAGGACAGTTCCCTCTAGGTCCATGCATGATGTTTCAAATGTCAAGATTTCATCTTCTTTTGATAACTGAATAGTATTCCATTGTCTATACATACTTCGTCTTCTCTGTGTATCTTTTTAATTCATTACTTTCATTCAATCACTCATTTAAAATACTAATTATTTACATTGGGCTAAGCAGTGAACCCACATATACCTTGTTTTCATGCAACTTATCTTCTAGTGGGGGAACTAAATAAAAGAAGTAACAAAATAAAAAGCATATTAAGGCATACCTTGGTGGCCAAGCAGATAAGTCCACCAGGAGTAGTCCACATATATCCCAAGGACCCAGGTTTGAGACCCAGCTTCAGGGGGAAATAACTAAGATGAACAACATAAAGTAAATAAGTGTTTCTTCCTGTTCTCTTTCTGCCTCCCTGCCTATTCACCTTCATTCCTGCCTGCATCTTTCCATTTAAAAAAAAAGTGTGTTAATATATAGCAAGTTCTCTAGAAGAAAATAAAGCCAAGTAGGATGAAAGAGGTTCTGATTTTAAATAGGATGGTCAAGGTAAGTCTCGCTGAGGAATGAGGACAACAGTTGAGCAAGAATTTGCATAAATTGAAAAACTAATCTGTGAGAGTAAGAGAAGAGTATTCCAAGAAAAATAACAAGTACAAAGGTCCTAAGGAAGGTAACTATGAGGAACATCAGCAGGTAAACATTCCAAGAACAAAAGAGCAAGGCAAAGAGGTGATAGTTTGATACAATAAATATACATTTGGTCTTTAACCCTAGTTCTTGGGAAGAGCTTCAAAAACCCTAGTAATTTCCTGAGTGATGAGTGAGAGGAACATCTTTTATTATTAAAAAAAAAAAGCCCCTTCAATTACGCCTCAATTTATCTTAATGAGGCTAATCTTAATGAGTCTCTAGATAGCTGCAGGATGGGAGCTGTTGCCAGAAGAACCAACCTTGTGATTAAAAAGTTGAGACTTTCAGCCCTGCTGGCCACCCCAACCAACCTCTACCTCTGGATAAGGGAGAAAGAATAGGGGTTGAGTTGATTATCAACAACCAGTGATTTCATCAATCATACTTACATAATGGAGCCTTTATAAAAACCCTAAATAAAGACGTTTGGAGAGCTTCAGGGTGGTGAATGCATTTTCATACCAGGAGTTCCATTTTAGAGATGGTAAATTTAAAGGGTTCAAATTAAAATGTACAGTAGAAAATAGGATACATAAATTCAGAGCTCAAACAAGAGGTCTGGGCTAAAAATATAAATATTAGCCCTAGTTGTCATGGATTTCAGATACCAGAGAATACGTGATATTTATCTATAAATACAAATGATTCTCCTTCTACAAGAGGAAAGAAAAAGTTTTCAGTATTTTTGAAGTTTTTATTGAAATAACATTGCATTATAACATTATGTAGGTTTAAATCAACATACTACATTAAGTTCACCACTAAAATCCAGTTCTATTCTTCATACATCACTGGCCCTTTCTACCCAATTTGCCCACATCCTTAAAAAGTTACGCTATACTGCTATACAGCTCCTTATGTGGAAACTATTTCTTAGTCATCACTATTTTTCCAATACCAAGGAGCATGTAAAAGCCTCTTCAAAAATGTTTAACATATGAAAGATCTTAACAAAAATATAAATAATGAAAATAGGGTTTGAATTTGTAGAATGGCCGTAAGGTGCTATCTAAAATGCTGTATTATAAGAGTTGTTCTGTTGTTTGGGTTTGGGTTTGATTTTTTTCAAAAAAGAACCTCCTCCAATAGCTAGCCTAAAAATCTGGATATCTTCACTAATCTGGATATTTTTACTTCCTGTGACAGGAAGTCAAGGAAAGGCCAAGAGTAATACTTTAAACAAAGGAGGCGTGGGCAACTTTGAAAATGCTCATCAAGTAAAAAGCTCCATGAAGAGCCTGGGAAATGCTAGTGGTTCTAATACCAGATGATAACAAATTACATTGATCTTCTTTCCTGTTCCCCTAAGACAGAGCCTATTTTTTAATTTATTTGCTATATATTATATTAAATTTAGTGTTTATCATTTTCATACTTGTTTGTGCAAAATTACTACATATGAGCTTATAAGATTTGCCTAGGTATTGTTTTACCTACTCCAAGTTATAAAATTGTATTATATAGATACATAATATTGTATCTTATTTCATTTAATAGCATGTTTTAAAATAATACATATTGATATAGCAAGCTTTCATTTATTTGGACTGCTTGTTTATTTTAATTGTGATTATTAACAAAGCTAAAGTGAACAGTCTTAGAATGCACGTTTCTATAGAATATAAATTTATAAACAAAAATTTTATTAGATTCCTTTTTCATTAAGAATGCATATCTTTAACTTTTCGCTACATATAACTAAATGGTCCCCAGAGTAGCTGTATAAGCTTCTACTCCCACAAGTAGTTTAGAGGAATTCCAGCTCCTTATACTTAATTTTTGCTAGTCTGATAGATGTACAATAGTATCTTATTATTGTTTTGATTTGCATTTCCCTATTATTCAGGAATCTCTTCTGTACATTGCCTATTTAATTTTGAACCAGTATAGATTCAACCCGCTATATCTACCACATGTATTTTGGTTACATATCAGTCAGTGGCCTGGTTTGTTCAAGAACATTTATACCAAGAGTGAAAAAGTAGTGAACAAAAATTAGATTTTCCTCTAAAAGTCACAAAATTCAGTGATGGTAACTCCCAGAAGCATGAGTTTAAGATATCAGAGAAAAAATGATCCTGGCCTAAATAGACGATTGTCTTTTCTCTGTTTAATTTACTTTGAAGGGAAAAAAGATAATATTTTACTTTATTTTCCATAGTATATCTAATCTCTGTCTCTCTCTGTCTTTCCCTGTGTATGTTTTTGTCTCTCTCTAACAGTACTTAAACACATAAAGTCTGTATTTAATACAGCTGCTTTATTGACAGTTTGATGAAAGAAAGAAGGATCAAATTTCCCATGAGTCATTAGAGATGAGAAAATTTCAAGTAACTCACAAAGTTGGTATGTTTTACCACACAGTATAAATGTGAGAAAAATCTATTTTAATATAACTTCAGCAGTTCTGCATATGTTATGATCCATTTCAACAAGATTTTAATAGATTTCCCCAGAAAAAAACTCTGTATTTGTTGCTACAAACACAAATTAGTAAAAAAGTTAAAGTGTAGACACTAATTTCAAAACTCATGTTACATAATAGAATTCTTCCATTAAAATCCTGTTTTCAGAAACCTCATTGTCTGACATAAGATTTATTTGCTTCTTTTCAGTACACTACATAGGGAAATTTTGTTATAGATACTTACACATTCTACATTTTGACTGTATTAGAACTCTTCAAAATGTTTAGCCTCTTATGATTACTACAAAATAAAAATACATTGTTCAACAGAGCTTTTTATGACCATGGAGATGCCCTATATCTTTGCTATCCAACATGGCAGACATTAGCCAGATATGATAATTCAGCATTTAAAATGTAGTTACTGTGACTAAGGAGATCAATTTTAATTTTAGTTAATTTTAGTTGATTTGAATTTATTAAATAGCCACATGTGGCAATTAACCCCTCGATTCGGCAGCACAGATTTAGTGCAATCTAGAAAAACTTTCCTTTTATCTTGTCATAACTTTGGTTTTTAATTGTACTCAGCAGACAACCAGAATGGAACAGTCTCTGACCCAGAATCAGAGGTCACAACATGCCCCTCGTAGCACCATTTATTATTCTCTTCCTTTCACTGCTGAATTGCCTAGTTACCTTCTACCCAGACCTTTATGTTCCAACTCTCATTTTTAGCAGAACTTATGTATGATTCCCACTATCTCACCTACAGGTGTTTGGATAGATGCTTTTATGTTCTTCATGGTCCTAATTTGTATTTGGGGGCATCTCTGCTTATGATGACTCAGCTACTTCAGTAACCATTATTCCTATGTTGGATCATAGGGATACTTCTTGTCTTGATTGACTACACTCTATTTCTCCTCAAGGAAATTCAGTGTTCACATTCCCATATGTGACTTAAGCCAAATCTATAGTATCTTCTGACCTATGATTTTAAGTATATTTCTGAGTCTGATTTCTCTTGATTGTCTCCTCAAGAAGAGGCATTTATTTTAATTGGAAACTGCTTAAAATAGTTTGGTGACTTAGTCCTCTAAACAATAGTGGCTGCACACCACAAATTCAAAACACTTGTCATTCCATCAATATTGACTATTTTAATTTCTTGATGAGCAAAATAAAATAAAGATGATTTCTAAAATATTTTCAGAGATAGAGAAAATTATAGGATTAAATGAAAGAATTTGAGACAATCAGATAACTAATAACTCCAGTGGGAGAAATTAATTACAGGCATAGTAGTAAGGGGTCACTATAAGAAGTAATAATCTTCCCTTAATTTTATTTCTTATAGCTTTAATTTAATAATTAATCACATTAAAATGTGTTATTAAAATTATTTTCATGGTTCCTAAGTTTTTTTTTTGCAATAAACACAGAAACATTTATCCTGCTATGATAGAAAAATAAGAATCCTAGTAGTGAAGCCAGAGTTCAGAATTCCCAAAATTTATATTCTACAATTATTTTCATGACACATCCAGGCACTCTGTCAATTGTCTAATAATCAGAGATATTTAACTGTTGAATTAAAGCTCAAGCTATCCTAGAAAGTCAGAACAGTAGGAAATAATCCCTGATAACAAATTAGAAAACCCAAAATATACTGAAAATTTAAATTCATAGACTAGGGAAAATACATAGTGGCAGAATTTGAAAAGAAAAATACAGGTTTTAAAAAGTGAATAAAATCCCACAATTCTTGAAAAAGTAGACGTCACAGATAGGAGTAAGGCATTCTCATACATAGAAAAATTAGAATCACTGTTTTTGTTGTTTGCTAGGCTTCGTTTTTACTTTTCTTGTTTAACTCAGAGCGCAGTATGAGAGATTTGGGAAATGTGTAAGAGGATGTGTCCCAGAGTGGATGATCCCATGTCTCGGTGGAAAGAGCATGAGCTTTAGCATCATATAGACCCCAATTCAAATAATGGCTTGGTCAGCATTATCTTGGTATCATCATAAATCTATTTTATTTTCCAGAGCCTATGTTTCCTCTTTTTCAAAAGTAGGATAATGATGCCCTCCCCCCACCTCCCATTCAAGACATTGGTTTGAGGATTAAAAGAGATAAATTAAACAAAAGCACTGCGACAACACAGCATTTGCCTAATAAATGCTAGACCTTTCCTTTGTCAGCACCCTCCTCTCCTGCTTCTCTGGAGGTCTTTAAAAACAGAAATTTCCCATGTCTAACTGGAAAATATGAAATAATATTAGCCCCACATGGCCTAACACAATGATGGGCAAATAATAAGCACTCAAAAAAGATTTGTGTGTTGAGAGTCTACAAATGCATTCCTTCTTGAAAGCAGAGGAATGGATGAAATGAATTCTAAAGTTCCTTTCCTGGTTCTGAGATTAACGTTCTAGTAAGAAAGCTTTTCTCAGTGTCAACTACAATAAGAATCAGTCCATCACAGATGGGGAAAAGGAGGGCTTTTTCTTTTTCTGATCCTACAACTACCTTTTTTTTTTTTTTTTATGAAGTACAATATAATGGATCTCCTCAGAGCCCTTCCGGATATCTTAAGCAAACTCTTCTTTCTAGACTGAAAAAAATCATAACTGTTTCCGTCAGGATTTCATTTCATCTCATTCATCACTTCTTAATTGTTTCTTGATTATTAATTTTGATTCCATTCCGATAAACCTTTGTAAATATTCAAAAGATGGCAAAGGTACAGAGAGCAACATATCAAGTCATAGTGACCCAGTCCTCCTCTTCCTAACAACAAAACTAAATAGTAGACAGGGAAAAACTTGGGACAAGTAGTACAATTACTCCAGGAAAATGCTATTCAGTACCTAACTGGGAGGGCAACCCTAAACCATGACAGCCATGGCTGAGAAACAGTCAACAGTGAAGATGAGACAGCCATCATGCTTTGAGGCAAATGCCTACTGGCATTAAACTACTGGAAGACTGGAAGAATAAAAGGGCTCCTTTCAGTAACCAGTTAACAAGAAATCCAGAAGTCTCAATGGATGTGAAAACCTGTGTTTAAGCAAAACCACAGAATAGTTGTGTCTATTTCATTTTCTTTAGCTTTCTTAATATACTTCTATTTATGCTCCCTTGATGTTACCAACTTAAGCTTCAGGGTCTCGATAGGTTTTCCCACATTTCAGCATGGAAAAACTACTAGACATACAGATTTGTGTAAAGCATCCCTTGCATACTTCGCTGTTTCTTAAAATTGTATAACCCGAGTACAACAGATGCATATTTAACCAGAGGTGGTTTTACTAAGGAGTTAAACTGGATTCTTGAGGCCAGATAAAACTAAAATGTCTTTATAAATATCTTTAAAAAGCTAGAAATTGCCACAGATGAATTTCAAAATAGTGAAGAGTAAAAATCTACCTAGTTCTATTATGGAGATACACACACTTTAGAACATAAAAATAATTTTCATTTAAGAAGGATGATTATGAGCCAATTTTAGAAGATGTACAAATGTACATCTACATTTGTAAAACTGTAGATGTCTTCTATATTCACTCTTCTATAAATAACCACACATTTTTTAACAAATTTTATAATCAAACAGCTCTCAATAGAAAAACTGATATTTTTCTCAAATAATCTCTGCTCTGAGTCTATCTGAAAAATTGTTCAAAGACAGGAGCCGTGTGCACAAGTATGGTTTTGATTCCTTCTATACTCCAGCCCTAATTCTTGTGGTTTGGACACATTCCAGGTGATCTGCCTTACTCTGTGGTTTGTATTTGAGATTCCCGATCCTTATTCATTGCATTCTTTTGATTGACAAACAGATTTAGATATAAAAACAACAGTTACCTGACTATAATTGGTTTCTAACAGCTGCACTGTTGTCGAACTCCTAAACCATGGTAAAGGTGTCTTCTAGTTCACTCCAGGGGTGTGTGTGCACGTGTGTACGCAGGCATGCACGCCTTTGTGTGTTTGGTCTGTTGGGGATTCTTTTTGTTTGATTTTTACCATTTGGTGGTCTTTATTGTTTATGAAGATATTCAGTTATATTGGTGTACTTTTGATTTATACATCCTATAAACTGATATTTACATTCTTATCTTTGTACCCTCCACTAACTAAATTTAAATAATACTACACTGGATTTTAATATTCTAAAATGATATGACTTTTAATTAAAAATATTCTCCAAAGGGAAAGGGTTACTTTATTATTTTATTTTTTATTTATATATGTGAAGCAGAATACTACTTCACAGGCAAGACTGAAATGTATATTGAAATTATATTTTAGTAGTTTGTCTCTTTTTGTCAATTGAATTATGTGAAATATATCAAAGTAGTTACAATACAAGCTAGTATTTATATACTATAAGCCATTGTAACCCCTTTAACAAATCAGAGTAAGAGACTAGGACTTTGCATTTTTAAATTCCTGTAGAAATCAAATGTATTTTAAGTATCAGCTCTGATTATTTAATCAGACAACTTGCATTTTGCCCTGGCTAATTTTGAAGACTGATAATATTTTACTCATAAAAATAATTGTGCACCTGTTGTGATGGAAGCCTAGTTAAACAAATGTTAATAGGAATGTAACTCTCTGCTTAAAGCATAAGAACACAGGTCTCTCAGTATTATTATGTGAATAAACATATTTTTAAAACCATGGACTGGCTCTCATTTTCAATTTCATCTCTTCCATAGCCCTAGAGAGGTATTTAAGAATATTACTAAAACATGTATAATGAATAATTACATATTAACTTGAAAGGGAACACCAGATGATGTCTAGTGAACAAAATGGATATGGACTTCCCCCTCCCCATTTAATACCTGTGTTCTTCTGCCTTATTCTAGTCCCTGACCAAACCATTTTAATGATATTGAACCATTTCTGTAAAACATACCTACTTTTCTTTCTAGCTGATGATCAAAGCAGAAAATAAAAAGTGGGACTACAAAAGCAGTACCCCTCTTGCACTCTTCTTATTTTCAGACCCTTTCAGCATTAGAGATATCTTTCCGTACCCCAATTCTCTGAGCTTTAAAACCTGCTAGGCACTCATGGAAAAGATACACTCAGACCTTTCCACCGTGGTTTCTACCATTTTGTACATTCTCTAAGAGCTACTAAGTCGTGTCTATTCAATAGATTTCTAGTTGTAATCAACTCCTAAGTACTAAAAAGAGGCTTGAGGAAAAATATTTTGTCTGAAGTCAAACTAGCTAAATTCTAAACTCAGTTATACACATCTATCATTGACTTCTACAAGTCTGTAGCCTTGTAATTGGCTCAGCCTCTTTAAAGTTATATATAGGGGTAATTTTATTCAAAATTGCCTAAACTTTTGAACCCAATCTTTTACAACGCCAGGTTCACTCTAATTTTATTTTGGTTAGTGCAATACATGCTTACAATCAAAGTTTAGAAAATGTGCGCATATTTTAAATGACCTAAATTCTCTGTAAATGACCTAAATTTTCAATAGTTTAATGCAGACATTTGGACTGGATGGGAATCACAAATAAACAGAATAATTGCATCAAATTTCCTCAGTGCATTAAATATGCTCTCAGTAGCAATTACCAACAGTAGCAATACATTTAAAAATATGGGGAATAATGTACCATTTTATGCCTATTCCAAGGGTCTTATCCATAAAAACACCATTTGGATGAAAAGACACATTTTCTTAAGTGGTTAGCCTTATAATTTTTTTTTTTAATTCAGGCAAATGACCTAAATATTAAATATATGGGAGGTCTAGTGCCATGGGCCAATTCTTATTGTGATGTACATATCCCATGAGAATTTAGTTAAGAGCTAACACCAAAGTAAAGGAATATCCAGATCACACCCTGGAAATTAGGGCAGGAGGCACAGAGCTTTCCTTGGCCAATAGCCACTCTGGAAATGAATTACTACCTCATGAATTTTTCTTTCAAAAATCAACTGTATAGCAAAGTTATCACAAATGAATATTTGTAAATTATATACACTTATTCAAACAAAAAGATAAAGTGAAATGTAGCAAATAAATAGTAGTACATAATTTTTTTTCTTTTTTTCATATTATTTTGTTTTAAAATATATTATGTATAATTTTTAATTATAAAATAGGTACTTATATATTGAATCTCACCTATCACAAACATTACTCTAAAAAAATTCCATAACAACTCTATATTCAGAAATGTTACATGTAAAACTTCCATTTGAATAGAAAGATCTCTAAAAGTTTTTAACTCCCACTATAATAAAATAGGAGATACAAAATTACATGTAAAAATCTCTTAATGTTTTGGGTAAGAAAATTTAACTTGTAGTTAATTAAATAAGGTGATTCAAAAATACTACATAGGCTTGAAAGGCACCTGATAGCTAAACTATCTGCAATAATATTGGAATGAAGTTAATTAGATTCTTGTTCAGCAGGCCTAGCTTACCTGAAAAATTTAAGCTGATTACTGATAAACTGAATATCATTTTTGGTTGAGCAAACATTGAGAACATAAAACTATATTGTAAAATGTATAATACTAATTTCTTGACTACTAGAACTTCCTTTCAATATTAAATATTTCTAATAATTTTCTATGAAATAATCTCTGTTACAAGACATAAGGAATGGTTCTAGGTCGCTGTGGGTGTCATACAGCCAAATACCTTTTTCCTATTCCTGCTGCCAAACTACTATCTATGTGCATTTGAGGATGCTTGTCAGTCACTTTATAATCACTAACAAGCATCCTCAAATGCATTTTTTCCCCTGCTTTACAGGTTAGAAAGCTGAAAATAAGATAAGTTAAATAAATTGCTGAGTTTATTCATGATTCAAACTTACATCTGATCAGCTCCACAGCTCATGTTTAATATGTCACAATTTCAGTTCCAAGGAAGAAAGTAATTCACTTCTTAATGCCAGTAACTTCATTCAGGGTCTTTATATAATCTTTGAACTCTTAAATGTGACTAATTTGCTTTGGAGTTATTATAGACAAATTAGTTTTATTATCTAGTTAATTTATGTTCATCTATCTTAATGTTCTAGTCTAGTGAGTTCTCAAAGTATGGCTTATGGATCTCTGAGAGTTACCTGATAATTCTCTAAGATATCCCTAAGGTCAATACTGTTTTCATAATAATACGAAGGCATTAAATGCATGCTACAATGTTGGTATTTGCACTGATGTGCAAATGAAATAATAGGTTCAAATTGCTAGTGGCTTTGCATGAATCAAAGACACCTAACCCTACTGGTTCACACACTGGTAGTAAAATAAACAATTCAATTTCAATTAATTTCTTTGATGAAACAATAATAATAATTAAATTTATTAAATAATAATATTTATGTACATGTAATTTTAATATTCTGCATGATGGAATGAAAAGTACTTCTGTTGCTCACTATACCTTAGTATAATAGTTCTTTCAAGGAAAATTACTTGTGTTACTATTTGAATTGCAGTGTGAAATGCTGATAGACTTTTGTATAGAATTTTATTGGAAAGAACAACTAAGAGAAACAGATATCATCATACATACTTCAATATTTGGCAAATGAACCTATTACTTCAAAAAAACCCCAACATGCTAATAACATTGGTTAAAATAATATAATTTGAAATTTCAAAGCAAAATTATAATTTTCAAAAACTTCTTCCACCATGAGCATTAACAGTTTCCAGATACTTCATTTGATAAGATTGGTGTTAATAATAAATGTGATTTTAACACTGTCGGATGAAACGTACAAACATAAGAAAGATCTACATAAATCAGTGAAACAATACAATCTAAAAGACTAAAAAGATGTTGCAAAACCACTTATGGAGTAAAAAGATTTATTAAAGTTCAAATCTGACCGATGATTTTTAATGTGATTTATAACCGATATATTTCAGATTCTACTTTTCATTTAATCTTTATGAAACTATCATGTGAAATCTGATGTCATAACAAAGAACACTATCTACAATTATATAAAAAGGCTGTAAGATGCCATCTGCTTTTTCAACTATGTATCAACATTAGGTCAGATTTTCTAAATATACTTCAGTCAAAACATATCACAGCAGATTGACTACAGAAAGAGACATTAGAATCCATTAAACCATACATTAATAAAATTTGAAAAAATATAAAATAATGCTACTCTTCTCACTTATTCTTAGGCAATAGTTATCTTTCATAAAATGAGTTTTTATGCTAATATACAGTGGGTTTAATAACATCTCAAAGAATTAATAAATATTTTAAAGTCTCATGTTTAATGTCTAAAAATAAATATTAAGAGACGTAAGTCACATGAACGAAACATTAAGAGTCCTCAAGAATCCTGAGATCACTAAATCTGAAAACTGCAGTTTTTCATTCTAACAATAAATATCTACTATTTCAAGAACTAAACTATGCCAAGTGTTGTTGACAAGTGTTGCTGCCTACCTGTAGCAGTATAGATTCCCTGCCTCCAGGTTACCCCAAATAATACAAATTTTCTCTCTAATCCTGTCAATAAAATTCAAAAAATAAGTGAGAAGAATCATCCATTTTCTTTTGTACAAAGAAGGAAGCTAATCCTTTTCATTTTTATTGGAAGAAAAGACTCTTAGTCTTTTTTTTAAACTAATTTTAATTGAAAAAAATCTATGCAAACATATGGTTAAAAATATTTACAGTATAAACCATATAGTACAAAATTTAAAAATCAGCCCCTGGTTGTTACTCTTCATTTCCCACTGTATGGTCAACCTCAGTCAACAGTTTGTTAAATATCCTTCCAGAAATTTTCTGTGTATATATAATTTCCTATATAAATTGGAATATATATATACTTCAGTTTTATTCTACCACTTTTAATAGTCCAGAGATGTTAACCTCATTAAGTCAACCAATAAGCTACATAATATAGAGAAGTCATGCTAAAAATCTTTAAATCAGTGACTCCATTTCTCCCACTATAGTACAAAGTAAGTATGACTTAAGTTTATGTCCTGAGAGGTATTTTTATTTCACACTCAGCTTTGCTTATCTCTTTATTGAGATAAGATGATACTACTAAAAATGAGACTAAATTCACTACCTGAAGTGTCCTGAAATCAGCATTTCAAGTTAGGGGAGAAATTTCATTTAAATTGTCTAGTACATTTCATTTCCAAATTCTATTGTTCTGCTGTTACCCACTATGAATCACTCTCCAATGTACAGGTGTGTATTAAAGGATAGATGGATGAGTGGTAAAGGCTATTCTCACTTCTGGTTTCTACACAAACACTGAAATAAAAAATCATTTGTAATCAAAGAATATGCATTACTTTGATGTAGAAAGAGCCTACCATCAACCTAAATCTAAAATACATCATTAAAGCTCCAATATGTTTTCACTAATTCCACACAGGAGGATTACAGATGTCCTGTTTGCTACTATTTCCTGGTAAGCAATCTGAATGGCT
Source organism: Solenodon paradoxus (assembly GCA_004363575.1). Lineage (NCBI taxonomy): Eukaryota > Metazoa > Chordata > Mammalia > Eulipotyphla > Solenodontidae > Solenodon > Solenodon paradoxus. The sequence continues at coordinate 509,241 of RJWH01000398.1, read as the reverse complement.
TCCAGGAAATTGCTAATGACCTTCATCTTATTTAAAATCTAGGCTGCAATTAGTAATAGTTTTTCTTCTCCATCCTGGTTGTAATGCTTATTTTCATCATAGCAATCAGGAAGAAAAAGTGAAACGTCTTGTTTTTGAATTATATCAAAATGTATTCTCTTTTATTTCAATATATCACCAAATAGACTAATACATATTTAATGTAATCATAATTGTGTAAGACTACTACAGATCTTTTTTACTTCTAGACAATTTTGCCTTCTCTCCCACTCTAGGCTGTAGCTATTGCTAAAATTAGCCATTTAAAATGGAATCAATAATATTTTTTAATTGGTGACTATTTTTACATGTAAGAACATTGTATAATTGAAATTTTTGAAACCATATATGGTCTCAAAGTTTTATATTTTTAATTATAATAATTAACTACTAAAAAGAAGTTGCAGATCCTTATTCAATGAATTTAAAATATGATTATGTGGTCAATGCAATAGTAACAAAGAACAATTTATCCTGTGTTATATTTATAACCAAAACCTGTTATTAAACTTCAGTATTTTCTTTTATGTAAACATCCAACTGATCTTTTTCCAGCATATCGATTCCTTTTAATCCCAACAGTTAACAATGATTCTAATGTATCATAAATACTTTAGACCTTAATCACATAGTAGTTAATTTTTGTCAGTAACTTTTGTTTGAATTTTAATTAAGAAGACCTTGTGTCTCCAACCTCAAGTAGGGGGAGGTTTTAATTGCTTGTATGTACATCATACAGACTTCAAAAGAAGTAAAAGATGCTTATAACAGAGAGTACAAAGGAAAGCTTGGAAATATCTACATTCAAGCAAAGTAGTATAATTAAAAATCGATGAATGTTGCTGTGTTATAATGCATATATACTTATAAAACTAGCTGAAGTATGCATTTATTGTTAGCAAAATGAATTCATGGGTGCTGCAATAATTACTCATGATTGATGACAAGACAACCAAAAAACTATGTGAAATGGGCTAAACATGCTATTTGGGGAGAATATTAAGTTTCCACCTTTGTAATATACTCTGTGATTTAGAGCAGTAACTTTTCTTTCCTGAAAATTAAGTCCCTATATGGAAAATAATAATTGGGTTACAAAACAGGAAAAGCCCCATCAGCTCTGGCTTTGACATTCTGTGATGGCTCTAGATAGCACTCTGAAGCTTTACAACCACATAAATTCATCCAGAAAAGAGTGACACTCTATTGCATTATTTCATACAAACAGGAGAGTGAGAACATAGTATCTGTGCTCTGAGTCTCCTTCACAAGTCAATCAAGGGGCAATAAAACAATTACCTTAGACATGACAATTAAAATTTTTCAAAATACATGAAATCTAAACACTGAGAGGAAACTGTTTCAACTGCTTTTCCTAAGGAACAGCAAGAATCACCAGGTATGTGAACTTCCCTGATTTTATTGGGGTTGAAAAGTGGCAGGTATTTGCCTCTAAACATTTCCAAAATGTTTTAAGTTCCCTCAGTTGAAGAAATTGCTGTATATTTTAAATGGAAATTCAAAAAAACCCTCATTTATAAATGAATATGTAAAGTGTACAGTCATAGCTCTTGAAAAACCACTCTAGTACTTCTGTCATGGCAGAAAACAGAAAACATCAGTAACTATGAATTACTATTCCTAAAAAAATAGAGAATTTTGTAGAAAGAGCAATGCATGGAATAAGCAATAAGAGGACTTAGAGTTAAGGTCCTTACTATAAAAATGAACAGACTAGGAGAAAGATAGTAGTAACCCATGACACAGAATACTAATTCCACAGGAATGCTGTTAAGAGTCTCTGACCCTTTCATGATAACATCACTGCTTAAGTTACTAGAAGAATAATTTAATCTATCTGATCTTCAAAGGTCTATCATGCACTGAAAAAATCTTCTGAAGATTCATGTTTAGTCAAAACCAAAAATAAAACCAGGCTCTCAGTGGCACATAGTAGCAGTATTACAATCAATTCACATTCTTAATTCAGCATTTGTGCCAAGCATAAACATCATATGTTTGTACTGTTTGATGCACTATCATTCCTAATTTTACTTCTCTTAGTATCAACCCTAGTGAAATAATTGGGAGTGTGCTTAAAGTCTTCAATAGTAGTGTAGAGCAGTAGCATTTAGGCTCCAGAACAAAACTCTCAGATATATTAGTTGAATAACTATAATAAGCAATTTGTTTCAACAGTGGCGTTCCAAAAAAACCTGAAAGTCAATTATAGAATTATTTTCCATTTAAAAGCATTTATTTAATCCTTTTTTTCCTATCAGAAAGAGAATACTACCATTTTTCTAAACTACAGGAGAGTATAACCACAAGCTCGTCTACCTTAATTCCTAAGTGTAAATATTGAAGTGATTAATCATAAATGACCAAGGAAGGAAAACACTATTTTCCTTATTTGGTTTATATCACATAATTATTTTTTGTCTCTCTTATCATCTGTGTGTTTGACAAACACGAGCAGTTTGTGTTAACTCACATTGCTGTTTCTCTGGCACACAGCCCAGGGAGGCGCCTTCACACCAAGGAGGAGATGCCAGCCACAGCATAGAGGGGCGTGTGTGCAAAACAGGGAGGCTGACTAAGATTTTCTTACATAAACCACAGAAGGTTAGACTCATCCATGGAGACAGAGGGTGAATCCTAATGTTCTAGATATCATTTAAATATCATTACATCGTGATATCATTGCATTTAGAAATGTTTGGTAACTGTAACTATTCTGGTATCCTCACTCCTTTGGTACAACTCAAACAGATATGCACACAAATGTGTTACGGGCCCTATCAGTATTCCTTTCTTAACTTGTATCCTCCTATCATGTTACTTCCCCCTCTCCCATTTGACTGTAGAGCAAAATAAGTACTACTCTAGAGAGAAATTGTATTACCTATACTCACTCCTGCTTTGATATACTGCTGCTGCACACATTTTTTTTTTCAAGGGAAATAGTGGAGCTATTTTGGTTGGTTGTGTGTCATGGGAGAGAAAAACGGCCTACGGTCTACCTTCTCCATGTCCCACTGCAGAATTTTAAGATTCTAAAGAATCTGAGTACTCTGTATTATAATTAACAGAGGTTACAGAGACTAGGAATCAAATCCTACATACAACTTTCTAAGTGACCTCAAACAAACCACATGATTTTCTCTCAGGCTCATTTTACTCATATATAAAATCAACAAAACATTTTCCTTATCAGGTGGTTATAAAATCAAATAAAATAATGTAGGTGCTGTAGTATTTTGTTTCTTTTGTAAGCACTAGAGCATCTTAAAAAAGTATTTAATATATTAGGAAATATATTTAATATAATACACAGGAAATAAATATTTTGAAGATCAGTCTGATAATTAAGAAAATACAATAAATTCTAGAATTAATTCAGAAGGAACATTAGGTGGTCATAAAGATAATATTCTACCGAAGTAGAAATACTCTTTATAACATCTCTATAACATCTCTTTAATTTTACACAGCCAAATTTCCACTAATTTTATTCACTCAACAAATATTTTTGAATACTCACTATATTTGAGTCACTTTCTTAATGCAGCCCAACTATATAAATGTCAGTCATTAATTGTTCCTAAGTTCTTTTGTACTTCAAGAACAATTTCTCTATTACCCTAAGCTACAACAACAGTACAAAACAAATCTTATTCTCTTATAGTCAACAAACTTCAGCCAGATAATATGTATCAACTCAAATTTCCCCAGGCCTTAAATTCATATTCATATTAAATGTTCAAGACTCTTCACCATTCTTGTCACTTTTTATAGATTCTAATTTGACAACAAGCCTTTTAAAAACATGGTAGCATGCTAGAAAACAAACTTCAGGTAACCAAACCGAAGCAAACTGTTTTATGCTATATTTCATTTAAGTTCTTAATAGTAAAGTTATTTGGAAATACTTGTAATAATATTAACCTGATTTGATCATTGCTTTGTGATTACTGCGATTACCTTTACACCATTTACAGCTCTCTCTCCTGGACAGGAGGGTGCCAATGGTAATATGGAGGAGGCTTAGGATGGGGTTTCAACCCATCAGACAAGAATCAGATACAGACCAATTGAAAATCTATAATTCAGTGTTTCTCAAACTTTAACAATATTTCTACTCCTATTTAAGGGTTTCAGAACTATTGCTTTACTTCATTTAGATAAAAGAGTTATTTTAAGCACTTTAAAAAAAATAAGGTTTAAGAGGAAATTATTAGTGTATTGTTGTATTTTAATATGTGGCAATATATTAAATACATGTGGCTCACTGGTTTAAAGATCCACTTTTCATTACTGCTCTTAGACTAGTGCTCACATTTTCATTCTCCTTCTAATACCTAACCTACCACATAGAATTTTCCAGTGGAAGTAATAGAGACTATGTTTCCTCCCTTCCCTAGCTTCTTGAATTCAAAAGAAAATGTAAACTTAAAAATAATACATGAACACAGATAGTTACCAAATAATATAAATTTGACTGTTTGGAATATAATGCTATGAGAATTCTAAAAGCTCAAATTTATGGCATGCATAAAATTCTTTCTATTCATGGCCAAAGTGATTTTATTATTAAATAAAAATAAAGTTTGAAGTGAAGAATTCAATGAAGAAAGTTAGACGGTATCCAAAAACAAACAAAAGAACAAGTATAAAGTAAAAAAGGAAGGGAAATATTAAAAAAGGTAAAAGCAAGATTAAATAGTTAACATACTAAAAGCAGCATAATTAACAACTACATTCAAAAAAACAAGGTCTCTCTCAGGACAGAGAATTGGAAGGTAAGGAACATAAATAGAAAAAGCATTTCAAGAAATTACAAAAATGTGACAAAAAGGAAAGAACACAAATACGCAAATTTTAAATGGAATATATAACAATAAATAGAAAGCCTAAAAGTAAGGAATACTATATATGAAATCAATACAAACAGTTGAAAGTCTCAATGAAGTATATGATTTTCTAGGATATTTTTTCCTAGAAAAATAATTTCTAACAAACTGACTTAAAAAGAAGTGCAAAATGTAAAAAAAATTCTCCAAAGAAAATCTCAGGCGTTTTATAGGTGTTTTATAAGTATATTCCACCAGAATTTCAAGGAATAAGTAATTCAAATGTTATTTACTCAGTATTTTACATAGCCTAGCAAAGGAGGAAACTTTTTTTTTAATTGAACTACGAAATTTGGTACTAAAAATTAACAAAAATAGTACAAATAAAGAAAAACACAAACTAATCTCATTTATGATTACAGATGCAAAAATAACTAACAGTAATGTGAGCAAATAAAATTATGCAGTACATTAAAACAAGACTACACCATGACTAATCAGTGTTTATATCATCAGTAAATTTGAAAAACAAAAACCAATAAGATACTCCATAAAGTAAAACCAATTTCTAACAAATTCCTAATAAACAATGAATAAAATGTTTTAATGAAAAAATACCTTAAATCAATAGTCAATGCAATACTTAATGTAAAATAATTTTTAAATTACATAAACTAAAAACTATATAAAATACCTAAAATGACCTCTATTAATTGTTGTTAATATTATTCTTGAGATTTTAGGCAATGAGAAATTAAAATTAGAGACAAATAACTTCTAAAAATGGAGAAAATATATCTGCTGAAATATGACTAATATGTTCAATAGAAGGAAGTTATAAAATGAACCAGCAAAAAGTAAGCAAGACTCATTAGCATTCCTAAATATAGGAACAAAGGAAAATAGAATGAAGATGATCTCATTCAAAAGAGCAAGCAACAATATTAAGTATCACAGAGAAAATATCAAAGGAAATACACAGACTCATATCTAAAAAACTAAGTATTTTTGAGGGATATAAAATAACTAAGTAAAAGATTTTTGAAGGAAAGATTCACTACTGTAAAGATGACAGTTCACCCAGGGGTTTTATATAAATGAGTATAAGCTATTTAAAAATCACTTTGGGGTTTTGATTAACAACTTATAATTATAAATCTAAAATAAATATTAGAGGAGTATGAATATACTTTAAAGAAAGATTATAAATGTGATTTTGCAATACATACTTTTCAAAGATACAAGAAAGCTCCAATTATTAATGTAACATAGAACTCACAAAAGTTTAGATAGAAACATCAATGAAATAGAACGAAAAATCGAAAAATGCTTCCAAATATGCAATCAGTATTAATAAAAGAAGTTATTTCAAGTTATAAAAGAGATGATTCAGATTTTAAATAAATGACACAGATATTTGGTTAACTGCTTGAGAACAAAATTAAGTATAACACTAGTTGAAATTAAAGTCAAATATATAAAAATAAGAAAATATAGCAGAGTATCATCTAATCTCAGAGTGAAAGAAACCTTTCTAAACAAATCTCCAGGGGAAAAAAGGAAGCATTAAAAAAGGAATGGAAAGAATTGACAAAAAGCTATAAAATAAAGTAACAAAATGTGACATAGTGACAGATAAAGGTAACCATTGATAGAAACCTTAAGAGTCTTAGAAAACCACAAGAACTAGACAAATCCTTTAAAGGAAAAATTGGCAAAGAACATAAACTAGCAATTCACAAAGGAAGGGACATTTCTTAAAAATAAATTTATATAAAACCTCATTCTCAAAAATAATCAAAAAGTTCAAATTAAATCAGAAATAATATGTTATTTTCCACTAGCAAGACATTTTTTAAATAATAATGTGTATTGAAGGCAAAAGAATACTTTCAGATCCCGCTGGTGAGAGCACAGAACACTACATGCTTTCTAAAAACCACCACAGCAGTATGAATCAAAAGTCTGTTTAAAATGAGCACACACTTTGACCCAGGAATTTCACTTTTAAGAATATAGACAAATAAAATAACAACCAGTAATCTAAAACATATTAATAAAATGTCATCCATGTTCAAGGTGTCCTTTATACTGCTAAGGAATAAAAAATAACTTAAATACTGAGTAAAATGCCCAATTAAATTATGAGAATCAGACTCCATGTAATATTTTCTGAAAATAAAAAATATATTCTAGAGGATATCCTAATCACAGAGAAATTTGCAACATATCATTAAGTGAGAAAAATAGATGACAAAAGAACAGTAAAAGGATGAAAATTTTAAAATCAAATGCATACGTTAAAAATGTAAAGAAAATACCATGAAATACAGAAGGAATTAAAAGATAACTTTTTTTCTTTTGTCTGTTTCCACTTTTTTACAATAAATATGTATTAATTTTGTAATGAGAAAATAAGAGCTATTAAAATTACATCATACATGAGAGTATAATATTAAAAAATTAATATTATACACTCCTTAAAGATATTATTTGGATCACTTTAAGATTTCAGAATAATTTATAACTAATTTAGGTGTATAATAATGCCTGAACAAACCTAAACTAAAAATACACTTTGTGAGTTTTAGCAGTATTGAATCAAACTATTTGAAAACTACTTCAATTGTTTCTTCATCTTTTAATTATATTACTGGTATATTTTCTATAAAATGTATAGTGATAAATATTAGGATGTAAGAAAAGATAATTTTGTAGAGTAAATCAAAATGAGAAACTTAAGCTTATTTTCTATAACCGTAAAACTGAGAATAGCAAATCAAAGTTAGCATATAGCCTACAGAATCAAGGAGCGGAAAATGTTAAAGAATTTGAAATCCTAATTTTACATGTGCTTCACTTGTTAGAATTAAACATTTTGACTAAGATTAGTAAGCTTTAGAATGTTAATTTCATAACTGGAATTAAGAATAAAGATGAAAAGTAGGGGATGGGAGAGCATAACCTAAAATGTAAAGTGATGCTGAATCATAATATAACAAAATGTTAACTTCCACACTACTAAGAGAAAGTAAGACCCCCCATCTTCAAGCTGGCAAAAGCTTGCCTTTGCATAAATCATTTCTGTTCTCACAGTAATAAAACCAATGACTTTGGAAAGGGAAGAAAATACAGAATGACGTGCAAAGTAGCACACACCATGTTATTGCAGCTGGATAGAGAATATGTCACTAATGACTTTCTTTCTACCCGTCAGTTAGAAGTTGAGTTGTTTTTTTTTTTTTTTCCAAAGTTGTAAATGGCCTTTATGAGAACAAAACAGAAGCAGTGAAATTCAAAACAATATTTAACTTCTACTTGATTCTATGCTGTATTAGTTAGTGGCATCAGTAATTAATTATTCCTTGGGAAAGAGATGACTTCTTTTCCTCTTCAAGTGAGTTGAACATAGCATGCCTGAACACTAAGCAGTTTTGACAATAAATTCAAAAACACATTTTCATCAGATAGTTAGTGCCGTATTTTTATCTCAGATGAGGTATTATCTATGACAATAGAAATAGTCACCTGAAGTTGTTTGACATATTCACAAAACTAGTATAATTAAGTTCCCAAATTGTCACTATGTCAGAGTGATGATTGTAAGGGGCAATCGATATAATTAATTAATGACCATAAAGTTCATGATTCCATTAACAAATAATATAGCACTTAATCTCCATAAAGGAATCAAAAGGAGAGTTAGACAAGAAGTCCCCTTCTTGACTAACAGGGTAACATAACTCCATAATAGATTGGGATTGTCCACTTCTTAAAAGATTTCAAGATGTGACACAGGCAGCTGAGGCAGCTAAGATGCAAACCATCTAAAGCCCAAGTACCAGGGTTTGTGACCCAAGAGTAGGGGAAAAAATTAACTAAGTAATATTTTTTTAAATAAAGATGTTATCCTCATTAAGGTCCGAGGTCATGAAATGTTAAATACCATGAAATCTGTTTTTGATTAATCAACCTGAGACCTTATGGGCATGTTAATAATAACACCAATCACAACTTACCTTCATGAGTACTTTCTTAAGTGACAGATACTGTTTTAACAGTTTTACATGTGTTAAGTCTCATAACGAACTCTTGGGGTAGGTACTGTTAGTATCCCCCTTTTATATATAAGGAATTCAAAACAGAAAATTTCAATGACTTGTCCAAAGTCATTCATCTGGTGACAGAGCGGGGATTTGAACAAGGTAAAATAAGATCTAGACTGTACCCATAAACCATTATCTACAGCTCATTCTACACACTTTTTTTTAGAGGTGTTACAGTTGACCTTTTTTAGTCAAAAGAAATACAAATCAATGATATGAACTCACAAATTATATAATTATTATGATTTCTAAAAGGGCTAAATTTTTTTCAACTTAATTTGTTCATCTTTTGACATTTTTTCATTTTCATAATTTTATTAAGTAAATTAATGAGGTATATCACATATATTTAGAGATGAATATGTAAAGAGGGTGAAAGTTTCATACTAATAACCATTACAAAAAAAGCTCAGGGACAAGCATACATTTACCCTCTCATATATAAACAGATACTAGAGGTAAGAATTTAATGGTAGGGTACATAGATCAGCAAATGTGTTGTTACATAAAATAACATCTCTACATTGATATGCTTAATATTTTATATATCGTACCTTTAATTTCTCCAAGAAGTTCACTGGTATTTAGTCTTTCCATTTTTTCCTTCCAATCTTTTGAAAGTAGTTTTTCCATGCAGGAGGAATCTATTAAAATTAAAAAGTAGACATTAAAATTTAAGACATGTATATTTTACAAGTATCAAAATACCATAATCCAGAGTTAGTCTGAGGGGAAATTTTCTCATTTACAAATGAACAAAGTTTTTTTTGCTGCTGTTTTAACTCAATGATATAGATTATTTATTATATTACTCTATTGTAAAATACAAAAACTAAATTAATTTTACTGGAAAATTATTTAACTGTTACCCAAGGAGGAAAAAGATAATGCTCAATCATCTTCTATTGGCATTATAATTATAATTATATCAAAATTCAACCTACATTTATCATTTCTTAGGCTGATAGGACACAAAAAGGGGGTCTTTCGTATAGCTTTAAGTTTAGATGTTATTCCATTAAATCCAGGTGTTTTTTAAGTCAAAGCAAAATTCATGTATTTAAGAAAGAATGACAACCTTCAAGGAAGAAAAGAACAATTAACTTAAAACGATTGCATCCTTAAAAAAATAAGCATATGGCAGCTTTTATAAATGCCAGTTTTGAACAAAATCCTAAGAAAATAAAGATATTCTGTTCCCCGTAATAAACATTGCTAAAATTTTCCTCTTAAATAATAAGAGATACAAAATCATTAAAAGAAAATACTTATCTAAACACTATTTGCTCTACTGCATTTCTCAATAAGACATTAAATTATAGGGAGTGATCATACTTGTTTTATAAAGTTTATACTTGTTTTATGAAGTTTATAAAAATTAAACTTTAGAATATGCTAATAATTAGCAAAATTTTTCAGTTCTTTTTTCTTTATTCAGATTTGCAACTGGAGCTACTGCCTGCAACTATTTACTTGTGTATTTTAAGCCTCAAATCTTAACAAATAGGCCACATTTCCAAAAGGGAATGCTGCTATAAATACTAAATCGTTAGTGTAGAACATACTCCCATTAAACTTTAACATTCCAAGTGTCAAAATACTGATAACTTCTTTCTTAAAATTATATTTTAAATAGTTATTCCAATTCCAAATGCCTTTTCTCTCCCATATCGGTACCTATCTCTTTAGCATTTTCCCTTTCTTTCTATTTTTTTTTTCTTTCTCTCCAACTTCTAAATACTCCTTGAATATTTCAGAATGACAGTAAGGTCAAGATGGCTCTAAGGGGCTTTAGAAATTAGATAAGCTTTAGAAAAGACAGTGAACTCTGGGTAAGCGATGAGTAGACCACTGCATGATTAGAAAGTATTGGTGAAAACAATTAACATCTGTCCATGACAAGATCAATCAATCAAATAATAGATGGAATCCAGATCAGTACATCCTGAAAGTGCTGATAGAGAACACCACACTAGTTATCACAGAAGCCAAGTTATTTCTAAAGAAAAGTCAGCTTGATTCTGTTAAGTGAAAACTCCTTTACTCCTTCCCTTCTTCTTTCTTTCCCTTCCCTCCTCCTTTCCTTCCTTTCTGCCTTCTTTCTTCCATTCTTTCCTATGAATTATTTTCTTAAGCCTAAGTGAGTGATCTACCATTGTGATTAAATATTGGATTCTGAGTGACTTTCCAAAAGGTCTTATATATACACACATATACGCACACATATGCTTATGTGTATGTATATGCATTCATAAGTCTATTTTGTATTAAGTTGCCATAATGGTCTCTTGTTACTTTTATTTTAACTTCCGAAACAAGGTGTATATTTTATTCAGTATATTTTGTATTTTTCTGCCTGTTATAAAAAGATAATACTAAGTTTAAGAGTTGAACAAATCTTCAAAGTAACATCTATCAGAGACAACTCTTTTTTAATTCAGGTTTAAATTTCTGAGAAAGATACTACCTGATCATGCATGAGATTATCAATAAAAAGTCTTCAACCTCCTAACCTACCCAGTTTTATTACATTTTTGATACTTTCATACATTGTGTAACATTATGCTAAACTGATAATCACTGATGTAAAGCTAAATTGTCTGGTTAAAACTTTAGTGTATATTATAACAGTTAAGACAAAAGCCTATTTTACCAGTAAGGATCACAAATTTAGAAAAGTTCAGAAACTAAGATTAGATATACACAAAATGTGAAACAGACTAAATTTTATCTCCCATTTCTATAAACAGATCTGAAATCTTTCAGAGCTCCAGAAGAATATAGAAACTTCACAGGGGAAAAACAAAACTATATGGATAACGGGACACACATTTCAAACATAAATCACAGCATGTGACACAGCTTTACATAAAAGTTACTCCTGAATGAAATAGTTAATAACATCAAAGCATTTCACATTCCTATTAGAAAATTAATCCTCACCATAATGCTGAGCTAATCTAGCTGAGTTCACATTTCAATAGAAGAAACTGAGGGGGAAGTAATACAACAGCCTTTGCATGTCTGTATTTATAGCCTATGAAAATACTTAACAATTACTGACTGCCATTATCTACAGGACAATAAAAGACACTACAGAGAAACTTATCAACGCTTAATCTCAGTTCTAGGAGATTTCAGGAAAATTCAAAACTCTGAGGAAATCTCTTTAAAAAAACTCACAGCTTTTTCAGCTAATTATCTGACTGCCAAACTTCTAAGAGCATATACCAAATTAGACTAAGCATATTCCATGCTGTAATTTGAAGTGAGTAAGGTGAGAAAAGACAGAAGATACAGATTTTGCACCGTTTAACAAATGGTGTAAAGGCAGAGCTCATTACTGCCACCACCAAAAGGTTTTTGACTTGAAATGAGAAAATATGTACTAGATAAAATAATAAATGCAAATGCAAATTTTCAAATTTCCCATCTCAAAACAATATCCAGGTAAGGCTATAAACTGAAAGTAAGTAGTCATCCTCCTTATGCCACATCCTTTAGCTATATTAGTAGGACACTAGCTTTACAGACTACTCATCAGATCAGACTTTGCTCTGTTCTGCTTATGCACAAATGTAAAAACCAAAGAGAACAAAATAAGTAAAGATGTCCTGTTTGCATATGGGCATAAAAAAGAGTAACGTTAAAGAAAGGGTGTGACTTTAAAGAAAGAGAAAGAAAGAGTGGCTTTAAGTCAGTAGTCGCAAGAGATTCTAATGGAAAAACAGGGTTGATTATCATTCAGATATTTATAAATTATTTTACACAAATCAATGTGTGAAATAAATAACTTTAAAAAACCATATAGTTATTTATGATGTGCCATTTTCCTCAAACAGTATCAGTACATTTTATTATCTAAGTTTGATTAGTCAATTTTGATATTTTAACTGAGTTATCTTCAGCTGAAAACCAAGAAAGGGTCTACAAACCTTTTGGAAATTGAGATTGAGAACCACGATATTATAGTATTAAAAATCTCAACATAATATATGCATATTATAAAGGAATGGATACGATAAGGCTTCAGTACACTAGTGGACAATCCCAAATTCATTCCATATACTTGGATATAATTTGTGTCCATAAACGAAAATAATTTCAGTGAAATACAGGACTTGATTATATTTATCTTGCCTAATTTTTGTAAAAAACTAATTATAACAAGACTTTTCAAAGATCAAAAACTGAAATTTGGTTCCCATTTATATTTTAATCATGGATGTGAAAGATTATGACGTTATAAATTCTCAGTTGCAAAGTTTTTTCTTTGGAAATTTAGATTTTTCTCATTTAGGAAACTTTTTCTAAGGATAAAAGTAAAGACATAATTCAGAAAAAAAAAATTCTTCTAAATATCCTGCATAATGGATTGCAAAGCAATGTTTCTGCTTACTCAGAATGCACATTTTAAGCCAGGTAAGCCAAAATTTTTTATCAAGGCTTGGTAGTGATTTGGTCAACTAATAAGTAATTTCACAAAACAAGTGAATTTTACAGTTAAAGTATGTGAGATATTTGTTTCCTAGTCAATTTTACTTTAGAAACAATTTAATATCATTCCTAATTTTAAAAAGTTGAAAAAAAATGTTGACTCCTATTCTGCTGAAAATAAAGTTATTTCAAAATAGGTCAAATAGACTAAATAAAGAAATCACTAAAATGATAACACAGGAGAAAAGCAAAGAACAATAGGAAAAGTCTTTAATGTGCTTTATAACAACTTGCCTATGAGTAAAAACTAATCATTATTCCTTTTAGCCTAATAATTAAAGTTAAAATTGATAAAACATTAGAAATATGATGTAGAAAATATATTTAAAATATTTTAGTGAGGAAAAACAATGACTGCTATATGCAGATTTCTCCTATTAGCTCATTAAGAAAAACATTAAAGCAACTCCCTTTAACCTTAGGAAGCATAGGTTTTCAATGCAATATTTTCTATGCAGCCAACAAAACTGAAAACTTAACAAAAGTGTCCTTGACCTTGGTTTACAAGTAATTCTGATAATATATATTTATATCCCTACTGATCACCCATCCACATTTTTCATTAGGAAACAGAGATGCATGTGCCATTTACTGTACATTTTTCCACAGTGACAAGCGCTCCATAATACAGTGGGATAAAATGGGAGCGTGGAGAGCCTGAAGAGCACTCTTACATTTTAATTAAAACCCTCCAAGCTCACTAAAAATAATTAGACACTAAAATGTGCCAGTTTTATTTTGAAGTCACTGTAACGTACAAAACACCCTGCGTGATGACTGGTCCTGCTCTTCTTCTCTGTACCCCGCCTCTCTCCTGTGAAATAACTGAATTTCCAAAAACAAATAACAGGATATAAAAGGAGACTGTTTTCTAGGCCTGCTCTTAGTGCTGGGAAGCTGACAAAAGAGACAGCAGAGTGAGTTTTTTTCAGTCTGCATCAAATGAACCTAGAATAACTTGTCTAACCAAGAGTTCGAAACACTGACAAACGCTAGATAAAATTCAGTCTGCAAGGAGCGAGTTATATCACTGATCTTTTTTGATCCAAAAGTCAAACCTTTAACCTCTTAAATGTTTTTGCTATCTTAAAATATCTCATACGATGCTATATTCCATTCTATTTTTAGTCCCACAGCAAGAGAAAGCATGCCTTTCCCATACAGCGGGGCAGTGATACAAACATCAACACATGCTCTGCCAGGCAGAGCTGGACTTCTCAAGCACTTGATCATTAAGGAATGCACCAACTGTTTTGGATAATCTCGTGCCAGTTCCCCTTTTGCTCCACACTCCCCTCTGGGAGGGGCCAATCTTGTCCTAATTTTTCATTTTACTCCTCTGTAGCCCCCACCCTCCCACCCCCATCCCCGAAAAGATGAGAAATGGCATTATGCCTGGCAATGAAAAAGCAGGCTTACTTCCCCAAACAGACCAAAACTTTAAAACAATTAACCCTCCCCTCTTCTTTCAGATAAATTACTAAGTATAAAATGCAATCTGTTTCCTTTGTTTATTCAATATGAACAATTTGTAAATGACTCAAGGATAAAATTCAGAAAATGTTGTGCTAAATTAGAACCATTATAAACATGCTAATGACTCAATGCTTGAGTAAAACATGCATGATCGGTGTGAAGAAATAGATTTAGTTCCTGTGAAATTCTGTTGTGCTGCTTTAAAACAATTTGATCATTAAATCAGATACATTCCTTCCAGGAAAAATGTTAATTCCACAACCACTTTGCTAGATAATAGTGTGTGAGTGTGTGTGTGTGTGTGTGTGTGTGTGCACGCTCTTGTGAGTGAATGTGAGCTACTGGAAATGTCACCAGAACTGTTAGATGCAAGATTCTGGCATGTTCATAAGGGAGAAAAAGCCCCACATTTAAAATCTGCCATAAATTCACATATGGACCTAATGACATTAGATACCATATTCTCATTTACACTATTTTTATCTACTGAAGTCTTTGACACTTTTTCATAGGAACCCCTTAAAACTGGCACTTAACGCATATATGGAAGTCACATTGTTCTAAGTGTGCAGGTAAGAGGTATCTCTTTCATCTGCATTCAGGGTTGTTTAGCACCTAGAATAATTATCATTGGGATCATTCAAAACCTAATCTCTCTCCCTCATCTGTCAAAGCACAACTGAAACCAGTGCCAATCTAGAAAAAGAGGGAGGCACCCAGCAGGTGATTCAGAGGCTCTGCTCAGAAATGCTGCAGCTGGAAGAGACTTCAATGATCATTAAGACCCATTTCAGAAATGAGGAAACAGAATCAAGATAAGGAAGTCACTTATCTTGTCCAAGGTCAAACAGTTGGTGACATAGGCCTGACTCCAGTTCATTGTTGGTTTTACTGAAATGAGCATTTATTAAACAATTAAGTGAACATTAGATTTATAGTTTCTGCAATGATAACATCCAACAGTATAAAATGAACAATTATAGTTATTATTAATTGCTTTGAATATGGATCGAAGCATTCTATATTTTGAAGAGGGGGGTACTAAAAACTCAAGGCACTGTGAGTAAAAGTCAGTAGTGTTCAATAGCCCATTCTCCCACACACACTCCATTATGCCGGCATTCTGTTTGTCCATATTTCCTTTTCCATCATGTCTTATCTTGTTTGAGCTAAAAGCTTTCCTAAATATTGTCCACTAAGGAATCGTTAAGATGCTGTTTAAAAATATTGTTGGTTTCAAAAGGCAATTTCTTTCAAATTAGATTTTAACTTCATTTACAAGGAGTAAATGTGCAACCTGAGGCCTTAGTTTTCCACTCTAGCTCGTTGGCCACATTGCCTTCAAATGTACCACAAATGGAATAAAAATGTCCTATTGGAAATGTCCATATTGCTGAATTATTACTCGCCGTGACGTCCTATTTCCTGACCCTATTTTCTGCTGCCCCAATGACTAACGCTAACACATCAACCCGCATAATGGGGGCTGTAGTTCTTTAGGGTCTACAAACGTTTGCTTTCACTTTTACTTTTGAAAATACATATTTCACTTTTAAAATACTATATTGGACTGTGGAAAAAATTAATTTTGTGTGTCTATTGATCTCATATTCCTTCTTTAAGTTTCTCTGGTAAAATATTTCTTAGTGCCACGGGTGTCTGGTGGAATTGTCGTTCACAGTGCCATACCGCCTACTGCTCCTTCCAGTCACAGAGACCCAGTCAGGCGTCTCTGCTGGAACTATCTGGAAAAACTTCCAAATGTTCAAACTGAAGCTGTAAGTATATTGAGCTAGAACTGTCGTGGCCATCTTCCCTGGCATGTGGACAGATTCAGTCTAAAGTAAGAGTGAGTGATGTCAAAGATACAAAGGAAAATAGAAAGGAAAGAGATAAGTGGATAGAGAAAAATGATTTTACAGTATATTAGTATGTCTACACAAATAAAGTAGCTAAAGCCATATTCTGCTCCTGGGATTCTTGATAATATAAGTCAATACATTTCTGCTTTTGCTTTTGCTAATTTGAATTGGGTTTCTGCCAGCTGCAACTTACAAAAACAAAAACAAAAACTAAACAATATAAAAATCATAACAAAAACTTGTCATACACACTCAAATGTGTTATGTTTCAAATTTTAACACACTGAAAACCACCAATAATTTAATTTATAGTACCAGGTAAAACATTTCTTATGCAAACTTTGAAATATTGCTTTAATGAAAGATATGTAATGACAAATGTTAACTATTATAGGTGTACCATTTACAATTACTTAGCTATGTGAATTCGAATTTTTTGAAGCTGATGCAACAACAATAAAAACAAAGTGCAGCCAGGGGAAAAAAGGAGGAAACTGAAACTCATTTTTAAAAAAACTCCCTCTGAGATCAACAGGCCCCAGTTTCAGCGTTGTGTTCATCATAGTAGCCTCACTTTCTGATGAATTGATTTTATATTTAATGTTATAAAGTAAAATTACAAAATAAGATTTTACTGACAAAGTATTCTTTCTTATCTATTTTATACATTGGCAATCCATAAAAGATCAATTTACAATAAGGTTATACTTTTCAAATTGGTTTTAAAGACACTCCATAATCTGGCCCTCATGATTCATCTCCTATTATCCTCCTACATGAAACTTAATTCTGTTCAAATGAGTACACCAGAAAATATCACTCTCCTATGCATGCATTGTGCTTTTTCACTTCCACTTCTTTGCTCATGATATTGTTCTGACCTGAATATCTCCCACTTCTTGACGTTTACAAAAACCCCTCCTATTCTGCATTGCCCACATTAAATATCACCTCTGCAATTGTCCCTTGATTCATCATTTCAAATATAAAATCTCATTCTCTGAAAAGCAAAATAACACTTGCTGAGCACATATTATCTGTCAAGCACTGTGCTTTTTTTATTCTTTTCATGCAGCAAGTCATTTCACTCTGAACTGCACAACTCTTCCTTCCACGTCTACCACCCTTCCATTTAATAAAGTATATGACCAAATTCAGATTTCATTACCCTAACTAAATAATAAGCTCTTTAATGCTCAGGGCTTATTTCTAATACCAGTTTGTGTTTTCCAGATTCATAATCCAGAGCTCCATACACAGTACTAAAACTTACTAATATACTAAAAATGATCACTTTTGTATGTGTCAAGCAGTGAGAGACAAACTTGTTTTTATACTTAACTATATTTATGCATAATTTAAGATACATCATGTAATAAATATACTCAATTAAAATATAAATTTGATAGGTTTTGTCAAATTATACATTAATATAGCTGCCAATCCCAAAGAAAATGTAGAACATTTCCAAAATGTTATCACTTTCAGTCAATCATCCATACTCTTAGCCCCAGGAAACCACTGATCTGATTTCTATTACTATAAAATACTTTTGCCTACACTTGAATGTCATAAAAATGCAAGTATATAGAATATACTTTTTGGATATAGATTCTTTCATTTAGTATAAAATTTTTGATAATAATGTTGCAGCATATATTAGCAATTTAGTCCTTTTTTATTAATGGGTAGATTTCCATTGTAAAAATAAAGAATTGTTTATCTATTTGTTTGTGGCCATAGGGTTGCTCCCACACAGGGAGTTATTGGAAATAAAGCAATATGAAAGTTTCTTAAGTCATAAGTCTTTTTATAAATATGTTTCTTTCTTCCCTCTAAAAAGTGAAATTTCTACCAAAAAATGACTTGTTATGTATCTTTTTAAGAAACTGCCAAGCATTATGACAAAATAGTTACATCATGTTACACATCCATGAACAATAACAGAGTTCTACTTGCTTTATATATTGAACAATTTTTAGCTTAATATTAAAATTGTAGTCATTCTGGTGAACATATAATGGTATCTCAATATGATTTTAATTTACATTTAAATTTCCTGGCACAACGTGGTGGCCTAGTGGGCAAGTCCACCAGGCATTAGTCCACATTACATCCACATACATCCTCAGGAAACAGTGAACATGAACAAATAAATAAAATAAAGTGTTTCTTCCTCCTCTTTCCTTCCTCCTGTTAACTGCCGGACTGCTTGCTTCATTCCTGCCTGCATCATTAAAAACTACATTTCCTTAAGGACTGAAGAATACACTTTTTTTCACATGCTTATTAATCATTTCACATATCTTCTTTTGGGAACTCCATTCAAATATATTGCCTGCTTTATTCTAAGTATTTATCTTTATGAAAGTAAGTTTTACACTTATCCAAAGAGATATATGCACCCATATGTTCACTGCAGCACAATTCATAATAGCTAAGAGCTGAAAACTACCAAAATGCCCATCAACAGAGGAGTGGATAAAGAAGATGTGGTACATATACACTACAGAATACTATGCAGCCATTAAAAAGGGAGAGATCCTGCCATTAGACAGCAACATGGATGGACTTGGAGAGAATTATGCTTAGCAAGATAAGCCAGAAGGAGAAGGACAGACATTGTATGATAGCATTCATATGATGGGTAAAGAGAAAACAAATAAATGTCATAAATTAAACACTAAAAACAGGGAGGAAGAGAGAGAGAAAGAGAGAGAGACAAAGAGAGAGAGAGGGATAACACTACTCCAAACAACTATGGACTCTTAGAGATGAGAGACAAAAAGGCAAACAGGGGGTACCAAAGTGATGGAGGAGGAGTGGGAGAAATGGGATGAAGGGAATTAACTATAAATAAAGGGAGAAAAAAAGGGGGGGAATATTAGTAAATCTACTACGCTATTTGTAAATGCAAAAATGCCACTATGTATACCTCAAAACAAGTCATTGTCAAAATGCAATATCCCTTCAATAATAATAAAAAATAATAAAAAAAACAACTAAAGTAACTTTTAGGATTATATATAATTATATATTTTATATTTATTTTATACTATATGCATATAACTTATATCATTTTATATATTTGATATATATCTTTTATCACATATATATTCTAAGTATTTTTTCCTAGACTGTAACAAACCTTTTTATTTTCACACAGTGTTTTTGAGTAGCCATGGTATTTTTATTTTGATGCTATTAAATTATCAAGTTTTTTCTTTTGCATTCATGTTTCTGAGTGCTGCCTATGAAACCTTTGCCTACACCAAGATCACAAAAAAATTCTCCTATATTTTCTTCTAAAAACTAGGTAGTTTTATCCATTTTATATAATTTTGTGCGTATGCTGTAAAGGATACGCTAATTTTCTTTCTTGTGGATATCTAATTGATCCAGCATAACTTATTGAAAAAATCATCCTTTTCCCATAGAATTATCTGATACCGTTGTAGAAAATAAGTGACAATGAAAGTGTGCACATGTAAGTCTACTTCTGTATTCTCTTTCCTTTCTAACTTATTTATTTTTAATAGTTTTATAATTTCTTCTGTACACATTCCTATATGTATTTTAGGATATTAAAATTGCACCTCAGTCTATGTGTATTTCACACCACGCCTTTCCAGCACCTTGTTCTCTCCTTCCTTCACTACCCTTTCCATGCCACTGGTAGCCACAGTCTTACATCCTTTAAATTTTGCTGAGATTTGTGTTTGTTTTGTTTCTTTACACTCCACATGAGTGAAACCATTCTGTACTTCTCTTTTTCTTTCTGATTTATTTCACTTAGATCACCTAAAGTTACATCCAGTTTACTGTAAAGGGCACAATTTCGTCTTTTTTTAACAGGTGCAAAAAATTCCTTTAATTCTATATACCATAGTTTATCAAGTCATCTGTTGATGGGCATTTAGGTTATCTTCATGTCATAGCTTGTGAACTATGCTTCTAATAACATAGGGAAGCAGATATTTTTTCTGCTTAGTGTTTTTGTATTCCCTGGGTACATATCTAGGAGTGAATGGCAGAATCATCTTTTATTTTTTTTGAGGAATCATCATACTGTTTTCCAAAGAAGTTGCATTAATTTACATTATTCACCAACAGTGTAGGAGGGTTCCTTTTTCTCCATATCCTCGCCAACGCTTGCTTATCATTTCTAGTCATTTGAATATAGCCCATTCTCCCTGGTGTGAGGTGGTATCTCACTGTGGATATTATTTGTATCTCTTTGATAGTGAGTGATGTCAAGAATTTTTTTTTCATGTCTCTGTAGGTCATCTGTGTGTGTTCTCTAGAAAGGTGTCTATCCAGTTCTTCTGTCCATTTTTTTTCTGAGTGAATCATTTGCTTTTTGGTTGTCGAGGTGTATTAGTTCTTCATACATTTTGCAGTGACAATGTCACATATATGTCGTGAGAGTATCTTCTCCCACTTAGTGGATTCCTTTTTGTTTGTGGTGGCTTGTTTCACTGTACAAAAACATTTTGGTTTGATATAGTCCCTTGTTTAATTTTACTTGTGTTTCCTTTGCAACAGGTGCCACTTCCCTAAAGATATTGTTGAGATGAATGTCATGGAGCATTTTTCCTATATTCTTTTATCTGTATTTTATGGTTTCAGGTCATATTCACAGATTTTTTATTCATTTTGAGTTAATTTTTATGTATGACATTAATGAGTAATCTAGTTTCCATTTTTTTTGCAGGTATCTCTGTCCAATACTCACAGAATCATTGTTAAATTGGCTTTCCTTCCTCCACTGTATGCTCTTGTTCCTTCGTCATAGATTAACTGCCCATGAAACTGATTTTATTTCTGGGCTCTCAATTTTATTCTACTGGTCTGTGTCTACTTTTGTTCTGATTCCATACTTTTTTGATGACAATTGCTCTGTAATATAGTTTGAAGTCAGGGAATGTGATCCCTCCACTGTTCTTTTCTGAGAATAGTTTTGTCTATGTAAGGACTTTTATGTCTTCATATAAACTTCAATACTACGTGTTCAATTCCCTTGAAAAATGACCCTGTAATTTTGAAGGGAATTGCATTAAATCTGTATATTTCTATGGATAGAGTGGCCATTTTAACTATATAAACTCTTCCAATTCATGAGCATGAATATTCTTCTATCTCTTTTTGTCTGCTATTTCTTTTGTTAAATTCCTGTGGTTTTCAATGTAGATATCTTTCACCAACTTTGTTAAATTTACCCCCAGATATTTTATCTACTTTGGTGCTATTATAGTTGGAATTTCTTAATTTCTTTTTCCACTATTTCAGTTTTCATACAGGAATGCTAGATTTTTGCATACTGACTTTTTAATCCTACCACTCTGCGTATATTATTGTTTCTAGTAGTTTGGGGGCATCTTTTTTCCTAGGTATAAAATGTCATCTGCCAAAAAATGGTAGTTTATTTCTTCTTTTTTGACTTGGATTAATTTAATGATGTTTTCTTCCCTTAATGTTTTGGCCAGGAATTCCACAACTATGTTGAAAAGTAATGCTGAGAATATGTATCCTTTTCTTGTTCCCAATCTTAGGGGAAAGGCTCTCAGTTTTTCACCACTGAGTATGATATTGGCTATGAGTCTGTCATATATGGCTTTTATTATGTTGAAGTACATACCTTCTATTCTCATTTTGGTGAGAGATTTTTTTTAATCATATGGGCACTGAATCTTGTCAAGCTCTTTTTCTGCGTCTATTGAAATTATTTTTGTTGTTCACTTAGTAGCTGTAGTGGATTACATTTATCAATTTGTGTTTGTTGAACCATATTTGCATCACTGCAATAAATCTCACTTGGTTGGAATGTATAATTTTTTAAATATGCTATTGAATTTGTTTACCCAAATTTAATTGAGGATATTTGCATCTATATTCATCAATGATATGTCTGCAATTTTTTTTTTAATTGGTGCTGTCCTTGCCTGACTTTGGAATCAGGTTAATGTTAGCGTCACAGAATTTGTTTTTGGAGTATCTCCCTTCTCTTTGATTTTGTGGAAGAGTTTAAGGAGGAGGGGAACTAGCTCTTCTTTGAATGTTAAGTAGAATTTGCTAGTGAAACCATCTGATCCTGGGATCTTGTATTTTGGGAGGTTTTTTGTTTACTGTTTCAATTCTGTGCTTGTAATTGACCTGTTCAAATTATCTATGTCTTCCTGGTTCAGTATTTTGTAGGATTCTAGAAATCTGCCCCCATTTCTTCAAGATTTGTGAATTTTGGGAACATAGTTGCTCATGATTAATCTTTTAGGATTCTTTGTATTTCTGCAATATCTGTTGTAATCATACCTCTTTCACTTCTGATTCCTGTTATTAGGATTTTCTTTTTTTTTCTTCATGAGTTTAGCTAAGAGTCTATCAATTTTGTTTAATGTTTCAAAGAACAGCTCTGGGTTTTATTGAGTTTATGAATGCTCTTTTTGTTTTTCATTTCATTTATTTCGGCTCTGATTTTTATTATTTCTTTCCTTCTACTGACTTTTGGTTTTGATTGCTCTTTTCTCACTTTTCTCACTTTCTGGTTAGACATTTAAGTGGAGATTTCTTGGATTCTGTTGTGCACTTGTATTGCTATAAAATTTTCTCTTAGAACTGCTTTTGATATATACTACATGTTTTATCTCTTCATTTTCATTTGTTTTCATATAATTTTTAATTTTGTCATTAATTTCCTCAATAATTCAGGAGTTTTCACAATCATATTGTTTAATTTCCACATCTTTGCAGTTCTTCCAGTTTTAATATTCTGGTTCATTTCTAGTTACACTCCTTGGGGTCAGAGAAGATGATTTCTATAATATCAATCTTGCTAAACTTACTGAGACTCGTTTTGTGTCCCAGAATATGGTATATCCTTCAGGATGTTCCATGTGCACTTGAAAAGAATGTACAATCTTCGTTGTTAAAGTACAATACTCTGTATGTGTGAGTTATGTTCATATTATCTAGTGCTTTATTTAGGACTTAAATTTATTTCTTTATTCATTTTCTGCCTGTATGATCTATCCATTCATGTAAGTGTGGGGTATTGAAATCCCCTATTGCAAATTCTATCATTGTCAATGTTTCCCTTTAAACATTGTCAGTATTTTTATGTATATATTTAGGTATTCCCGCACTGAGTGTATGCATATTAATGAAAGATATTTCTTCTTAATAGATTACCCCCTTGATAATAAAGTAGTGCCCATCCTTGCCTCATGTTACCTGATAATAACAGTGAAGTTTTTTAATTTCCCTTCATTCCTGTCGCTTTCTTATATTTTTCCATTACCCTTCACTTTCAACTTAAGTTTTTCTTTGGATCTGATGTGAGTTTCCTGTAGGCATAATATTGATGGCCCCATTTTTGTGATCCATATATCCACTCTGTCTTTTGATTGGTGCTCAGTCCATTTATATTTAGAGTGATTATTGATATATATGGCTTTATAGGTTCCATTTAAGTCTTTGTTTCCATTTGTTTTCTCTATTGCTTCTTTTCCTATTTGTTTTTATTGCTTATTCCTTCAGATGGTTTTTGGTATTGATTTGTCTAGTTCTTCTTCTTCCCAGCTAGTTATCTCTTTAGGATTGGATTTTGTGGCTACACTGTGAAGTTTCTCTAACCTTATCATTCTACAATATTCTTTTGTGAGCTGACACCGTATTTTAGTTACAAACCTTACAGAGTTCATGTTTTTCTTTCTCCCATTATTGTGTTTTCCCCTCTTCTATTGGTCTTGTCTTTGTTTCTGATTCTATTTAACTGTTTATCAGCATTTGCTGGTTTGGTGGCTCTTTGCTTTCCTTTGTTGTAGAACTCCTTTAAACATTTCTTGAAAGGCAGATTTGGTGATGGAAAAATCCATTAAATTTTACTATTGAAGAGCTTTATTTACCTCTTTATATCAAAATAATTTTGCAGGATAGAGCATTATTATCTAGTTGTTTTGTTTTTTAGTGTTTTTAATATTTTGACCACTCTCACCTGGCATGTAGAATTTCTTCTGAGAAGTCTGATGATCGCCTAATGAGTGTACCTTTGTAGTTTTGTTTCTCTTTTATCGCCTTTCGTAGAAATCTATTAGCATTGGCTGTTCTAATTTTATTATGCTGTGTCTTCATGTAAGTCTTTACACATTTAGAAATTTGAGTGTTCTATTGACCTCTTGGATTTCTGTGGCTACTTCTTGTGACAGGTATAAGTTCTCGGCTATTAGTGCTTAAGATAAATTTTCTACTCCTTTCTCCCTCTTTGCTCCTTCTTGAATAGCTGTTATCCTTCTGTCTGTTTTCTCAAGTATCCACTAGATCTCAATTTTTCCTCAATCATCTTTCTCTTTTATTTTCAGTGAGGGTTGCCTGAGATGCATTCCTCTGTTTGAATGAGTGTTTATAGAGCTTTCCATATTTGTCTTCAATTCACAGATTATATTTATTATATCTAGTAGTTCTGCTTGGACTTGGTGAAGCAGTCCTTTTGACATGTCACCTCTTTTCTGAGGTATCATATTTGCCCCTGAGTAGTTAATTATGCATCCTACAGATCATTCATATATTTTGTTTCTGTAACTATCACTCTGAATTCTTCATATATTAGTTTGTCCCATTCAGTGTCACTAGATTTCTTTTGTGGGGATCTTCTGGTATCTTCCTCTAATTGAGTCATTCATGTTTTGTTTTCTTGGGATTTGGATCTTGGCATGACTTGCCTCTCTGCCATGTATTTATTTCTCTTTTGTTTACTTCCGAGGCAATTGTGGCTGTGAGCAGTTATGAGTGGTGTGGCTATTGTGGGTATTGGATTCTCCCTTAATTCAGGAGCAGAGGACACTGGCTATATCTGGTGGTTGCTGGTAAAAGTGGGGCAGCTCACTCACCAGTACCAGGGACAGAGGCTGCAGTTCCCTCATGGTTTATACTAGTGGGAACAGTATGCCTCACTCACCTGTGTGTTCTCATAAAAGTTGTAGGCAGCTTCTGGTTTTTGGGTGCTCTCTGAGCACAGGGTCAGAGATAGAAGGCAACTTATAACAGTTGCCGGTGGGGAGAGACCATCTCATTCACAGATAGGCTATTCTGGCACAAGGTCAAAGGCTATAGGAAGCTTCTATTTGCTACTGGTGGGGGCAAGGCATTTTGTTTATTGGTATTCTCTCAAGACAGGTTCTGGTTGTTGCTAATGGGGAGATATTGTTCTCTTTTTAATAATCAATTTATTGTCCTTACACCAATACCGAACTATTTTCAGTATAGCAGTTTTATAGAAAGACTTGAAGCCACACTGAATAAATTCTTAATTTTTTTCTTTTTCAAATGTGTTTTACATTGCCATATAAATTTTAGAATCAGCTTATCTATTAAAAAAGGAAAGCAAGTTTGGATTTTAATTGGATTTGCCTTAACTATAGAATGATTGTAATTTATTATTATTATATAAATATTTATAGCTATGAATTTCCTTTAACATTGTTTTAGCTTCGTCACATATATTGTTAAGTTGCATTTTCATTATCACTCACCTTAATATATTTCACAATTTTTCTTTTTCTTTCTTCTTTAGTATACAATTTATTTAGAAGCTTAACTGCCTAATATTTGGGAACTTTAAAATTTCCTTTTATCTATTTGTAATGTGGTCAGAGAATATATACTACATAATTCCAATAACTGATTTATTGACTTATTTTATGGCCAAGTGTACACTTCATTTTGGAAGACAGTCTATATTCCCCTGAAAAGAACAATTTTTAATGTAGTACTCTATCAATGCCAATTAAGTCAAGTTGAGTGTTTTCAGGTCTTCTATAACCTTATGAATTTTATGTCTTTTTTTAATCATAAAAGGAAGTATTGTAATCTATGACAACAATTAGATTGTACATGTATTTGGTTGCTTTTTTTTTTTTTTGCCTTTAGCCTCCATTGACATGTTTTGTCAACTTTTTTCTTAATGTACTTTAAACCACTGTTATTAGTTGTATACACACTTGGAAAGGTTATGTATTCTTGATGAAATGCCTCTTTAATCACTCCAAAATATTTTTTATCTCTGGTAATATTCTTTTTCCTGAGGTCTACTTTCATGTTAATATAGTCACTTCAGTTTCTTTTTATCATTTATGTTTGCATGGTATAGTTCTACCCAACCTTTGACTTTATTTTTTTTTTAAAGGATACAAGCAGTAATGAAGGCAAGCAGGCAGGTAGGCAGGAAAATAGAAGAGGAATAAGCATCTTTATTTTATTTTTATTTAGTTGTTCACATTGGTTGCTTCCTCCTGGGCTCCGGACTTTAAGCCAGGGATATGTGGCTTATTCTTTTGGAGGCAATTGACCTAATTGCTTCTCCACCAGGGCACACCTCATCCTTTTACTATTAACCTATATTTATCTTTATATTTACCATGTTTCTTATAATCAGTATACTAATAGAACATTTATTTATAATCCAATCTGATAATCTCTTTCAAAATTAGTATGATTATTCCATTTACACTTAATGCAGTTCTTCATCTTCCCTTTTCTTACATTTTATCAACATTTTGTTTCTTTTATTCTCTTTTCCTACCTTTTAATTAATTTAATTTGTTTAGAATTTATCTCCTCTGTACATTTTTAAAGCAGGATCCTTATATTTTTTCTTTTTTAATTAATATGATTAGTTTACCATACTATATAAGTTTCTGGAGAATAGATTCATACCTCAGTCAATGTGTATATCCAGCTATACCTCTTTATTTCACTATTTTTCACTGTTGATCAAGGATTTACAATATACATCTTTAATTTCCAACAGTCTACCATCAAATATGATATCATTTCAATATGTTTACAAAACTTAAAACCCACAGTGTTTTTATTGTTTTCATACATATGACTTTTTCAATGTTTAAATTCCATAATACCTCATTCTTGTTTTTGCTCATCAATTATATTATACCTAAATTAAACAGAAATAGAAATGCTTTTGTTTGCTTTCAAATTTATCAATTATTTTTTAAATGCTTCCATTTCATTTTATATTCCTTCAGATTACAATATTTCCTTAAAAAATTTTGAAGTGAAAATTTGCTGACAATAAACTCTCTGAAGGTCTTTATTTTATCTTGAATATTGAAGGATATTTTTGATGAATATAGAATTATAGGTTAAAATTTTTTCTTCTTTGAGGAATTCAAAAACCTAATTGCAATATGATTTTTATTTTTGATGTTATTTCAGGAATAATTTCTACTTTTGCTCCACAATAAAGAATGTATCATGATTCGTTGAAGATTCTCTCCTTTAATGAGTTTCCAACAATTTCATTTGTATTTGTGTTGATATACGTTTTTCTTTGTGTTTATGCTTCGTGAATTTGAAAGTCTGTATTTTCTGAAAAATTTGTATTATTTGGCCACAATTTCTTCAAATGTTTTTTGGAGTCTATTCTCTTTTAAGCATACTAACTAAATCCTCACTTTTCACAAACTATAAGGTTGTGTTAAATTTTATCCCTGCCCTTTTTCCTTGTGCTTCTGCTTGGTTTCTATTGCCCTGTCTTTATTTTTGCTAATATATTACTTTAAAGTTAATCATTTACTTCTGTTTTCTCCAAGTATTGTATTTCTACATGTTCTTCCTTATGTTTCCATTTCTCTCTTCATTATGACTTTAGACACCTGAATGTATTTATAATAGCTATTTCAAAGTCATTGATAATTTTATCATATCTGTAATTTCTGGGTCTCTTTCTACTGATTCATTTTTCTTCTGTTACAGGTCATATTTTCTTGCTTCTTCACATGTCTAGCATTTCAACTGGATACTGAACAATATGTATTGACTTGTTAAGTGTTTGGAATGTCTTCATTTAAAGAGCTTGATATCTCTTCTGATGAGCATTTATTCATAGACAATCTTGACCCTTTTGAGGCTTCTTTTTAAGCTTTGTTTTGGTGGGTATGGAGCAGCCTTTACTATAGGACTATTTTATCTCTATTAAAAAGAAAAGTGTGACTTTTCTGGTACACTAATGATTGCCCTGGATGTTCAATGAAGACAGTCCACTGTATCAAGTTAGAAATTAAGTATCTCCCAATAATATATGAACCACAATGGTTTTGTAAGTTTTTCTTTTCCGGCTAACTTTATTTGCAAGTCTTTTATAATCATACTCCATCCATGTGCAGCTTATTATTCAGTCACAAATTCAAGAGGACCCCTGAGAAGATATTTTGTGTTATTTCTCTGCACAGATCCCTTCACTCTTAAACTCTTCTTGGAAATTATAGCTATTATAATGTCCCCGAACATTGATTCCTGATTGCTTATTTTGGTGAAGCTGCCCTAGAGACTGGGGTTGGCTCACTGCATCAGGGTCTGGTAAATGCCACCAGGTTGAAAAATCCAGGATAATCTTAGGACTCACTTTGCTTTTCTTCCTTCATAGGTTATAGTATTATTTTCTGATTTCTTAAAAAGATTGTTACATATAGCTGATCAATATTTCTCAATTACATTAGGAGATTAAGTGTACTATCCATTATTCCTTTATGACAGAAGCAAAACTATTATAAAAAAATGAGTTTCCTCAGATAATTATTCTCTACAAGTTAAAGACAAATTTAGGGGATTTTACTATTAAGTTTCTATTAAAAATAAGGGGTTAGAAGGACAATTATTAGAATTTTGAGTGTCATAGAATTTATCAGACATAATGTCAAGTCATAGCTCTCTTTAAAAATAAGAAAATATAAAAGCTTTAAAAACTTAAGGAGCATTAACTGGTCAACTCTATGATACCATAAACAGAGAAACTAAAGTCTAGATAAGGAAAGTGACTTATTCAAGATCATATTCTGTGACATAGAACGGGAACACAGATGTCTCAGTGCTCATTGTGCTGACAGTGAACATGCAAACAGCAAACCTATATCTTCTCTCAATATATCAGGCTTATCTTATCAGTTCAAAATAAAATATGAGTAACATAAATGAATCATAAAAGACCATTAGTCAAAAGCTCACAGAGAAGGAAAAAATAAGCAATGAAAATGCTTGATATTACAAATTAAATCAAAATGATAAAATAAGCACAGTGAATAGAAAAACAGAAAACAAATAAGAAATGGTATCATTAAAATATCAGAAAATATATTCATATGAATGTACTAAATATGAAAAATTAAAGTCAAAATTGGATAAAAAATAGAACCCACCTTTATGTTGCTTACAGAAGAGAAATTTAAAAAACAAAGAATCAAATGAGTGAAAAAAAGTATACAAAATGGTTACACTATACAAATACTAAAAAGAGCTGGTTTAGATTTATTAATGTTCAACAAATATACTAAGGCAAGAAATATCAATAGAGGTAAAGAATGACATTATATAATGATAAAACAATTAATCCTACAATCCTGTAACTATTGCAATCAATAACATAAAACAAAGTTGACAGAGAAAAATTAGACTCATCCATAATCCTAGTGAAGATTTGAATATTGCTATCTCAGTAGAATAGGAGCAAAGTCAACGAAGAGATAATATTTGAACAATGTAGTAAACACATCTATAATTTGACATATATAGAACGCTATACCCCAAAATTGTGGAGTATATAGTCTGTCAAAGTTCATGTAGTAAATTATTCAATATTCATATTCATAGCACAAGTTCGGGAATAAAGCAAATCGAAGCAAAGAAGAACTGAAGTCACTGAAAGTATGTTTTTTTTTACCACAATACAATCAAAATATAAATAGGTAATAGGGTGACAGGTAGAAAACTCTCAAATCAGAAATTGAGCAATAACATAGTTAAACAATATATAGCATAAAAATAAATCACAATGTGTATATAATATTTGAACCAAATTATAATGAAAATCTGACATCGCAAAATTTTTGTCAGATATTACAGTTATGAGAACTTTAAATACAAGTATTGCAAAATCAGAAAGACTGAAATTCAATTATCTAATTCCATCTTAAAAATCTTGAAAAGGTACACTAAGATAACCTCCCAAAGTGGGATAATAAAAGATGTATCTGAGAACAAATGTCAATGAACTAGATAACTGTAGCATAATAAACAATTATCAGTAGATATTTACTACCAATAGCCATTTGAAAAGATCAATAACATAATAATTTTCAGGAAGACTGCTCAAGTCAGAAAATCTCATTATAAATATTAATGAAAAAGAATATATCACTATATTCTTATAGATATTGATAATAAGTAAACAACTATTTAATAAATTTGAAACTTTAGATAAAACAGAAAAATTTCCTAAAAATAAAATAAAAATAAAAGTAGATCTTATCTGTTAAGATCATTGAATTTGTAACTAAAAGCTGCTACACAGAAGAAACTCCAGTTCCTAACTGCTACACTGGTGAATTTTTCCAAACATTCAGTTGACAAAATAATACCAATATAATGCAATCTAATAAGAGAACAGAAGAAAAGGAAAAACCACCCAATTCAGTTAATTAGCTCAACAAAACTTTGACAAGCATATTATAAAAGAAATTTACATAACAATTCCCCTCATAAATAATAGATTCAAAAAACTAAATAAAAATTAGAACATATAATTCATATATACATACACACATGTGTATATGTATTATATGTGTATGTATATATTTATACCTAAATATATATGTATATA
Source organism: Solenodon paradoxus (assembly GCA_004363575.1). NCBI lineage: Eukaryota > Metazoa > Chordata > Mammalia > Eulipotyphla > Solenodontidae > Solenodon > Solenodon paradoxus. Next base: position 477,743 of record RJWH01000398.1, on the reverse strand, counting down.
GCTATACCTAAATACATGTAAATATACATATTTAGGTATAGCTATATACATACATACATATATGTATAAACGATGTCAACAGGGAGATGAAAATTCTAAGGGAATACAAAAGAAACACTAAGATAAAAAGCACTGTAAAAGAAATGAAGGCTAACTGTAAGGGGATCATTAGTAGATTGGAAATGGATAAGGGAAGAATCTCTAAGCTTAAGGGTATGACCACAGAAACATCCAAAACTGAGAAGAAAGAATAAAAGACTGGAATAAAAGAAAGAACAGAATATTCAAGAACTGTGGGACAACGACAAAAGCTTTGCCATTTGTGTAATGGGGATACCAGAAGGAAAATAAAGTAATACAAACAATATTTGAAGCAATATTGACAGAGAATGCCACAGATAATACCATACACAAAATCACCAATCCAGAAAGCTCAGAGAATAAGCAGGATGAATTTTTAAAAATCAAAACAATGAAAACACACACATATACATACATAGGCATTTCATATTCAAATTCAAGAAAATCAAAGACAAAGAAAAAAATCTTAAAAGAAGAAAAAGCAACTTATCAACAGAGGCACAAAGATAATAATTACATTCAATTTCTCAAAATGTATGTAAGCAATGAGAGAGAGAAGTAAAATATTTAGTTTTGAAAGAAAAATCTGCCAACTTAGAATTCTATGTCCAGCAAAATTACTCTTCAAAAGTGACATAAAAGATTCTCACAGACAAAAATTGAGGACCTTATTTTGCAGGAAATGCTAAAAGAAGTTACTCCAAGAGAAGGAAAATTACGTGTATACATATATATCAGAACATATTATACATTAAAATTTATATTATCTATCCTATGTCAGAACATGAACTTATATATATACATATATCAGAATATAGGCTCTACATTATGAAAAAAGAAAATTAGGGAATGATTAAATGTAGGTAAAAAAGAAACTTATTTTCTTATTCTTAATCTAACAGACAAGTTTTTCAAAAATAATAGAAATGTATTTGTGTGTCATTAATGGATTTTTTAAATGTTGAACCAGTCTTGTATACTTGGGATAAATTCATACTTTCAATATATGATATGCTTATGTATAAGTGACCAAATAACAACGGCACAAGGTAAGAGAAACCAATTAGGGGCATTTTGTTGTTATAACATACTTATGTTACCCATAAATCCATACTGTGTTATTTGAAAGTGGACAGGATTAGTCATAAATATACAGTACAAACTCTAGGACAACTACTCTAAAAAAGTTTTTTAAAGAGATATTCTTAGAAAGGAAGGAAATGGAATCATATAAATTGCTCAATTCAAACTACAGAAAAGTCAGAAAAAGTATGGAAGACAAAAATAAGAAGAAAAACAGCACTACAAATAGAAAACAATGATAAATATGGTTGATCTTAATTCTACTACAAAATGATTACCTTAAATATCAATGGTCAACATACACTGAAAGATAGATAACATCAGGATTAATGAAAAAACAAGACTCAACTATATATTGTCTAAAAGAAATCCACTTTACATACAAATACACATATAAGTTAAAAGTAAAGGGATGGAGACAGATATGCTAAGACTAATCAAAAGAAAACAAGTATAACTAAGTTATCTTTAGAAAAGAACAGATTTCAGAGCAAGGGAAGTTATTAGGGAAAAAATGAGAGATGGTATATAGGTACATAAAAGGATGCTTTACATCATATGTCATCAAGGAAATGCAAATGAAAACCAAGAAATATACGCCTATTAGAAAGACCAAAATCCAAAACACTGGTAAAAGTAAATGCATCTGAGAATGTGGAGCAACAATGATTCTCATACATTGCTGGTGAGAATGCAAACTGGTAAGGCCACTTTGGAAGACAGTTTGGCGGTTTCTTACAAAATTAAATATATTAACATATGATCCAGCAATTGAACTCCTTACTATTTATCCAAATGAACTGAAGACTTATGTTCACGCAAAAACATGCACGTGAATGTTTATAGCAGCTTTCTGCATAATTGCCAAGACTTGGAAGCAAGCAAGATGTCCTTCATTAAGTAAGTGGATAAATAATCTGTGGTACATTCAGAAAATAAAACATTATTCAGTGCAGCAAATAAATGTGATTTCAAGTCATGAAAAGACACAAAGGAAATGTAAATGCATACTATTAAGTGAAAGAAGTCAATGCGAAAAAGCTTTATGTTTTTAACTATATGTCATTCTGGAAAAAGAAAAAGTATAGAGACGATAAGGAAGATTAGTGGTTTCAGGGATTATGAGGAGAGGGAGAATAGCACAGAGGATTATTAGGAAACTGAAATTATTCTGTATGATTCAATGGTGGATTGGTTTCACTGCATATTTGTTAAAACTGTAGAATGTCCAACACCAAGGGTGAACCCTAATGCAAACTATAGACTTTGCCTAATAATAATGGGTCAGTGTAATTAATGGGTTTAGCAAATGTACCCAGCTTATGTCAGATATTGATAGGAGGGTAAGTTAGTTGTTCATGTGAAACAACAAAAGATACATGAGAACTCGGGACTTTCTAGTCAACTTTGTGAATCTGAAACTGCTCTAAAAACTGTTAGTTAAAAAAATACATATGTATATATACTTATATATGTTTATACACACATACACATATACATTAGAAAATAAGAAATAAAATTGATTATTCACAGAGGATTGTGTAATTGGATGATTTTTAAAGCCTTAAATAAATTACTAGAATTAACAAATATATTTAACAAGGTCTCAGGATATGAGATTTACATAAAAATATATTTATTCCATGTGTTTAAGACAATCAAAAACAAATTTTAATAAACAATAAATTCTATGTAGGATTTCTACCACAGATATAGAAAAAATATCCTAGAAAATATTACTAAAATAACATTTTAAAAATAATATAGGGATATTTTGTTCTCGCGAATTGAAAGTCACCTACTTTTAAGATGTAAATAATCTCAAAATCAATCTACTGATAAATTACAATCTCAATTAAAATCTAAGAATGTTTGGGAGCGAACAATAAATAATTCTAAATTTATATGCTAGCAGACAGGGTCATGAAGGGTCAGGAAATTTGAAATAAGCAAAATTAGAAAATTACACTACCATATACAATCTTATTACATAATGAGAACATCTTAACTTTGGCTACAGAAATGCCAAATTTTTCAGAACAGAAACAGAAATAAAATGATAAGATACTAGAGTGTTAGACAAATGCATATGTCTTCATCTTGGCTTAAAAATAAAGGTACAAATTAATTCCAGTGACTAGCAGGAATGTGATAACTTCCACCTTCTTCCATTGCCATGAGTGAGAAGATAAGTAGTTGCAGAAAAAGGAATAAAGGAATTTAGGAAAGGTACAAAGTTTCTCCAAGCTTTGACTTCAAATCCTCCAACATTTATTTTAGGAATCAAGTCTAAATTCCTTATAAATGGTTAAAAGGTCCATGTTCTGGAACCCACTTACCTCTCCAGCTGTTCTCTACTTTCTTCTTTCTGCTCTACCATGAAATTCTTTCAGTTTCCACAAAGCACCAGGTGCTACCTACTAAATTACTTCTTGCCTGTGACCTTTACATATGCTCTTCACCCTGATGGAAAAATTCTACCACTTTCTTTTATCAATAGCTCTTATTTATTCAGTCATAATTGAAAAGCCATTTCTTCAGAAATGGCTTTAATATCCTTAATGAAATCTGATATAATCCAAATAATTACTTTTATCATTTTATGGTAACAATTTTTATGTCACCATCAATCCACTCTATCAGACTTACAAGCTCCATGAGGTCAAGAAATATATCTTGTTCACTAGTATGTCTTTAGTGTCCAGCATGGCCATTAGAACATAGTAGACACTCAATGAAAATATGTGGAATCGATGAAAATGTATTAATACAGGCAAAAATAATGATATAGTAAACTTACTGGGATTCTAAGAAAAAGAAAATGGCATCTTAAACACCATTTTAATACTATTTTTATTTTCTATAATTATTTACCACTTTTCTGCCAAAAATTTCATTTGTTTTGTATGTCTACATATCTTGGTTATGTTCAGGAAGCCAAAGAAAACAATTTAAAGGGGGTCACAGAACCCTATTTTCCAATATAGTAGCAGAGATCCCAATAAGGAAAGCCTGGGAGAATAGGCTACTGAAGGTGACAAATCCAGAATGTTTGTAAACCTATCCTCTGCAAGAGGAAATTCCACCTTGTAGAGTACTACTCTCAATTCAGGAGTTTTGAATCATTTTTCCGAATAATTGAATGTTCTCCTTTCATTGAAAAAGTGACCCACAGACGAAAGATAGCCAGTTTGCAAGTTCAAAGCTGGCTGGTTAAAGTCATCAGTCTTTAGAAGAATCATCTCTCTCACAGAAAACGTAGTAAATTAAGTAATCCTTAGCATTTTGAAAACTCTTACCTAAACACAAATGATCCTTTATCATTTTAACCTTGCCATATGTTCAACATTTATATTTTTAGTGAAAGGAGTATAAAAGCTAAAATTATACTTTTGAAAAGAAAAAAGTTATAGCCAAATCTAAATATGTTTCCCCTTCTTACTCTGAGAGGGAGCAGGCAAAATAACAGCAAATTCCTAACTCGGTATTGTTCTACAAAAATCCAAACACTGACTAGTTCTCCTGATAATATAGAACACAAAGGCTCTTTCAATAGCCCTTTGTACAACTTCAAGATGAACTCCATGTGCTTTTTATCTTCCATTCAAGTCAGAAAACAATGAGTATTTTCAGAGGGAATTCAGCTGTGAACAAAACTAGAATATGATAATGGTATATATATCTATAAATTTTGGTCCTTCTATGAGCATCAAATGTGGACACTTAACATCTCACCATTTAATGGCAAGTCAAGATCATCAACAACGTAGTTCTGGAAATCAGTCAGTTCTCAATATTCAATGATTATTGTACATCCTTTGGTCTTAATGACACATGTAACTAGCCGACAAGTAAGTTCTGGATAGCTAATGTACAGTTTAGTAATTATAGTCAACGATATTGTAAATTTTAAAGTTTCTGGAAGACGAGATTTTAATTGTTTTCATCACCAAAGAATGATCATTATGTGGCATAATAGCAATGTTAGCTAGTGCTTGATATTAAACATATTATAATATATAAATTATCAAATCAACACATTGTACACTGTAAACTTATACAATGTTACATGTCAATTATATCCCAATCAAAAAAGGATGCAGATGTAAACATAAGCCAGATACTGAGTTAAAGAGCAACAATCAAAAACAAAATAGGTAGAAAATATTCTCAGAATGCCTGAAACCTAACCCAAAATGTGGCATAGCTAAACAAACTGCAGAATAACTAATAAAGCCAGACTAAATGTTTACTCTTTTAAAGTAGAAAAACAGTGCTTCAGTCTAAGTCCTAGAATCACTAGCTATAGCAACAGGCAAAAGTGTAATATTCAGAGAGGAGAACTGTACATTTCAATAAGCCTTCACAAGCATGATAATATCTGTAGCTGTACCATCTTTAGAGTAGTTACATTTACCAAGCAATGGTGCTGTTTACACATGAATTCTATTTGGCATACAGTGCTTGAAGTACACAGATATTACCTTAACTGCAATGTGTTGCACTTCTTACTCACCACAGGAAGGAAAACTGTGGTGATGTCCTATAGTCAAATAAATGATGCATTGATATCCAAGAAAAGAATTCCTAGGTTTTTCTACTTGTTTTTTGTTTTGTTTGTTTTCTGTTTTTGTTTTTTGAAGAGGAAAGAAGCAGGCATGAATGGAGGCAAGTAGCATGAGAATTAAAATGGCAAAAGGGATCTTGATTTATTCTTCATTTGTAATTTTCCAAGGGGCTATCTAGTCCTTCTAGACCTAAATTTGGATTACAGTGCTAATTGAGCCCTATAATCATTCCCATTGTCTTCCTGACCAAAGCAAAATCCAAGGGTAGATACTTGCAACTTACTTAGAGTTCACGTGTACTGTGGAAATAGGAATATTCTTTGCCTCCTGTATTGAACTATTGTGAGAAAATACTGTGAGCCATAGAATAGGATTCTTGATAAGTAAACGAAATGCAAATTATGGAAGAAGAGATGGACCATGAGCACCTGGTAACTTGTGTATATGTTTCCTTAAAATCTTCAAGTAAGAGCCACCTAGCATTGCAGTCCAGTCATACTTTGTTTAATTGCACTTCACTTTACTACACTTTGCAAATACTGTTTTTTTCACATGTTGAAGATTTGTGTTGATCATGCAGTCAAGCAAGTCTACAGACAGTATCTGTATTCCAATAGCAAGTGTTACCTAGTATCTTTGTGTCACACTTTGGTAATTCTCACGATATTTCAAGCTTCTTATTATTATGTTATCAGTGATCATTTTGACTTTCAAATTTATTTACAAACTACAGTTCATGGGCAGAAAATCTGAACAGACACTTCTCTATAGAAAATATATAAATGGCCAATAGGCACATGAATAAGTGCTCTACATAACTTACCATTAGGGAAATACACATCAAAACCACAATGAGCTACCACTTCACATTCATGAAAATGGTCTCTGTCAAAAAGACTAGAATCAGCAAGTGTTGGTAAGGGTGTGAAGAAAAAAGAATTCTCTTAAACTATTGGTGAGAATGTAAATTAATGCAATCTCTATAGAAAATAGTATAGGGATTCTTCAAAAAATAAAAATGGAATTACCAACTAATCCAGCAATTCCACCTCTCAATATTTATCAAAAAATATTAAAAAACAGTAGTCAGAAAAGAGGTTTGCTTTTCTATAATCATAGCAACAAGATTCCTAATAGTCAAGATAAGAAATCAACCTAAATACCCAACAACAGATGACTAGAAAAGGAAGATGTGTATATACACTCAATGGGATTCTACTCAGATATATAGAAAAATAAAATCTTACCATCTGCAACAACATGGATGGACCTGGAGGGAATGATGCTTAGTGACATAAGTCATAAGAAAAAAGACAAATATCACATAACTTCACTCATATATGGTATACAAGGAAACCTAGCACATGAATGAATCAAATCTAACAAAAATAGATATTTAGTCTGTAAAATAAAATCAGTGATACCAGAAGGAAGTGGGGTGGAGAGAGGGTTAATTAGGTAAAATGGGTCAATTATATGGAAAGGAGAGAAGTGACTCTTGATTATGAATTTAATGGATTATATACAGATATTGATTTATAATGACGCATACCTTAAACCTGTATAAGCAATGATACAATGTTAGTTTAACAGAATTTAAAAAACAAAAACAGTAAAAGAAATACAATTCATAAGGCTATGAATCTGGGGAGGGATTCTCCATTCCAGATTGTCATTAGGACTATGTGATTCATGGAAGGAGGTCAAAATCTCAACATTAGCAGGAGTTTGGAAGCACTTAATTCCAACTCTCACAAATGACATTGAGATGCTGGAGACTTCAATGAAGAATGTAACTGTGAATGTGATCGAACTAGCAAATTTAAAATATTACATAAAATTAGCGGATAAAGCAGCAGCCAGGTTTGAGAGAACTGAATCCAATTTTGAAAGAAGTTCCTCTGTGGGTAAAATGCTATCAAACAGTATTACAGGCTACAGAGAAATATTTTGTGAAAGGAAGAGTCAATGGATGTGGCAAACTTCATTGTCTTCTTTTAAGATATTGACAAAGCCACCCTAACTTCAGCAACCATCATCATGATTCCTCAGATTTCCATCAACATTGCAGCACACCCTTCTACCAACAAAACGATTATGACTCACTGAAGGCTCAGATGATGGTTAGCAATTTTCAACAATGAAGAATTTTTAATTAAAAAATTAACATTGTTTTTTTTAGACTTAATGCTGCTAGTGCATACATAGTAGACTACAGTATAGTGTAAAATAATTTTTATAGGCACTAGCAAACAAAAAAACTCGAGACTCACTATATGAAATATTACTTTAATGTGGTGGTCTAGAACCAAATTTGCAAGCATTTCCTAGGTGTGTCCATACTTGCAGAAACAGAACAGAATTATAAATCTAAGTGATATTAATCCTTTTTAAACTAAAACTGTTCCTTAGTCTTTCTCCATCTTTCCTAGCCTTGCTAGTTATTTTTTAGGATGTTCTTCAGTTAAAAGTTGTCCAATGTATTCCCATTATTAGATTCAGGTTATGCATGGTAAAATGAATAATACCACAGGCATGTACTGGTGGAGTAGTGTTGGGTCAATTGCCTCCAAAGGATCAAGCCACATACCCCTGGGGTCAAGTCCAGGCCCCAGGTGGAAGCAACCAGTGTGAACAATTAAATAAATTTTTGAAAAAAGGAATATCACAGAAATTTTATTTTACATTCCATGTATTATATCAGGAGGTACATGCTGTTGATTACTTGCTCTATGACTAAATATTGGGTTATGATGGTATCTGCAGGGTCTTCCACAAAAAGTTACTGTTTTACCGACTGCAAATGATAAACATCTAGGAGAGTGATACATTGTTTGGCCACTCATTTTAAGAGCCATTGATGACTTTTACCTGAAACAATTTTGCTGTGATGGCTATAAAATGATACTTTACTACTTCTGTCATTCTTTTACAATTATTAAGAGTTGCAATAAAGAGCTATACCTCATCCCCATTTCCTTTATTTATTCACTTGTTTATGTCAGTATAAAAGGGTGGGATTATTTTATTATATGCATTATAATTCATTATTTTAATTTTTTTATTGAAGGGATATCTCTCATAACACTATATAGATTTAAAACGTGCAACACTATAAACCAATGTCTGTGTATAGTACATTTAGTTTACCAATAGTCCAGTTCTATGCATCACCATTTAATTGCACCATTTTACATAATTTGGTCACTTTTCCCTTCTGGTGGCCACTAACTTGATTCTATAGACTAAAAGTTTTATTTTTGTTTGATTTTCTTAATTTGTCTGGTTTCACTTGAAATCATATATGAATGATATGATACAATGTATAATTCACTGTTTACTTAGTATGCTGTTATCATTTATTGTATATTCATCATAAAATATATTTAACTATAAAACATGTAATAGAATATACAGAATTTTTTTTATCTTTGTTACTCACGTTTTCCCAGATTTAGTCAGTAAGACCTCCTCCAACACTGTTCCTGTCTTTTAGACATGTTTCCATATTCTTTTAAACATCCTTGCTAATTTTTAGCATTACAGGATACTTCCAAGTTCATCTAGTACATTCCCTGTCTCACCTTGAAATCAGTCATTTTTCCAAGAAGCATCAAGTCCTTTTACTGAAAAATGGTATTTAAGAAATAAGATCTGGCCACATGCCCTGGTGGAGTAGGGATTGGGCACAGTCCACGTACATCCAAGGTCCTGGGTTCACGTCCCAGGACCAGCAAGAACAACCAAGATGAACAACTATATAAAAAGAAATAAATAAAACCTTAAACAAAAAAAATGAAAGGGAAGATCTGGTGCCAGATGTGTTTACTGGTGCTTGGTCCTCTTAATATTTGCTATGCTTGTTGGTTGCTAGAAGATTCTTCTAGGAAATATGTGTTCATATAACACACATCTATACTAGTATTAATATCTACAGGGAAATAGAGATGGATATGAATACTGTGTGTGTGTGTGTGTGTGTGTGTGTGTGTGTGTATGTTCAAGAACATGAGCTCAGAATTATACCTCCAATTCCAATCTGACACTACAGGGATTATTCTAACCTTTTCCCTGATATTATCTGTAACTTTCCTCTCCTAAATTTAAAAAAAAAACAAACCCTAGCACTAATGATAAGATAGCTATCCATAATAGTCTAGCGTTATCCATAATATATTTCTTTATTTTCTCAATATTATAATAAGCACAAATTAGTTTCCAAATTTCTAACCCCCACCTCTTTGAAAACAAATCTAATAAAGTGAGTATACGTGTTTTCACTTCATTAGCCTTAGAACATACACTCAAAATACTGTGTCCCAAGGTTAAGTTAGTTCTATTTGCCCACCATCCCTAACACCCTTTAAGTGTTATGTTATTTATATGTAATGTAGTTTAATTCTTTTATTTGTTTGCATCCATTCTGGTTCTCGCCTTCCTTGTTTAATATACAAAAATTAATGTGGCTCTAAAAATCATAATCACAAAAAAGTAGAAAACTGTCACTCTTATTCCCATTCACTATTCCCTTACAGCCCAGCTCTATCTTTTCCACTTGCATGATCATCTCTAAATAAGTTATTTCAATGGCTTCTAGTTTACCATGTCCTCTGTTTTTCTCTTCATAATTGAGCAGATAAGTTAATGTTTTCACACTTTCTTTCTATATAATGGTGGAATTCTATAAATGCTCTTTTATATTTTGTAATATGTTTTGGAAATCATTCCATGTCAGATTATAATTATAATTTTCAACATTTTGACAGGTTAGAATTGTCATCTTAATATGGGTTTATCTATTATTTTATTTTAAAATATTTATAGTATAATTAGTATACAAAAATGTGTAGATACTTAATGTATATCTTTGGTAACTTTGAATACAGGCATACACTGGTGAAACCATTACCACAACCAAGGTAATACTTGTAAAATACCATGAAAATTTCTTTGTGTCCCTTTGCATTTTTGTTTATTTGTTGTAGTAATAAGCCTTAACATGGTATCATCTTAACAAATTTTCAATTTGCACAATACACTATTGTTGCCTACAGACGGGGCTCCACAGCAGATCTCTAAAAACAATTCATCTTGCATTACTGAAACTTTATACCAACTGAATAACAATATCTCATTGTCCCATAATATAGCTTTAATTTGTATTATTTACCTAACCTACTTCTAGTCTGCCCAAGATTAAATTTGCCATCCTGCTGATAAAAAAGTAAACTTTATGAAATAAAAGTTTTTAAGGACAGTAATCTTTTAGAGACAGGAAACAAATAACTGAGTCCTACTATTGTCCCAGCTTATTGCCTGAAAAGAGTTTCCAGGCTATAGCACAGGGAGAAAGGACATAGGCAAAGCATGGTTATTATACTAAATTGAAGAGATAGATCTGAAAGCTCAGGGAGACTAGATTTCACAAGACAGCATACTGGTGAATAAGAGAAATGCACAAAGAAAAATCTAGATATCTGCAGAGAATCACATGATTATTTATTAGGTACTGACTGGTGGATTCACGTGATAAAAGTACATGAATTCAGGAAAAGAACCACTTGAAAGGATTAGAGGGAACAATCTCAGTAACTTACAAAGGACTTGGAACAGTTCCTACTGTCACTAGACAAAGTAGAAATTATTATAATTAATGGGGCATCATGTAGAGTGTCAGAAAAGTTTTGCCTCAGTTGTGAGGAGTTGTGGGGTAAAATTAGCACTAGATTAAAAGATGCCCTAGCCTTATTAACAATATTATAAAATAAGAACCTAAAGGATCAAAATATTTCCAATTAACAACATCCCAGAACAAAGCACAAGAATGTGCAAAAAAAAGTTCATGAAGGTAATATCACTATGTTAATTATCCAAAAAAAAAAAAAAAAGACAATAAATATCCAATGAAACAAAAATATATGACCCTAATTAGGAGGAAATCTATCAAAGAACTGAACTAAAATTGACATAGTTGTTGAAGTTAGTAGAAAAGGATATTAAAACAGTTATTAAAACTATGTTCTACATGTTCAATAAGCTAGTAGAAATATTGAAAAGGTTAAATATACAAGGAAAAATATAAAAACAACGACATCAAACTTACAGAGATAAGAATGTCTGAAATAAAAAATAAATGAAAAATAAAAATGCTGATGAGAACACAAACTCTGGTGGTGGGTATGGCATGATCTGCACATTAGCATGAGTTGTGAATTTATTATCCTGAAAATCATATGGTAATGTAAACAAAAGAAACAATAAAATAACTTTTTAAACACATATTATAGGATGAGATTAAATGTCGTAGAGAAAATTTAAACACTTCAGAGGAAAAAAATAGTTACTTTTGTGACAAAGCAATAGAACCTATATTAAAACACAAAACCGAAATGACAAGGGACAACTGAATATAGAAAGGTGTGCCATAAGTTAACATCAAAATGCCAAATATCTAGCTATCTAGACTCCCCAAAGATAAAGCATGGAAAGAATATTAAAAATACAATGACTGAAATGTTTCCACATTTGATGAAAACTATAAACGTACAGATTCAAGAAGCCCAATGAACACCAAGGACAAGAAATATGAAGAAAAATACACCAAGGCACATGACAATTAAATTATTTGAAACCATAATTAAATTATTTGAAATTATAAAGACAAATCTAAAAAGCAGCCAAATCTAAACAACATACAATGTGTTGAGTAATAAAAATATTAAAACAGTTAATACCTCATTGAAAATAGTGTAGTACAATAAGACAGTTGTGTGACATTTTTACAGTGCTAAAGAAAAAAAATATGTATATATCTTAAAAGTAGACCATTATTAGTTAAAATGTATACTATTAAACTCTAAAGCAATCTCTAAAATAATGTAACAAGGTTATAACTAATAAGACAACAAAAGATAAATGGAATTATAAAAAAGTAAAAAGGAGAAAGTATCAAATAATAGATGGCACTTATAGAAAAAAGGAGCAATTAAAAATTAGAGACTATGAGATTAGAAGAAAAAGCAAACCCCTAATAGATGCTACCTATAATTACTTATATTACTTAAAATATAAAAGACAGATACAAGTAGACTAAGAGTTAAAAAATGTAGTATATATATGATAAGATAGAATATGACAGGGGACACAGCATAAAAATAAATGAAAATTAAAAATGTGTTTGCACCTGACAATGGAACTTTACAATAACATGAAGGACAAACTGATAGAATTACAAGAAACAACAGACAAATTCACAATTGGAGTAAGAAATTTCAATACCCATTTCTCAACAAATGATGTTGTATCTATTCAATAATCAACAATTTCAACTCTTCGAAGGTTTAAGAATCATCTTCACCTTTCTATGTTTTTTTTTAAAGTATCTATCTTTATCTTTTATCCTCTGTTCTATCTGGTTTTTGGCTTATTTTCCCCTCAGATTTCTAGAGTTCTGTATACAATCAGAGGTATTTGGTTTTTTTCTTTAAGTGAAAACAGTTTCTCCTAATTTGTCAGTTTGTCTTTTGGTTTTATTTGTGGTCTTTGTAGACATGCACTATTTTAGGTATTTCACTCCGGCACTCATGATCTCTGTATCTTGAGTTATTATATTCTTCCCTTAAACTGAGCTTCAAAAGGAATTCATCTATGTTTTCTTACATTATATAGCTTCATTTTATAACCCTGAGAGCTCTGATCCATTAGGAGCTTATTCTTTTATATGGTATTAAGTATAGATACGTTAATTTTTTTTCAAATGGCTACCCAACTGTACCAGCACCATATATTTTTAAAAATTTATCTACCTTCCAGGGATTGAAATTGCTAATTTCATTATAACCTCAACTTCCATAAATGTTTCATTTTGTTTATGAACTTTAAATTCTATTCTACTGGTCTATTTATTCATTTACTAAGAAGAATTAATTAGAGAGTCTGTAGCTTATTTTCAGTACTTATTAAAGCTACTCCACCAACACACATCCTTGTAGTTTAAAAAAAAATATTCCTGGCTATCGCTGCAGAAATGTTTGTCCATATGAACTTTAATATCAACTTGTGTCATACCATTATTAAAATTTGTAAGTATTCAGAATGTGATAAATTTAAAAATTAACTTATGAAGAACTGACCTATTTACTATGTTTAGTTATCTGAACCATCAAAAGAGGATTTATTTGCATTTGTTCAGGTATATTTTTTGTGTTTTCTTTTTTAATATAATCTATAATATCTGAAAAGTTTAATAAAAAGAATATATAAAGGGCTCCTAAAACTCAACAACAATATGCCAAGTCAATTTTAAAATGAGGAAAGGACTTGAATAGACATTTCTCCAGAGAAGCTCTACAAGTGGTCAATATGCACATGAAAAGATGCTCAACATCATTAATTAGGGAAATTCAGATCAAAATCACAAAGAGCTATCACTTCATATGACAATGACTAACAGAAAATAAAGAAAAACAATTGTTTGCAAGATCTAAAGAAATTGGAAGTCTTATAGATTGCTGGTATAAAGGTAAATTGGTGTATCAGTTTAGCAAATCCTCAGATAGATAAACATGTCATTATTCTATGACTCAACAATTACATTCCTAGGAATACACTAAAAAAAAATGGAAAAAATAGACATTGGTATACCAACGTTCATTGCAATGTTGCAAACATTATTCACAATACCTGCAAGGTAAAAACAACAGCAATACAAGTGTCCAACAACAGATGAATGTGAATGGATAAATAAAATATAAGGCATATATACAAACCTACACACACACATGGAATATATACAATTGAACATTATGTGACTATAAAATGAAGTTCTGATACATATTACAATATGGATAAACTTTGAAAACAGTATGCTAGGTGAAATAAGTCAAACACAAAGGGCAAAAATTGCATAATTCCACTTAAATGAAATATCCACAATAGTAAATTCACAAAGACAGGAATATATTAGAGTTTATCAGGATATAGGAGGAGGACAAAATGGTAAATTATTATTCAATGGCCATAGAATTTCTGTCCAGAGTAATGAAAAAGTTTGGGAAATACATAGTGGTGATGCTTGGGTAAACCTGTGAGTATAATTAATGCCACTGAGTTAAACACCTAAAATAGCTGAAATGACAGTTTTTCTATATAGATAGATATTTTACCACTATAAAAAAGAATCCCAATTATTATTTTTTAGTATTTTATCAGTAATTTATATTAAATTGTGTGGAACGTTCTTCAGCATCTACATGGGGATAATTCTATTATTTTGTTCTTTATATTCATTAATAGAGTTTTTCTATTGTGGAAATCCCTCATGGTAAACCAAGCTTGCAATCCTGGCATAATTCCCACTTGCTCATGGCATACTCTGTTCTTAACATGGTTTTTTTTTATTACATTTGCTAACTTTTTATTTTGTAGTCTTCCATTAGTACTTATAAATGAAGTTGGTATTTAATTTACTTACACAATACTGCATCTGTCTAGATATATATACTTCATACAAATAATTACGGAGTTTTCTCCATTTCTAGTGCTCTGGACTGATTTATGGAGCACCGGTACTACCTGGTGTTGGAAGCTATGGTAGAATTCCTCTGTAAAACCTCCTGAGTCTAGTACATTTTGTAGCATAATTCCTTGATAACTTTCTCTTTTTTTTCTATAGAAATCAATCTCTTTAAGTTTTCTATCATTAATGAGGTAATTTTTGCTGCTTGTATTTTTCTAGGAAAGTATCCATATTACCTAGGTATACAAACTTATATACATACAAGCATGAAGAGTGGCCATAACTGATTTTTATAATTTCTTCTATTTTAGTTATCATTTGCCTTTGTCATTCTATATTTTGTGTATTTGTACATTTGTCTTCTTTTGCTGATTTGGTTAGTAGTTTGTATTTTTATAATTTTTAAATAATATTTTATTTACTAATTGAGTTCATTTTTTCATTCTATGCCTTATTAATTTCTACTTTTATCTTATTGTTTTCTTTGGTTTACTGCTTGTTTTTTTCCTAGTTTTTTCTCAGTTTAGAATTTAATTCACTTATTTTCATATTTAAATTTTACTGATAAAATGAAATACATTGATCACCTCTCATCGACACTTTAAATGTATTCTTCAGAATTTAAAATGTCATATTTTCTTATCTCTTTTTTCAATAGTCTGTAATAGTTATGTTTTATTTCCCCTTTTGAAATGGAACTGCTTAATAGAAGTATCCTTTTTATCAATTTCCAGATTTAACAGTCACTGATTTTTAATTTGAGTAATAATCTTAGCTTCTTTATTTTTCTTAAGATCACAGCTTTCATTGAAAAGAAGATATAAGCTATAAATTATCTAAAGACTCTTCTAAAATAGTAGAAGCTGCTTTTAAGAATTAGAAACTAAAGAAAAGGAGGAAAGTTGATCACGTATACGCTTCACCAATAATTACTACCTCTGAACATTTTTAGTTTCTGTACTATAAAATCCTTAATATATACTGAATTTGACAACCTAACCAAAATAGTACAAACTATTCTCAAACAGAATACATAAACACACACACAAATACACACACATACACACAAACATGTTTCTGTTTCAACAGAGTTTAAATCCTCTTTTTTCCTTTATAAGGCAATTTCACAATCTCTAGCAAATTAATGTAACTATGTGATTTGGTCATTATTTTAAATTAGTCAATATTTTGTGTAGCAATTACTTTATTAGTGGAATATGTAATGATTTTAAACCTTGATGGTAAATATTTTCAGAGAATATTCCCACAATATAAATTTAAGTTTTTTTTTTTAATAATTGAAATATATTTAACCTATAAACATACAGAAGAATTTCTCAGGATTTTATATCACTTCTGTCCTCTCAAGACCTGTCAACCTTTCTCATAATTCCACCCAAAAAAGTGTTATTATGGGTAGCAAAGTCCCTAAAGAAGATGCTGGCATTAAGATATGCAAAATAAAACTCATGACTTAATGATCAAATCCCTTCTCATAGTTTAAGTAAAAATGTTTCTTGCAAACAGACAAATAAACTGGTTTATACTTGCCCATCAGAATTAAGAGGACAAGATTTCTGATTCTGAAAGCATATCAAGACTAGCTCACATTTTCTCTCCCACAATTACTAATTAAATGAGCAAAACTAATTAAAATAACAAAGAAAAATCAGCAGCAACAAAACAAGAAGTGAAATAACTAAATGTAATAAGCCTTTAAAACTGCCAACCAAGGAAAGTAACATTACATGTGGAGTCAGCAAAATGCTAAGAATTATCAATATTGCCAAAATAGAGAAATAAGAAAACTGAATGAGTTTTCTTATCTTTCATCTTCCACCTGATGTGTAGTAGAAAAGGAAAGTAGGAGAAATGGATAAAATAGAAAAAGTAAACAAGAGGGTGATTTCTGTCTGACAGAGTGTTAAGATATCAGGCCAACATAACAAATTTGGAGAATGACCCAAAAAGTATCCTCCTTAATGAATGGCAAACCATCATCCCATTCCCAGTTAGGTGGATTGAATTATGATGTTAGGTAAATCATGGAATCTCAGATAGACAGTTCAACCTAAAGTAAATGCTACTTGTGGCCTCAACTGAGCTCTCCCCACTTTTATCCCACTGTCTTCACTCTAGAAAAAAATTCTCAGCCTTTCAAAAAGAAAAAGCCAAGAACCAACAAAAGGGAGATATATATATATATATATATATAATAGACTGGAGCAAAAAAAAGCATGACCAATAAAAATATTATGCCAAGGAAATATGTCGTTCACACCAAAAGATGAAAGACAGATTCAGTTGTGAAAGAACTTTAGGAATACTATGCCCCTAAGCCCTCCTTGCGGATGGGAACAAAGCTTCTCAACAATGAAATTCATCCAATTAAAAGAAAAAGTAAAATAAAGAAAAAAGAGAAGGTGTGGTAGAAGAACTAGTAGATGACTTTATTCATATACGTATATACTAAGCAACTATGGTAATTATGGCCACAAAAAAGAACATAAATGTTATAAATCTAGACAATGCAAAAGTAGTAAAATAAAAAATCAGAACAGGTAGTAGAGATTTGGGAAAAAAATGTAACAGTATATAATGCCCTTATCTTTCTAAGCAGGAGGTTAACTCTTTCTTTTAAAAATAAATACCTACCATTTAAAAAGAAAACATAAAACTCTTAATTCTTCAGAATGCCCCCTCCCCTTGCCATTTTTAAACCTAAGAGGAATGAATCCTTTAGCAAATAGTGTCTCTAATGCTGAAAATAAACATTTATTTGAGATTCAGCAAATCCTTCAAATTCTAGTTCAGTTTCTACTCTGTTGATTAGAATCAAGTAAAATAAAATGTATCTATTCCTATTTACCACAGCATCTGTAATATACCATTTTTACAAAAACGTTTCCACCTGTTCATTCATCCGCCATCCATTCATTAGTCTATTTGCATAAATGCATAAGAATCTTATCCAGCTAACATTAATTATAGCAATGTCTAAGCAGTGGCATTAATCTTTCTATTTTTTTATTTTTATGTTTTCCTTCACTAATTTCCTCAAAGGAATACATGGTGGAAGAGTTGAACTTTTAGTGGTAATCTTACTCTAGCCTCTACAGTTATTAATATATAATGATGCCTACTTAAAACTTTCAAATTTTTATAATGCAATATTACTAAAGATTATTTTTAAAGTGTATTTTAATAAAATAATAGAATTTTTTTCTTTTAAAAACTGAAGCAAATATGTCAAGAGATTAACCATATAAAATTCTGAGTGATACAAATATAAACAAATATTGCTTTTGTGCACTGTTCTTAAAGTATTTAATTTTAAAACAATAATATTAAAGGTGCTATATTCATCTTGCTGCAGGAAATTGACATTAATCCTTAGCCAGTAAGGTGATACTATACAGGTCACAAGCAGATCTCTTTATTCTTAAAGTCAATCCATGGACAATAGGCCAATATCAACTTGGTCACCGTCCTTAGATCAATTATTAGAACTTTCAGCTCTTATGAACAAATTAACAGCTTCTATTTTCTTCTGGCATGGAAATGCAAAGGTGTAATAGGAGACTAGCCAAGGCATACTTGAAAGCAATACCTCTCAGTTTTAAAATATTCCTATTATTTCAAAAAATAAATATAAGGGAAAACAGAAAACTAATGAACACAGACTAGCAAAAACTTGACAATACTAGAGTCTAAGTAATGGGTACAGAAGGATTCATTGTACCATTCTCTTTTTGTCTACTTAAAAATCTTTTATGTTACATATTCTTAAAACTCTAATATATTACACAAAGTAAGGATTCTTTACAATTACTGAGTCCATCCTTAAAACAAAACGCCTCTTCCTTCAGAGGACAGGAGGGGTGGTAACCTACCCAAAGATAGTGTCTGAGGTTATTTACTATGGTATGAGGAGGGCCAAGACAGTGCATTAAATGATTTCAAGTGATGACAAAAAGCTATCAAATTTTCAAAGAATGCAAAATACATACTTGGTGTCTTATAAATGGTAAAAATACAAATAGATTCATATTCTACTTCAGGCATATTTGTAGCCTTTTAATAGACTTTCATTATCTTTCTACCTATAGTGGCAATAATAACAGCTATTGAGAGTACTTCATATGATACTACTTAATAAAATATGCTATACATTAAACTAAGTGTTTTAAATGCAAGAACCCCATTGATATTTGAAGATCTGTGGATGGGGCCATAGAAATTGAGAAAATTGAGCTAATATGTAGTAGAAACTGGATCCTACACCAGGCAATCTGAGTCCAGAACCTGTGTTCTTAACTATTAGATTGATCTCTACAAAATTTATTCTACTATTTTCTGTAAATGTACTAAAAATTCTCTCTGAAAAGACACAAAAATGTGATTGTTCACTCAGCAAAGTTAGAGATTCATCCCTAAAAGGAGTAAGATTAAATCATAAGACCTAAGTAAGAATTGCAACCTTACAACAAACTGCTGTGGGTGTTCAGGAACGAGAGAGAGGAGAAAGGAGAGAAGAGTCAGAGGAGGAGAGAAGAGACAGAGGAGGGGAGAGAGAGAGAGAGAGAGAGAGAGAGAGAGAGAGAGAGAGAGAGAGAGAGAGAGAGAGAGAGAGAGAGAGAGAGAGAGAGAGAGAGAGAGAGAGAGAGAGAGAACCTGCTAGTATGCTATGTTCTTCTGGAAAAGATTTTGTTACCTTGATTCAAAAACAGAAAAAGAAGTACACAAGAACTAACACTCCATCAGACACCATCTCTTCTCCAGCTCTTAGAATTTAAGGCAGCCATGACCACTTTTATAATAAAGGGAAAGTCAAAAGAAATGTAGGGAACCAGGTCAAGTCCTAACATTGCTGACCTCCCATACCAGAAAGAACGTATATCAGGACTTCTTGCTAATGTGAAAAAGTTACACACCTATTTCGTTAAGATAAGGTGTTTTGGGTATTAGTTTTATTTTGTTGTTGGTAGTTTCAGCCTGAAGCATTCCTAAGTGATGTCTCACCAGTTAATAGTTATACTACCTAAAGCATAACTGAGTCTCATTTTCCTCATTTGCTACACAGACAAAATGAGTTAGTATTTGAGTAACAGTTTGCTCAATAAGGGAGTTGCTAAGTAAGATATAATTTAATCTGAGCTATAAATGTTATTCATGCCTAACATTGAAGAATAATACTTTAGTGGGAGAAGGTAAATGTTAATCACTGTCAGCGCAGAATCCTAGCTCTTAGTCAAGGTACCCTAGTGGTGGGAGAGAACTATGTGCTATGAACTGAACTGTGCTCTCCCCGAAATTCATACGCTGAAGTCTTAATTCCCAGTATTATGGTATTAGTAGATAGCAGCTTTGTGAGTTAATTAGGTTTAGATGAGGTCATAAGTTAGGGTCCTAATGGCGAAATTAGTGTTCTTATAAGAAGAGCTATCGGAGCTCACATTCATTATCTCTCCTCTCTCTCTCTCTCTCTCTTTCTCTCCTCTCTCTCTCTCTCTCTCTCTCTCTCTCTCTCTCTCTCTCTCTCTCTCTCTCTCTCTCTTTCTCTCTCTCTCTCTAAAGGAAGGCAGCAGGCAGGAAGGAAGAGAGAGGAGGGAGAAGTACCCATTTGTTTAGTTGTTCATTTTAGCACACACACACACACACACACAAACACATACACACACACACACACACACACACACACACACACACACACACAATGGCCCTAGGCTGTGCACCTGGGTTTTTGAACAGTATGTGGATTGCTCCCCAGGCATGGGATTAACACTTGAGCCACCAGGGCATGTTAACTCTCTGTCTGTTTTTCTCTTCTCTCTTTCTCTTTCCACTTAACTCCCATCTCCTGCCCATAGCATGTAAGGACCCAGTGATAAGGTGGACATCTGCAAGCTAAGAAGAGCCCTCTCAACATGAACTCAATTGACTGGTATCTGGATCTTGAATTTCCCATACCCATGAATTTTGAGAAATGAATTTGCTGTTTAAGCCTTCCAGTATATTGTTATAAAAGCTAGAGCTGACCAAGGTACTATATAAACTGCATCTTCTACCCACAAAGAGACCAATAGAACAGAAGGAAAAAAATCCACTGCTTTAAAGTCTGACATCGTTGATAAATACTTAAGAAAAGATTAATTCTCTCCCTAAACTACCTACCTTCATCCTACAGCAGTAACTGACTCAAAGTCTCCAAACATTATTTAGGAAATACCACATTTATCTTCTTTTCCTCCTCTGCTGTAGGAATGAGGAATATGAAACCTTACTTTAGTGAAATGAAACAAATAAAATACAAATCCCAATAAAATTAACAGGAGACAGGACTGTGTGGTAAAGGGCATGAGAACTCAGCTGGTGTGTGTGGTGTGAAATCTAGAATAAATGCAATTTCAGTATCCTAAAATGCATACGACATTGTGAACGAAAGAAATAATACTACTATTTTTAAAAAAGAAACCATACCTTAAAGTAAATTTTCATTATAGCTTATTATATAGCACGATAAATTATCACATTAGGTTTGGACTTAATTAACATGGTTTCAAATCCAGGTTCTATTAATTATTAACTTTTTGATTTTGATTAAGTTAATTTTTATTTTCATCATTTGCAAAGTAAGGACAATAATAGTTGATTAAATGAGGTCATATATGAAAATCATTGCCTAGTACGACAGAAAGTACTTGATTTTTATATCAGGGTTGAAAATAAAAGTCATAATGATGGAATCAAGGATGAGCAGTCAGGGAAAATTTTTACTCAGATCTGACTAAATTTTAAGTAACCTCACCTCTCTCACCCCAACCATTTCAGAGGAAAGATGGATAAATCCCTTTTTGTACTACTCTTTAGCCTTGCTTATGTTAAAAAATGTTAAAGAATGAAAAAAATGTTTCAACAAAAAAAATATACAGTTTATTCCAAAAACCATCTATTTAAATATACCCCCAAAGAAATCTAATTATTACCTACCTGAGAGTTTTCAAGTTATAAAACAAATAATGTATCAAATATCTCAACAAGACATAATTGCCTAATGAGTTTATTATCCAATAAACACTACCATAATTATGACCTATGGTACAAACATAAAACAATACAATCTACTTTCTTCCCACAAATACACACTCCCTCTGATCAAAATTATACTGTTGAAGATATTACTCAGAGTACATAGCTCAAGCTATCTAACAAGCCTTAACTTGCACCTGCACATGGTCGGTGCATGCTCCTCTTCCAGGTAAAAAAGTAAGTCAAACGCAGATCAGACGTCCGAGAGCACCACCACCAAATTTAGAGTTTAAAGGGAGGGAAAAGGGAGTAGGGGTTAGATAATGGAGATGGTGCAGGTATCATGTTTTAACCAAAAAACTTAGACATGGATGAAGATCAAAATCGCTTTACTTTAGATTCAAGTCCTAAATGACAGTAAATTCTTACATGTCCTAAAGTGAGATTAGAAAACAGGCTTCCATTTGACCAGGAAGAGAAAATTCAGAGGGTTCAAACAGAAAACACTAGTTGAATAAGACTTCTTGTTCTTATATGAACAGGTTTGAAGGGTAAACGAGGAGTCAGCCCTTTAGAGAAATAAAAGCACAAGAATACTAAGGTGAACTGAGCCCAAAAAAACCTATGCGAATGTCGTTTATTTTCTTTTAGTTCTTTCAATAATGAAATTTCAGAACTCATAATTCTTGCACTAGGATACTATAGTTGTTACATTATCATCTTTCACTATGAGTTTTATTTCAGTAACAATGACAATGCTCTGCTATTAAAACATCAGAGTTGACACACCCTATATGTCACAAAGGAAACTAGAGAAAAACAAGTCCAAAGGCCAAAAACAGGATACTGTAAACTCAGATCTAAAGTGATACGAAGTTTGCTTTTGCATTATTTCAACTTTTATATAATGTTTTAATTTAATCACATAAAATACTCATCAATTTTGAGCAATTTACAGAGGGTCAGTCATCTCTTCCAATTTTTAGGTTATATTTTGAAAATAATATTATTTTATGACAATTTTATATGATTATTTCTAAAGAGCCATTTTGGTTATATTCTGTCCTACACTAAATGCTACAGCATATATTTGAATTATCTTCATTATTACAATGCTGGTTACCTATTCCTTTAATTGGTGTTTCTCACCTAACTGCAAGCTTGGGCTCCTCAGAGAATCAGATGAAAACTTACATTTTTTAATTAACAGTAGTTCAAATAAGACATACTATGTCAATAGTCTGAATGTTGCTTACAAATTGCGCAATTTCACTATTATGAATAAAATACCTTCGAAAACAATTTCACATTTTTTGATTTAACCTTTGAAAACCAGTAATGTTTTCCTAATTTATGAAGTTGAAAATGCCAGTTTAGTTAATACATATTTTATGCATCATAGTTTATCTCTGAATAATGCAATTCTATACTACTGAGGCATACCAACTCTTGAAAAAAAATCTACATTCTGTTGCCATATCCAGATTTTGTCTTAAATTAAATCAGAAAAGGGAGGGGACATTTTCAAAATGACCCAAAACTTCAATCTCCCCATGTTTTTTGGATACATTGTTGATTTCTTTTTATATTAAAGCAAACAACAAAATCAATCAAGGAGGAGCCCCAACTTGATCAAAATAGAACACTTTCTTTCTGAATGTTTGATTCCAGTGGTTGTATTGGCCAAACCATGGACATTTGTCTACGTTTTAAGTGTTTGTGCAAGCATTAGAGAGGTCTTTGAGATGACAGTATTGTCAAAAATGCAGATAAAGTAATTTTGATGCCAAAAATGGTATCGAATTAGTTTTCCCCACAAAAATTTTGGATTTGGTCCTTGACTTATTAAAAACAGAGACCTTTGTAAAAGGAGAAACACTCAAATGAGTTAGCCCACCAAAATGCTAAGATAAAACAGAAAGTTATGATACTTTATTTGAACTGATTTTTTTATGGGAACCGTATGTATGACTTTCACTTTCTAGAAAGTGGTTTTCTCTTGAACACACATCAGAACCATTCATCATAATATAATTGCAAGTTGTCAGTCAGGGCCGCACCCTTCGCTTTGTGGCAAACCGCCAACACATCTGTCAGAAGCACTCATACGCTTCCGTGTGTTATTGTAATCCTCTACAAAGAGAACAAGCCCATTCACCGATTTCACATTTTCCAAACGAAACAATGACTTGCTTAAAACCCAGTCCAAATGAAATTGTTGTTTCCCTATAGACTGTGCACGACTTTCTCACCCAGTGACTGATCGTGCCAGTAACTAAGAGATCATCTTATACACAGTTTATATCTTTATGCACTAGATAGTATTTTAAAAAACAAGGAGCAGTGTCTATTTGTATGGTTTTGTGTGTAAATATGCAACATGCATATATTCATAATTGCTCAACAGAAAGAATGCAATAACATACTATTTAAATAAATTCTTGTTCTTAACTGTCTTCTTTCTGTCATACAAACACTACATATTGACAGAAACCAAAACCATTTTTAGTAAAAACAAAATGTGCTGGCATTACAGCAGGTCAGTTATCATTGATTTAAATCATCCTCACAATCTGAAAGAATCAACTCTTAACAGAGTAGCATGGCAAAAAGGGGGAAAATGAATTCCTGTAAAATATCAAGTTATTTTATTCATTCTGTACGTGACTGCCCAAACAAGTCTCCAAGTATCAGGATAAGTGTAAACACTTTAACACCAACAGAATAAACCTCTTATGAAAAAAATTTAGATACAAGGTGCCAAATGTTCACAAGTCATAACTTTCTAAAATGCTTTTTGGTTGTGTGTTCCACTAATAACTTGCCTGCATATTGGTATATTCTCCTCTCTCTGTCTCTCTCTCTCTCCCTTCCTGCCCTCTATTTCTTCCCCCACTTTATACAACAGAAGCCAGAACTACTATGTCAAATAATTTTTATGTTTACTTATGTGAGGATCTGAGTGAAAATACAAAATTTAAGGTTTTTAAAATGATGAAAGTGATAGAAAATTCCAAATCCTGTAAAACTTTATCTGCTCCCAGTCATCAACTAAATAATGTATTCAATAGATGCTATGATAACTATAATAAACACACAGATTCCATACTTATATCTATTAATATCACACTTAAGTCATACAAGTATATTTCAATACTTTATCTTATTTATTCTTTACTTAAGAAGTCATTAAAAGTTATCAGGGCAGTGATAATAACATCCCACTATTACAAAAATACCTCATATCTACAGCTTTCACTGAGGTGAAGAGATACAAATAACTCTTAGAGAATCTGATAAAATAATAAGTGTCTGCTTTTGATAAAATGATGATAGGATCATGTTTCCAGTCTTTTGGTAAACATAGGTTTTCTATAAAGAAAGATTTATTTTTAAATATGTTTACAAGTTTAACTAATAAAACATTACATGTGAAATGATGTGGAGTGGTGATTTACATAAGATTTTCTTCAATACAGAGACACTCTTAAATAGGTCAGCTATAACTCTTTTTTGATACCCTTATTTTAAAACGACTGCTCAAATAAGAGTTTTCCAATATAAAGACATTCCATTAACAATTTTGAATACAAAAATGTTATCTTTATCAAAATTTATCACCAGTATGATTGTTTACTTAGAGACTATTTCAATGCACAGTGTTTTAAGAAAGGAGAAACTGGGCAGTCAAAGCAACAAAAGCAACTCCTCAGAAACTATCTTCTCTAGACACTCTGAAATGTATCTAATGTTAGAGAAAATGTTTGAATCTATAACATAAATCTGTAATTAAGAGGCAAGAGTGATTTTAAAATAACTTTAATAGCTACTTGCTTTGTGATAAAATCCAATTCTTAAAAATAATGTGTATTATTCATCTTTGAACCCAATCTATATAAGATGTGGAAACTATTCTGGTTGGAGACCACAAGCAAGAGGACAACTAATATTTTTTAAATTAGAAGTTAAAAAAACACATTTCTAAGTCAGAATTTTAGATCCTGAGCAGTTTTCAAATCTATTTCTAATTTTTTTTAATATGGAAATAATATGTGATTGTGGACTTCCTTTGCATTGTTACTTAGATCATAAGGGGAGGGAAAAGTGTCTATTTGGGAATTACTTAAATAAAAATCAGGTCAAATACCAATTGTCAAATAATGTGTACATTAAAAAACTATACATTTTGATGCCTTTCTTCTTTATTAGGTATTAAAATTAGTATTCTCACTACTAAACTCTGATTATGCACAAACACATATATATTTACCTAATACTTTGCAAAATAATGACATGACTCTAAATCATCCATCTCAAAAACAAATGAAGATTTGTTGGTTCTATTAGTGTTAGCAGTACAATAAAAATGAAAACTTCTATTTAAATACCACTCAGTTCATGTCAATTGAGTAGCAATATCCAAATCAAATTTCAGGTGCAGATGACTCAAATAGTATTGGTGCAAGAAAGAAGCAACTTTTATTACTTAGAGAGAGCTTATAAACAAGAAAATGTGGCAACTCATTCTTTCAGATTATTTGATTAAAATAGTAAAATAAAGGTATAACATAAAAACATTGCATGAAATTCTTAAATGACTGCATAACAATAAGTAGATGATTTTGCATAAAGTAATTATGCTTAAAAATTAAAACAATTATTTTAAATAGGGTACCTCTATATCAAAGATGATTTTCTCTAAACCATAAATTACAATAGGGATAATAAGCATACACATGTACAAATGCACAACCCCAACAGAAGATCTTTTCTAAAAATACTGAAAAATAAATTGTCAGGTTTTATTTTAATTAAAACATGCTAAAACGCATTAAAAATCTCATTTATTTTGATATGCGATTAAGTTACATTTGCACAAGAAATCCTCTCAAGTAAATGACATAATCAAACCCATATTATCACAAGAATGATTATCTTTGTCATATTTTCTAGCATTATTTTGTTATGCCAAAAAGGAAACTCCATTCAATGGAAATAATGTTCTATAATTTATTTATTTTTAAAAACATTCTCCAGATCAATGTAATTCTCCTTTAAACAAAAATAGCTTAAAATAACTAAAATATATATGACATCTTGAAAGATAGATATGACTTGCTGAAAAATATAAAAGATGATCAAATTCAGATAATTATGCAGAGTTTCTAACGTTGATATGTAAAGAATGTGCTCACACTTAATCATGAGACGGAGTAGTTTTTTCTTCTTAGGCTAATATTTAACAAAAAAGCAGTGCTATTTTAAACTGTAAAATGTTAACTCCAGTTATCTAAGATTACAGCTACCCTCTCTCCCAAGTCTACCAATTGCCTCTGGTATCTATTGTAGAAGGAACCTGGTGTTCATGCTAATCAAATAATCTAATTAACAGAGTTACTATATTTATAGTACATGGGTTATTAATTTTCATAGAATTTAAGCTATTTGCTACTGAACATAATTTAGTTTTATATTGCTTCGGGAATAATTTTATAATTTGCAAGTGTCATTGTCAAATCAGTACACAAAAAAATCCACTAAAAGACTATCAAAATAAATAATATAACAACTAAAATTCATTGTAACTACAGATATAGAAATACTTTCAAACTTACACTCTTTTAAAATGTTTTTGCTCCCCTCTACTTTTTATTCTAACTTCCCTCCTTACCCATGCTTCCACAATCACCATCAGGTATGTATTCATCCCCTCCTATATCCTGAGGAGCAGGCTAGGTTCTGGAGAGAAAAAGCTGATTTAAACCAATAAGGTACCTGCCTTGGCTTAACTTCTGTTTCAGTGTGAAATAGAAGCACATAAGGTTAATATTGACATAGGTAAGAAGTACCATAGTAGAGGGAGTGCAGTTGCTCTGGAAGTCCCTGCGTGTCGATCTGCTCCCACAGCCACATCAAACCTGCCGGAAACTTCCCTTATAAGCCTCTTCTAGTCAAGATGCATTTTATTCTTATTTCTGTCTCACGTTCCTATCACTATGCTCATTTAATTTGTTGAACAATTTAATTACTTTTCAGTGATGATGCAACATGTCCTAAACTCGAAACACAATCTTACCTATTCATATATATGAAAATGAGCACATACCTAATATCTAGTGTACTTACAGAAACACATAACACACACCTAAATTCTAAATTACATAACAGATTCTAGTTTCTATGGAATAGACTATTTCAAAGTTTGGAAGGGGAGGGGCAGTCAAATGAAGCTAACTAGACCGTACAGATAAACCATACATTTCAGTTTTCTTTCATTAGGTATGATAAATAAATGACATTAAAATCTCAATTAACTGGACTATGATAAATACAACATGAAGTGGCTAGGTTTTTTACATAAACCAATAGAAGAGAATAATCATAGAAATAGGAAGAAAGCAAAAAAAGAAAAAAAATATCATCATGTTCCTCAATTTTCCAGTGTCTGGCACTGTATCTGACATAGAAAAGGAGTTCAATAAAAGCCTGTGAATGAATGAATGAATTAATGAATGACCAACCCACTCAACTGTCTATACATTCCATCAAGCTGTGTCATCTGATGAATATAAGAGCTCAAAGATATCTCTGCAATGTGGCCTGATCCTGAATCAATAAAAACTCAATTATATTATCTGCATTTATTTTCTATGGCAGAAAAATTACCTAAAATTTTTGCAAACACTTTCAATAGATTTGGAAACAAGTGTGCTTTCTGATGAATGTTAATAAATAATATCCACTTCTTCTATTTTTCACTGTCCAGTTTTCATAAGTACTCAAAATGTTGGTGTTGTATGCCTTATAAAATGGTAAGATTTATTATTCCAAGGTAAAACTACTCAGAAATTTAAGAAACTGAACCTTCTTGAAATATAACTCACTATGTATATTTTAAGTAAAATGAACTCTATTCATTATCTTACTTAGTACTTCTTAAGATTTCCTTCTCTAACAAGAAGATGCCTTTTACATATTTCCTGGATCCACTGTAATTTGCAGTATACTGTGCTAGATAAAATCATCTAGGAATGAATACCAGGATGAGTACAGCTTAGCCTTATGGCTAAGCAATGACAACAATGATAGTCTGATGGCATTTTATCAACTGTCAGTGAATTCCCAACAGCACACCTGACAGCAAGAACTTGTTATTATATACCAAGGGCAGGAAAATTCCAGGATAAGTTTATGAGCCAAAATGCAGGTCAAATGACCTTAACTAAGGAATTCTTAGCTTTAATATAATAATCAATATGATCAATGTGGCATTTATGGGTCACATAAATTGTTATGTATACTGCTTTCTTACTAAAAAAATGCAAACAAGCACATTCTGAAAAATTATAAAATACTGATCCTATTTCCTGTGCTTTGTCCTTTTAGCCCATCTTTCAATTAGTGCAACTTCGTGTTCATGCTTGCTACAAAGAATATAAATGAAAAAACATTAATATTTGTTAAATATTTGCAGCAGAAATTTTGATGTCTATTCTATTACGTTCATATGTTTGACACATTTCATAATTTACTTATTAAAATTATACTTTAATAAAGCTGAAATTGTTATTCCTATTAAAAAAGTGGGAGGATAGATGAAGTAAGAATAGCAAATATTGATAATTTTAGAAGCTAGATACTGGGTGCCTTTGAGTTTATTTTACTATCTTCTCTGTTCTTGTATAATTTTGGAAATTTTCTACAATAAAATATTTTTTACAAAAACGATTTTATAAAAAACACAATCAATAAATAAACATAGGAATAAAAAAAACTTTCTTGCTGTTATTGTTGATATAATTACACAAATGAATCCATAAAATATAAACTTGCTATTTAGAGGAAAGAAACATAATCTCTGCCTGTCTCTCTCTCTCTCTCTCTCTCTCTCTCTCTCTCTCTCTCTCTCTCACACACACACACACACACACACACACACACACACACACACACTCCTTTTAAACTTATTATTCATGTCCTAAAAGAGTCATCTCATACCTTGAAGAAAAAGTAACAAATAGTCAAATAAAACATAGGCCAATGAGTTTGCCCAGTATTAATCAGAAGAGCTTGTAATTCAAGTTAGCTCAAACAGAAAGCATCATTATACCCAACTATTCCACCTAAACACCAAGTTTATCTTGTTGATCAGCAGCATAGAAGAACAGGGAAAAAAACACTGAAATAGGTAAAAAGTAATGGAAATTTTCACTTCAACTTCCCATTTCCTAGCTATTGAACAAAATTAATTCTTAATTTTCTCACTTCTGGACTAGGGTAAGAATAATATCTGCCCTCCTTCACAATCAAAATTTTATGAAACTCAAAAAATGTAGTAAAAGTCCACTGCAAACTATAAATTAATTGTAAATGTAAAATTAGGTCATTATTAACCTAACAAACTCAGATCCCAGCGAATACCCTGGAGCACACATTTATATAAAACAAAATCATTTTACATTTGATCCCATGCATAGAAGCTCTGTAGGGGCTTGAATACTATCAGGGAATTCCTGAGCTCCCCACAGATTCTGAAATCATACACAGGGAAGAAAGATGCATTGCAAATAAAATTTAGAATATCTTGAAGTTCATGTATATCTAATATATATATTAAAAAAGAGAAGAGGAGAAAATGAGCCAAGCTTCCTAGTAACAGCACCCCCATCTTTAGGCTTCATGCTGTCTTTCATACTTTAAGGTTAAAATGGTTATTTATTAACTTGGTTTTACCTGAAAATGTCCAGGAGAAGAAGTAGAGAAAGGGCAGAAGTACTGTGCAATTTCCCAGGGACCTAATATTCATGAGAATGGGCTTGAATCAGACTGTCTTCCCAAAATACCCAACATCGCAAAAACCTTGCTTAACTGAAAATTATGCTAAGGTCTAGTTTATCAACATATTTGAATGTATGAATTTATCCAAGTAACACCAGTTACCTAAATACTTCATTTCTATCTACAAGGCCTTGTGCAGCTGCTCTTTTTATTTGTATTTTAGGCACATTTTTAGCATTCCCAACCTCATAAAGAGATGGTCTATTGGCTTTGTTTGGACGTCAGGTAAGTTATCAGAAATAGATCAAAATGGAGAAAGCTGATATGCTCTAAAACTAGAATTTTCTTCAAACCTTAATAAGCAATGTCATATTCTTACATAACTTTCAGTAAGATATTTTAGGGCTCATTCATTTATTCATATCCTAAGAAATTGGCATTAGCATATACTATATATAAACCCATGAGGGTTTTCAAATGGTGTAACATACAGTGAAGTTTTATAATAGTTTAGTTGTGTAAAAGTACACTCTTGGTTCCCAGTGCTATGTTGCCATGGGAAGTCTCTACCTAGAAGTCATCTTTTGACAAAGAGTAAGCATTTTATACAATATTTTCCAGAATACATCCCTATATAGATTCATGACTTGACTCTGATTTGTCTCACATTTATTTTTCAGTCTCTATTAAACAAATCATATTTAACATGAATATATCCAAAGTATAATTTTCTACAAATTAGAATGAAAGCTAATTTTTTACCTTTGCTTTTTAAAATTCCACCCCACAAACTGATGTTTATTTAAAGGTCAAATAAAATATTATAATGAATTCTTAGCATCTTTATTTCAATGGATTTATTGAGAAAAAATTTAATGGCATCAAAACAAACTGCAAGAATTAAAACAAAAATTTTAATCAACCCAGAAAAAAGTTTTCATTAACTATTCATATAGTTAAAAACAATTATTATTCTCTACTAAAATCAGTTACAGGAAGTAAGGTTAAGATTGCTATCAACATTTTTAAACAACATATCTAACAGTGATTGGAATAAAAATTATTTTATTTCATACAACTACCAGGTTGTGTGCATGGAAACTGAGGTGCAGGGAATGCAAGTGGATCAATACGTACGAAGTAACAGGTTTGGCATACTTTGGAAGCTCTAAAATCTTCTCTTTGAGTTTGACTACATCACGATTCTCAGAGCTATGGTTTTCAGCAGGCAGTAAATAATGTGCATTCAAAAAGAACTGGGGTATCTCACTTCTATCTTTTTAATCAAGAGTCAGATCGCTATGCCTAAAGACATTTTCCCTCTTCAAGTTAAAGAAATGAACATGTCAGATTAGATAAATCACTAGACAGCTGCTAACAAAAACCCTAGGTGTGTCTCTCAATTTACTAAAGCCCAGATGCATCCAAATCAAAGAATAAAAGAGCATATAAATGACAACCCCCCACCCTAGAAAACTTTCTGGGTTTTCTGGGTTGTACTGATATCTGATCAATTCTCTGTGATAAACCAGTACTGGATTTAAACTCATGTAAGAAATGAAAACAGAAACTGACTCAACAGGAAAATGGGGTACATCATAGCTTTAAAAAGACCAGCTGAATACTCTATGCTGGTTATATCACCAAAAACACCAATACTCTTCTTCAAGAAAAGAATATAATGATGAAAATGGACTTTGTTATTACCATGATGGCTCCTCTGGGAGTTGAAGCCTAATTAGGGAGATTAAATATAAAATCTTTTAACAAGTATAATTTTAATACAGAACAAAATTCAAAATTTGCTACACCTGCAATAATTTGCAATGTTTCAGTTTCAATTGCCATATTTACTGTACTTGTTTCAGTTACCACCTACAGAATGGAGCAAGTCAACTCATATGCACTCTCTTTCAGTATCAAGAAAGTGCCTTCCCCCAGGACCATATGTCTTCACTTCTGACAAGCAACCAAAGCATAGCAAGATCTCTAAAAAGTCGGTTGAAAATAAACAGCTCATAATCAAAGAGAAAATAAAATAGCTTTCAAGTTTTTGTCCATGGTAAATTATTTCTATCTGAAACCTATGAAATCATCCATTTTTATGACACTTTTAATAGTAATATTTGGGATTATTAGCATGATAAACTTCTCACCTATTCATCTTTTACTTTAAAAAATCTGTTCATCTTATGACTAACACCTTGGCATTCAAACAAATACTATGCTGAGGCAGAAAAAATAAAACCTGTATAAATGACAGAGTGTTCAACCATGAACACATTGTCTTTTATGAATATTATAATCACAGAATCAATAAGCCTACAAAGAAAAAACAGGACACAAAACGTGTTTTGTCATTTCTGACGAAGTTATAAAAACAACAGACATTCAATATGCCAAGTGTTCTTCAATCCTTCATAATCATAGCCTTATTGAAGTGAGGACAAAAAGGGTCTAATTGCATAGGAGCAATCTCAATGTAATAGGTTATACACCCAGGCACTGCTGCACAATACAACAAAAACAACGTTCCCTGTGTATAGCAGAATGTCATCTCTCATTTTCAGGCAATTACCTTCTTTCTTGTCAACAGTTTTAATAACCTCCATCATCTCTAAAAGACTTTTGCTTCAGTTAAATAATTTTCATCTTTTTAATATGCAAATGTGCTTGTTCATATGCATGGGTGAAGTGGCACTGCTACTTGAAATGTGTCAGTACATTGTGGAGCACCTGCACCTCGGGGAAGCTTGATTTAATTGACACCTAATACTATTCATTATTCCACTTAGTGAGCAACTCCTATTAGTCACCTGTAGGTTTTCCTATAAGCAGTGCTTTGGCCACCAATAAAAATATGAATATTTCTATAAATAGAATGTCCATATTTAGTAAACGGGGTTCACTACTGTCAGAGCTTTGGGGAGAAGAAATGAGGGTGATATGGAATCAATAGTTTTTGTAGCAAACAATTTATAAACTTCCTCTCATTTTTCTATAGATTGCTACACATACGAAGAGCTGCACTGTCTGGTAAATACAAGAAGCTTTTTTTTTCTTTTATATGGCTCAAAAAGTATCATCCTGGTTAATGGAATGAATGAATAAATAAGGGTGGCTGGATGGATGGCTGGCTGGATGGATGGCTGGCTGGATGGATGGATGGATGAGTAGATGGATGGATGGACCAACAAATCAATGAATAAACAAGCAAATAAACTTAACTTCCAAAACACACCATTTTTTATTTTTGTTTCTTTTTTTTTTAGTCAGTAGGGGTTCTCAATTCTAGTGACACCAACCAAAAGGTGTTATTTAAACTGACTGACTTACCATTATATATGACCTACATGTGCCACAAAGTTAAAAAGATAAGGGAAGAATCTTGTCCATAAACAAACACTTATTAATGCTACCTACTGAGGTAATTGAATAGCTAAAAGGATGCTATTAGGAGGCATACAGGGTAAGTGACTTTAAGATATCAGTTGGGAGAATTATGTAACACATAGGATTTTGTGTATTTGTTGGTAGTCATGTGATAAGCATGTACTATAAACAATTACAACTTAAATCTATAAGGCTTCTTTTTTGCCTGTATAAAAATGGAGGGATTAGCAATGAAAAATATGGATGGACTTAATAATATTAGAAATGCTTCTTTACCACATGGTCCATGACCTTACCATCCAGGCCACATTTCTTTCTGGCATTAATGCATTTGTTAGTCCCAGAAGGGCTTAAACTACAGATGTTTAACATCCTGCTTATAGACAGATCATCTGGAATAGAAAGTGAGAAATCTATACTGCTTATTAGTATATATTATGAGTGTAACAGATTTAATAGTCCATTCAAACAAGATTAGTGAAACCATAGCTCAAGAATAAAAAGTATCATCTTAACAGAGATATGCTCTCAAACCTGCAGGGAAGAAAATTTAAAAAAAAGAGAGAGAGACAGAGAGACCTGAAAGCACATTTTCAGCTGGAATATGTTTTAGGACATCAAAAGAATTTGTCACTAATTAATGTTGTTTATATAGTAGCATAAGAAACATTAATTATACCCTTCAATGTAAACTTAAAACCTTTTTATGGAACAGGGATTTATAAGTAAGGTGGTAATCTGGCTCTTTGGAAGGCTTATCTACAACATACTGAAAGTGATCATAAATCATGTTAATGTCTGGGATCCAAAGAACAGCAAGGTGATAGTGGGAAAAGATTGAGTTCTCCTATCATTCAGATTCAATCATGTCTAAAGAACAAAGGATTAAAAAAGGAAAAAGAAAGCAATGGTCAACTAGACCTTTGTTGGTATCCCCCAAAATGTACTCTCTAAGCTGAAGAATGGCAGCTGGCAGAACAGCTGGTGAATAGGATTAATGTCAGAAGAAAGAAATAAAACTCAACATATGTCCAAGCCTGCGGTGCTGGGACTGAGCATGATTATATCCCGACGGATAGACTCAATACAGCTGGAAAGTGCCACTGTGCCATGCTTCTCTACCCCACAAGGTCATTGCTAAGAAGTACAGTTAATGTCTGAACAGCAAATTTAACTTTGAGTGAAGAATTCCATAACTAGGAGAGAGGGAACCCATATTTTTAACCCTGTTAATGAGCTGAGTAGTTTAACACTCAGTGTTTAGTTTGTTATACTACAAAGCAACCCAAAAGACAAATCAGCATTGAACCTAACAGATTGCACTAAAGTAAATATAATTTTTAAATCATTTAAACCAGTTAATCTCATCTCAGTCACATCAAATATGTTATACTAAACATATTTCCATCTTTCATGTAGAGTTCCAATGGGCACAAAAATAGAAAAAAATCCAATTAGATATAAAAATAGTTTTGTAAACTATCAACACATTTTAAACTTAATATTTTAAAGTTACTTCATCACAACTGGAAAAAAATATTTTGATCATATTACAGTCAGCCATCGTGAGAAAGTTATATCTTCCAGACCTATCTCCATGTTGTCATTGACCAGCACTTTGCCTTTTATAATAGCAGATGAGGGCACCAGGATTTAACCATGGAACTAGGTTCCATGATAAACGGTAAACACGTGAACATTACTGATAGAAATAATGGATGAGAAAAGACTTTATTTATAGAAACGTAAGCAGAATTAAGTCCATTCAATCATTTCCTGATGTAACAACTATTATAAGCATTTTAGAAAGATCAGTAGTCATTCTAAGAGAGTGTTACCCACTTGTTTCTGCCTAATACTTCCTTTTAGATACCTGAGATAAACTTGAGCTCAACAATATACATCCTTAAGTGGGCAGTAGGAGGGAGGGAGAGAATTTTATCACAAAGGAGAGGAAAGGATTTGTGACTCTTACAGACCTAGGGGCACAGCTCCGCAGTTTTAAAGGAAATCCTGTGAAAATCCAACCAAGGAACAAAAAGTTTCTCAAATATCCACTCTGTGAATAAATGAAATTTTATTTTTATATATCTGGAGTTGGTAGGTATGGAAAAGGGAGGGGGCAGTTCATCACAGTGAATTTTGGTCAAGTTCTATATCTCCTGTTAGCATTGTTCTAAGATTGTCAAAAACCTAGAGCAGATTTATTTTCTGCAATCAAATGGAACTTATCACCAACTTGCCTAATGTTTTTCTTTCTCTACATGTAAACCAATTACTAACCTATAATGCACTATAGAAGCCTCAACAAACAATAGAAACTCTATAAATTAGGAAACAAAAAAAAGGGTTTTCTTTTCTTTTGTTTTGTTTTAGGGTAGACACACTAATAGTTTGCAATCCAATGGGACAATTGATCTGATTTTCTTTATTTTAAATGATTCTTGAATAGGCATGAGCAAATTAATGAAAAGTGTTTCTTTCAGGGTCAGAAACTCAATAAAACTTTCAAATGACACTTCATGTAATCCATCACAACAGAAGAAATTTCATGTTCTTTTTAATGAGGAATTATTATTTTTCTAAGACCTTATCTTCATTTTGTGTCTTGAGAGATTTTACTTAGATCTAGGACTTCAGCAACAACTTCCAATGCCCATGGGCATTTGGAACTTTATTTTATTTATAAATTTTTATTCACATTTTTTAAAGTCTCCCTGGTATGTAGAAACTTTAAAGTGCTTATCTGGTACAGTTTATAGCTTTATGAAGTCTCAAATTGTCCTATATTAAATGTTTAACACGAAGGAAACCTAGTCATTTATGGATAACTCAAATGCTAGAAAAGTCTGTGTATAGTCAAAATAAATATTTAAATAGAGTTGCCAATTTTAATGCTGTTATAATGGCTACTACCATTTTATAAAATTCCAAGATTGCATACTTTGAGGTTTAGTGGCATTCGACATTTTCAGAATCTTTAAATGCTAAAAAAAAAATGTTTTTATTTGCCATTACAGAATATGGAAAGAAACTCACATAGCTTATTAATGTCTTCTGAATTGTTTAAGAGGATTTTAAGATATGAGTTAAAAGAATTTCATAATCTTAATTTCAATTTCTCCTTTTCATTTAATAGTAGACATTCATTAGGACCCACACACTGTAATAAATTATAATAATTTCAAACATGAATTAAATTACTAGGTACCTAGTGAAAGAGCCATTTTTTCTTAGGTACCCTGTAATCTAACTGTCAGATTTAAAATCTATTCCCAATCAACTCTTCACAACATTCACATTTATTCATCTATGTTAAATTAATAAAAGGTGTGAATAATACTGACAAAATTGATCATTATTGTTCATGTAGATTTAGAAAATTATAAGGTAATCTAAAATGTAAAAGGAATTGAGAGAAACTATTAAGGTTCTTATAAATAAATTCATCCTATGCTATTTTTTCAAATCAAGACTGAAACTTCTACAAGACTTATTTAAATTGACTATGCAAGCTATTTGGTAAATTGTACACTTTTAGAACATAAACCATTTTCATTATTTTTGACAAATACCAGTACAAAGACTCTACTACCGCATTAGGGTTCAACAAATACTTTAGAAAGCTATGCCAAAATGATATTGGAAAGTAAGCCCTAATAATAGCACAAGACAGTTTAGAGTCAATGCAGTTTGTGGAAGAAAAGACACAAGAAAGGAGCATCAAAAAGCACTCTCCCAGAAATAAATACTATATCCTTCATTTTTCCTCTAGACAAAGCAATGGAGGTATAATCCTTACCTGGATTACCAGAAATAAATACAATAATATTCATCAACATCCCCAAACAGAACTCCCTTTATAGGACAAATTAGCACATGTACTATATTTCCTACGTCTAACCTTGCTGACCCTCTCCTCTTTAGCTGGCATCCCTGAAGATAAAGTAAAGTGTGTCAACATCTGTTCCCATTCACACCGATTTTAATTTACCAAAAGAGCTTTGCTATTTTCAGAGCAGGCTCCAGAGCACAATGACAGATTTAGGGCCTTTACTGGGGTCGCATTTCTAGTATGTCAGCATTTCCTACTAACCAAGAGTAGATTCCAGGGGGTCACAACAAAGGAATAGCTGAAATTCAAATTTCATCATAGAGATTTTTTCCTACCCGTACTTATTTTGTCATAACTTAAACTACCAACATACTGTCCTATTTAGTGGGGGATCATTGGTGTGCACAGTAATCAGACTGAAGTTATCTAGTGCTGGGGCAAAGATGAAGGTTCTTCTTGTGGAGTTCAACATACATAATTACCTCTTGCAGAACTTTATATCTGACTAAAATTTAATCACCATAATATAATAATTTTATTACTCTTTACATGTGTAAAAAACTGCAATGTTTTAAAAAATACTTCCACCTACTTAATCTGTTCATAACTGCTGAGTTTTAAGTGGCCAATATTCTTTGCAGTCCGAGTATTCCATAGCTGTATCTCTTTAACCATGCTTTATTCAGACATTTTTTAATATGTGTAAAGAAAGTCACTCTCACACCATCCCAGTTTCCTTGGATAATTCAGAGATCTTAGGACACAATATGAAGAGTAACTTGGAGAAACAATGTACAACTTGTGCTGTAATCAAATAACAGCGAAGACATGAGCAGCTGAGCAGAAGGAAGATGGGCAGCGGAATGCCACGTAGCAATCAGCACTGTTGACTAATCAGAATTTGAGACACTAGAAGGTAATAAGGGTATTATAAAGAATGGCTTATTGAAGGAGCAGCTGTTTATGTGTAGCTCACTGTTTAAATGAGTTCCACTAGATTGCCATGGTATGTTTTGGTGAAAATGTTTAACTCCTTTTAAAATGATCATTAGAGAAAAAAAACAGCTAGTACCAAGTGGCAAGTTTAAGATATCAAAGCACCAACTAAGATTTAAGAGCTTTAGAACAGTTATCCGGGTATTTAGAAATTATAAGAAATGCCAATTCCAACAGGCTTTTAAGTCAAAAGTACTTAGGTACTCATTCTTTTCTTTAAATGCGTCGAAGTCAGGTCTATTCCACTGGCATTACTGGGTTGCTATGGGTACAAAAATGAGGTTGTGATATAATGGGGAACTCTTCAGGGGATGAAGCAAAAGCAAAGTAAAAACACCCACCAGGGCAGTTGCCAATCAGAACGGCTTAGAATTTAGAAAAATGTCTACCTTCTCAATAAGCAGAGAGAATAAGATTCTGAATTAAAATTCAAAATAAAGTTTTTAATGATTTTGGCTAAAATATAATACTAAAATCACTCTTCTATCTTGACTTAGAAGTAAATAGTTTTTAAAACAGGGGAGAATTCAAAACAATGTTTAATTCATTAATGCTTTTTTCACAAGGCAGCTATCATCTTATTCAAAACTATTTGTCATACAGTTGTGTTGGATTTACAATTGGATCAATTTACAGAATTTTTTCTAACTTTCTTTCATCCAAAAAGCAATTGCCTATTGTTTCCTCTACCGTAGCCAAAAAGAAAAAGGAGAAGAAAAGAAAGAAATCCACAAATTATAAGATAAAGCACTGAATAATACTTCAATGAAATTTACCATAAGAGTATTATGAATATTTCATTTTGACAACAAGTGTTTAGTAATATTTTAAAGCAGTCAGCAAGGGGTGGAAACTCTGCTATCTTTTGTAAC
Organism: Solenodon paradoxus; assembly: GCA_004363575.1. Taxonomy (NCBI): domain Eukaryota; kingdom Metazoa; phylum Chordata; class Mammalia; order Eulipotyphla; family Solenodontidae; genus Solenodon; species Solenodon paradoxus. The sequence goes on along the minus strand of RJWH01000398.1, from coordinate 437,591 downwards.
AGTTCACATGTCAAACTGGCAAAGTGCCTACAGTGTAAGGAAGAAAATAAAAATCTATTTAATGTCTGCCCCACAAGGCGACATGAGGTTTGATTGGCAGAAAGCAGAGTGTGGCTTTTGATCACGTGTCCTAACAAGCAGTTCCAGCTCCTGTCTTCAGCTGACGGGCTCCACATTACCCATTCAAACAGAAGTGACAGACCACTGCACTTCTCTCGGCTCTAGTCACACGCAGTGGGAGCTATGCTGGAGACAGAGTCACTGATTAAATATATCACTTTTTCAAGACAAGCAGGTTGTCTGAATCAAAGTTCGACAGAATAGACTCAACATTATTAAAAGAGGATATAAAACTGGGATTGAGTGATGTTCAGCCAGTTTGCACAGCCTCAGGGATTCCCAGGCTGACAGGGGGAATAAGGAACAGCAGAACTCATAAAACAGGGTTTGAAATTACTTGTGACACCTTGGCTATTTTCCCATCACTTCAGGACCACTGGGTTTCAATATTCTGGAGTCTCTTTTTACCTTTTTATTTTTGTTTTTTTAAAATGAATTCAGTAGAGGGAGAAAAATACATAAAAGCATGATTACTGCAGTCTGTCAATTACAGTCTTAGAAGGAATAAAGTACTGATATAAACCCTTTGCATCTCATTTTAAAATATACTAATATAACTTCTTCTAACTAAGATCCTTATTTGAGAATTGTATTGCATTTTCTGGTCTGTTAGTATAGTGTAACTTCAAAATCCAGAAATATTAATCAAATAAATTGCATATTTAATATTTTTAAATGCCTTGAGATGCCCTGAGGGCTACCCGAGTACCAGTTATCCTATTCACTATCCTCTGTTCTTTGCTATGACATGTATATGATTTAAAGCTTTAGTTTAAAATAAACAAAAAGAAACAAACATCTAGGGTATATGGAAAAATTCTATACAAATTCTTCATTGTCTAAATTTTACATGATTTTTAAACTATCGAACATAGCTTCCTATAACCTTTGGCACATTCTCAGCTTCCTATGTATGCAAATAAATACAATCTAAGGTTGCTTTCTATTTGGAATATCAAGAATAAATGCTGAAAAAAGTCAAAAGAAAATAACTATCTAGGTCTATCAACTAAAGAAATAGGCCACAATATAAGCAATCATCTGAAAAAAATTAGTTGAAACCAAAATATATAATTGAATAAATTGTTTTCAGATATTATCCTTTAAAGCATTCCTTTTAGAAGATTTTAATTTCTTCTCAACTGCATTATAAAAATAATTATTATTTTTTAGTAGCATGCTCCATATATTCATTGGAATATTAATGTTCTCATAATTTGTTCTGGCATCACTGTAAATATTTAGGAGCCTTTTACTTAATAGATTTTAAGTTATGATGAAAATATTAAATACTTGTACCAAGATGATCAAAGTTTGAACAGAGCAAGAATAAGGAATTAAAGAGCAGTTGTGAAACAGATGCTGTACTGATAGGATATAAAGGACAGAGACCGACATTTTCTAGAAGATGGTAAAATTACCAGAAAAAAACAATTTCATGTTAAATCTGTGAAAAGTAACATTTTTATTATGCTGCTTATTTTGTAAATTATTTTAAATCTAAATAATAGCTAACATATTGATTAAAATACATCATATCTCAGAATAATCTTAATACAAAATGCATTTTGTGTTTCATACACTATAGGATACACTATCTCTAATTGGTGAATAATTCCATATTAATCAAATATTTATTTTACTGCATGGCAAATAAAGTTATGTGCCACCTGGGTTCTGCGTTTCATGTCATTCAAGATCTTTGATGATGATGAAGATGATAACAATAATTTCATCCAAAGATATCCTGGGCACAGCCAAGCAATTACTTAGAAATCTGGTTGTTTCTAAAAAAAATGTATTAAAATTATCTTGAGGATAATGTAGCTTCCGATGTAAGCTCAGATGGAAAAAAACGCAAAAAACAAAAACGAAAAAACGGAAGATCTGTATTGACAATAGCCTCCCCAAACCTGAAATGCAGTAAAACAGTACTTCATTTTCCTCTCTCAGAAGTGGACTGTATTTAACCATTGTTCTTTTCTATTCTTACTACCACGGCCATCACCATGTGCCTTTTTATTTAAGTCTGCCAAGAAAAAAGGATAGGAAATTACTGCAATAGGTAGAGAACTACAAAGGTAGGAGAAGACAAAATCTGCCTATGTGCTGCCAATGAAAACATATTAAACTAAGTGAATCTGAAGTACTCCAAAATTAATTTTTCCCTCCCAGTAAAAAAAGAACACATATTACTCAAGCTTTACCAGTCATGTCTTTTACATTCTATTTCAGGAAAGGCTGAAGAAAAAAAACGAAGAAATCCACAAATGTTTTTGCAACACCATAAAAAAAAGAATACTTTCTTTTTAAAAAAATCCAAAATAATTAATTATTTTAGCCACTATATTATTGCTTACAGTAATACACAGCAATAACATTTACATTGATTGAATTCTGTTTCCTTAATGTGAAATTTGTTTGGGGTTAATTAGCACGGCTGAGGAATAAGCTTAATAATTTTATGTTGTTTACACTGGAGGCAGTTTTCCACCAGCACTGCTCAGGGAGGAAGTGACATCTTCTAATTTCAGACAAAACACGGAGGTGAGGGCAGCTGCTCACTGTGGGATCACAGGCAGGCCATTCCACCTTCAACAAGCCTCCTCACTACTTGGGGGATCTGATGGCAACAACACAAAGTTGTTCAAATTATTTCTCAGGCTTGGTAAGTTTCTAAACCAAATACTGAGCTGAGCGGGGTGGGGAGGTGGGGGGACTTATACAAATGGAAGAAGTCTGCAATATTAGACATTTTTACTGCCCCTTCCTTAAGAAAAGAGAGGTCTAATTAGTTGTCTTCCTAAAATGCGTACCTAGCATTTTTATTATGTATTATAACATTTTGCTCAGAGCTGACATTTTTATTCTGACAAGCACTGTCTGGAGAGCTCTCAATAAATAATACATTGACAATTTTCAGTAAATAAGCAGTGGACACAAATCGTTATCCTTACTTACAGCTGCCCCACTCTAATAGTGCTTTTACAAGTGAGGTGACTATTCAGTCTAATGCAATCCTCTCAGTGCAGGAAAGACATTTTCATTCATTACCACGGTCACAAGCACTTAAAGCACTTTTAAGCCCTGTTGCAAAACAGCAGGAATGGCAGAGCAAGTGGGGCTAGTGAAAACTAAAGTTCATCACCAGAGAAATCTGAGGCTGTTCACCTAAACAACTAGGAAATTCACTTATGCCCAGGACACTTCAACACTTCTAGATCTGCATGTCTAACAGGAATATGAAATTTTCTTTGGCAATCAAATGTTAATCTTCTTAAACCCTAAACACTATGGGCTTTATTTTTCATATTAAATTTGGTTCATCATTAATACTTATTAAACATCCTAGGATAAGGTCATAATATGCTATGACCTGAATGCCGTATCTTTGATCAAGGTACGCAAACTGAAATAAAATATGAATCCTGATGAGTACATTTGAAAACACACAATAACTTTTCTTCTCTCCCTCTTCAGTTTTGTTTCTCTAACCAAAGCTCCTAAAAGCATCACCCTAACTAGTCACTAAATCACTAAAGCAGTCCTGGAGTTCATTTTTCTTCATACCCTCACAACAATTTTATTTTCTAGTTGATCTAGCTTTACAAATGTCTATGAATTAAAATTTTAAAAATGAGTAATAAAATGAGAGGTAATACCTACACACCTTGACATATACAGCCCACAGCTTGTACTTTCATCTTACCTCTTAAATCAATTTATGCATTCTTTTATCACTTGTTAAACAATTATTGACCATGAAAATAGGCTGCCCAGTCAGAAGATGATTTCATGCTATCATATGATATGACTTGTACTACAGTGCAGGATAGTATAGTACCCGTGTCCAAGGTTTCGCTTTTGAGATTTCAGTTAGCCATTGATCAACCGCAGTCAGAAATATTGTAAGTAAGGTATTTTAAGAAAGTGAATGAGAGACCCCACATTTGCATAACTTTTATTACAATAAATTATTACAGTTATTCTAATTCATTACTATCTTATTCCTCTCTTACTGTGACCAATTTATACCAATTTATACCAATTTAGTACTGCCTGCAGTATCATGCATCCACTGTGTATTTGTGAACGTATATCCTGAACATAAGGGAGGACTACTATATAGCATATTATAATAGAGTACAGTATAGCTGCTATAACGTAGTGCTTAATCTTTAATGTATATCAGAAACATCTGGAGAGAGTGTTAAAGGGCAGGTTACTGGGCCCCATACCAAAGCTTCTGCAGTAAGAGGAAAAGCCCCCAAATTAGCATTTCTAGCAAGTTCCCAGGTAATGTCAGTGTCACTGACAATCTAAACTAAAATAATTAATTTATCTAAACAGCTAAAATTCACATTATTCATATTGATCATAGTTAATTCTCTTCTTTTATATGATTAGATGGTGAATTACAGAGTTTCCATATATGGAACAAATTTGATGTCACCTGAAAACAGCAATGACTAATTGCAATGAATTCTCTTTTAAAAAGGAGATTAAACTCATAACAACAACTAGAAAAGGGAGCCAAAAAGTACTCCTATTTCCTAATCTCCAAGAGCGTCTGCATTACATAAGCCTTATGGATGTATCCACATTTACAAAACTCAACATATATCCAAACTCAAACCTTCTCCCTAAACTTTCACTTCTATCTGTATTCGCAATCTTATTATTTCACCATTAAATCTTTCAGCTAGAATACCTTAAATTGTCATTGTCTCTCTCTCCCCAACTTTATACCCCAGACCTAATTAGCAACCTCACATACATGTCTAAAATCTGTTTCCTCCTCTATATTTACCCTGTCACTGTCTTTAGTTGTTTAGACTCTTGTCAGTGCATGCACAGTCCATTAAAACAGCCTACTAGCAGATTTTCTTGAATTTGCCTTGCTTCTTTCCAACCGATAGAAAAAATGCCACTAAAGTTACTTTTCTAAGTGTGTACAATTATGTCAATCATTTTCCTACTTAAAAGTTCTAAATTGGTCCTTGCTACCAAAAAGCTAAAATTCTAATTCTCTAGAATGGCTACAATCTATTTTCCCAGTCATGTTTCCTGTCCTAACCACATCAAAGTTCTTGAACCCACCAAACTCATGGGTTTATCCACACTACTAAAAACTGAATATATGCTGTTCTCGACCTGTGATTGTATTATATCTCTTGTTCACTGTAAATAGATTATATTTCATACAAATCTAACTTAAATGCTATAAATCTCTCCCTGGTTCTCCTATACAAAATGGTAGTTCCCTCTTCTATAATCTCACAGATTTTTATAACATATAGTGTAGTACTTATTATAATTATACACATGTGTTTTAACCAATAAACTATGAGCTACTAAAAACATATATTCATTCCTGTGAATTTTTCATTTTCTCTTTCTGCACTTGTATCTCTCCCCACCCTAGTCCAGCTATACCATCAAATGAAAGAGATTAATAAATTAGTAAATCCACATGATTGATAATTCTTAAGGAATGAATTAGCATATAAATGTAGAGCTAAATATGTATAAGCATGCTTTGTTTAACTGAAGTGGCACTCCGTAAAAGCTGAATCTATTCATCTTCTTTGAGTCATAATATTATTCATCTCTCTAAAATCTTTAATAAATCAACAGATTTCTTTGTTAATGCATATTATATGCTAAGATCCTTACTATGCATTCCTTTTCTCAAACCCAGTTTTAGAAGATAGACTAAGATAAAGCCTATGTCCTCAAGGAAATTAAAATCTTCCTGGGAGGCAAGATAAATAAATATAAAGTAGTATTTTTGTGAAAAAAAAAAAATTGGTTGAGAACGCTTTCGTGGTTCTCTTTTGTGGTTTTCCTATTATGTCCCATTGATCAACGTGTCTATTTCTCTACCAATACCACCTTGTCTTGATTATTGTAGCTATGTAGTAAGTCTTAATATACTGTAGGATGATTCCAAACATTGTATTCTTCTTAAGATTATTTTAGCTATTCTAGAGCCTGTAGCTTTCTATATAAGCTTTAGATAAGCTTGCCTATATACATGGAAGTCTTGCTGGGAAGTTTGACATTAAACACATGAATCTTTGGGGGAGAAATCAAATCTTTACTATGTTTACCTGTCCCATCTGTGACATGGTATGTCTTGTCACTTATTTAGGTCTTCTTTGATTCATCAACACTGTGAAATTTCAATATTAGATCTTGTTCATGTTTTGTTAACTTTGTGCTAAGCATTTTCTCTATTAGGAGCAACTCCATGGTTTTTAATTTTAGTTTATATAGAAATGTAATTGATTTTTATGTGTTCACATTATACCCTATGACTTTGCTAATTCAAAAGCATGAACCCTAAACCTCACAAAAAAATTAACTTTAAATGGATTGTAGATTTAAATATAAAATGTAAAACTATAAAATCTCTTAGATAAAATAATAGAAAATGTCTTCAATAAAGGGTTTAGAATACAAGTTCAAATGTTTAGAATATGGGATTAGGTAAAGCATTATATGTGACATCAAAAGTATTTTTCAAATGAAGGTACTTATTAGAACTTCCTCAAAAGTATAAACATCTGCTCTGTGAAAACCTATGTAAAGCGGATGAAAAGATGAGACTACAGACTGTAGAAAATATTTTTAAACCATGTATCAACATAGGACTAGTATCTAGAATGATAAAGAAGTCCTACAATTTAACAGTAAAAAAAAAAAAAATCCAATTAAAGAAGACAAAAGTTGTGAACAGACAGTTCACCAAAGAGCATATACAGATGGTAAACAAACACATGAAATGATTTTCAACTTTATTATAGCCATAAGAGAAATGCAATTTAGTCACAAGGAGATATCATTAAATACCTATCAAGATGGCGAAAATAAACATGAAAAAATCAAATACTGGCAAGGATGCAAAGAAACTATGTAACTAAAACAGTGCTGGTGGAAATGTAAAATAATACAGTTATTCTTAAATATATGTTAGCATTTTCTTATGAAACTAAACATTGATTGCTTACAGTCTAACAATTGTACTCCTGGACATTAATCCCAAAGAAATAAAAACTGTATTACACACAAAAAGTTGTACACAAATATACACAGCAACTTTATTTCTTATGGTTGAAAAATGGATGTCTGAGTTGAAGATGCTCTTCAACTGGTACACAGTTAAACAAACATACACACTATTGAATAGTTTTCAGTTATAAAAAAAAAAGGAAAACAAATAATAGTATGAACTATTGATATGTACAGCAACTTGAATGAATCTCCAGGGAACTATGCTGAGTTTAAAAAAAAATCCAAATCCCAAAGCTTGTATACTCTATAATTCTATTTATGTAACATCTTTGAAATGACAAAATGCTAGAAATGAAGAACATAATAGTGGTTGACAGGGATTTATTACAAAGAGTAAAGATAGGAGAGTGGAAGGAGGCAGAAGTAGCTACAAAAGAGCAACAAAAGTGATCCTTGTAGTGTTGGAACTATTTGGTATTTTGATTGTGGTGGTAGATACATGAACATACTTACGGAATAGGTGATAATACTGTTTACAATTTAATACACACACCCAAACACAACTGAGTACAACTATACCATTAAAATTAGAAAAAATAAGAACAGTATCAGTGGAGTGTATCAATGTCAGTAACCTGGTAGAGATAGTAAATGATCATTTTGCAATATGCTACCTCTGGAGGAACATTCAAAGCATAACTGTGTCTCCTTGCTTTATTTTCTACAGGTGCACTGAATCTACAATTACCTCAATACAATCTCAAAATTTTAAAATAGCAAGCAATATAGCTGGAATTATAACACACTGATAAGTGGATTGGTATAGTTATTTTTTTATTGAGGTATGAATACTGACAAAACTGTAAGATATTTAAAGCATAAAATGTAATGACATGATATACTACATTGTGAAAAGATTTCCCCCACATCCATAACCTCACCTATTTACTCTACTTTTTCCATTTGGCAAGGAGTTCTACTCCGCTAAAATTTTGCTAATCTTAGAGAATTTCTACAATACAGTAATCTCCATGTTATACATTAGACCCTCTGTCCTTATGTATAACTGAAATTGTGTGCCCTTTTATCAACCTCTATGAAGTTCTTCCATTCCCTAGGCCCTGGCAATCATTTTTCCAACTCTCTAAGTCTATCAATTTGACTTTTTTCAGACTCCTCAAATGTTAGAGGAGGAAGTCATGGAGGTTAAACCAGTTAGCAGATCAGATCTGACATTTCATATGTTGCAAAATGGAAAGAACCAAAATTTAGATAAGCATCGGAGAAACAGAACATTATCTGGTTAGAAAGGATAATGACTGAATATAAAGTGCATTGGTCAAAATAACTAATTCAACTTCAACACAATGCTGACTCTTTAGATAAGAAAGCTTGTCACAAGATTATTACATCTTCAAATTTATTAATCAGAGAATCACTAGAGAATGACGGCAAAAAAACACCAGGAAACAAATTCTAATGATATATAGTAGCTCTAATGTGACTAAGAAAAGTCCAAGTTATATTAATATCAAAGAAAAAATGGCATAGAAGATGTGAGAGACAATGAATCAGCGTAATATTAAAAGAAAATCTAAGCTAGGGGAAAAAAGTCAAAGAAGCTATACTCTTTCAGAGACCAAGAAAATCCCTAACATTTAAAACCAATATTGACCACACAGCAAGGGTGGAGACAGTGATCCTCAATATTTACCATAGTTTGAAATAATTAGAGCACACTTAAGAATTTATTCACTTGTATAACTTCATAGAAAAGTGTTATAGTTCTGCATACAGTATGGCAAATTGAAAACTAAAAGACTGTAGTTTTAGAACAGTTAGAGATACCTCGTAGATAATAAAAAATGAAATCATATCTAAAATCACATTCTTATTGGAAGAGTGACTTTTAAAAAGATAATATGCAACCCTAAAGAGAAGAAGTGGCCATGAAAAGAGAGAATTATTTTTATTTCCTACATTGACCTACCATATTACACACAGACATATAGGTAAGAGAGGCTGAGTTGAATGTGGGGAAGATAGAAAGTAAATGCAAAGACATGAGAGACAGAAGTGAAAAACAAAACACTATTGCAGATCATTTAACCACTTTCATTCATTCAGTCCCACAAATACTTAATACATTCTTATGCTCTGGTCATTATTAAAGGCCCTGCAAATACAGCCATGGACAAACTAGAAAAAAATCTCTGCTTTCATTGACTTCCCATCCTTTAAGTGGAGGCCGACAACAATAAAGACAAATGAACAAGAGCATAACCAGATAGTGAAAAATGCTAAGGTGAAAGTGAAAGAGAGTCACATGGTAAAGAATAACTAGGGGGCTATTTTAGTATTGGATGTAAAGCAAAGCTTCCCTGAGGAAGCGACATTTAAGCTGAGCTGTGAATGATAAAGAGCCACTACACAAAGATCTAAAAGAAACATTCTAGATACAGGGGAAATCAAGTGCAATGAACCTGAGACATGTTGAGGAAAAGTTAAAGAAAAGAAAGACAGTCAGGGCAGTTGGGATGGCCTAAGAAGCATAAAGAAACAGAAAATGGATCTTGAAAGCCAGAGTTTGGTATATAAATTTTAAGCAATTAATTTTATTTTAAACATAATAGATGTTATCATTGGTCAGATACCAACATTCTGGTACCAATAAAGTACCTAAACCCTTTGAATATTAAGTACACCGAAGGAGTGAAAAGGGGCAAAATTCAACTGACTGAAGTTCAATGTTGAAGTAACTGAGTTTATCTGGAAGTGAGATCACACTTTCTACAACTGGTCAGAATGGGGTCTGAGGAGTTAAATTAAAAGTAACTATGGCGAAATAAAATTAATACATGAGTTTTATTCGCATTTTGCGAAAATGTTTATTAATTTTAACATTAATTTATTGCTGCCCTCTGTATTCCAAAATGACATTGTTACTCTATATAATATTATCTAAAATAAAATATTAATATTATCAAAAGAACAAAGAATAATATTTAGGACTTTTTATCCTGGGTAATTAGTTTCCCCGTGTCCCAATTCTACCTAAAAACAAAGGGAGGTGACTTCAATAAATGTGTCGATTTTGCATTGGTTCTAAAATTTTCTTTCTCTCTCTTCCCTGTTCATTACATAAGTAAAAAGTAGAAGATAAGAACAATTTCTAAGCTATGCTAAAAAGTTACAGTAAAGTTAATGATAACATTCTGGAGGGGAAGGGAATCTCAGTGTACACAATTGGTTAGCCTCTCTAAGCAGTGCTCATTCACAGCAGGCTGCCCTCATTTCAGAATCCTACTTTAGCACTGCAATTCTGCTGCTGTTGCTGTCACTGCCATGTTTCTTCTTGTAAGTCATTCAATACTGTGTCATTTTTCATAGCTACTCTTCGTCTTACCTTCATTTTTTTCTGTTTTTAATTTTTAATTTACTCATTTTCAACTCATTATGTGAGAACATTAAGGAAGTCCATACACTGGAATCTACTTCTCAACACCCAAAGCTAGTGGATGGCCTACATTCTACTTCTTTATTACGAAAGTACTTGTTTGGTCTCTCAATGATAGTTCCTCAGTTATACTTAAATCCTCAAGACATCAGTTAAGAAAACTATGATATATTAAAAGGTCACAATTATTTAGCATTAAGCCATAGTCTCATATGGCTAAAAATTATGGCCATGAATTCCCTATAAGGGCCAAATCTCCATTATGACAGTCCAGTCAAAAGACAAAATTATTGACTTTTACCTTATTCTGGACCATAGTACCCCACTAAAAGCACCTTTTGTTTCCTCTTTTCTCAGACCATATTTAGCATATATAGCACTTTCTGAGACAATAACCCATAACTTTGTCTAAAAATACTTCACTGGACAAATTACTTTTGCAAACATCAAAACTGAATGACAATTTTAGTTACATCTTCATAAATATTTTAACATCAGAAGAAAAAAAAAAGGTCAGGAATAGTAAGAGACAATTATTAGGAACTATGCAGTAAACGACCACCACCACTTCGAGAATGCACATCAAACCCAGTCCAACATCTGAAAAGATTCTCAAATTCAACATTTAAGGAAGAAGTTAAGATTTTCAGTTTCACTTGTAAAGTCAAGGAAAATGTTTGGCTAGAAAAATGTCTAATTCAATATAAATGGCTGTCTAAAACAGTGGCAATAAACAGTTTGCTAGGTACCTTTGGATTTGAACTAGGCATTTAAGACAAAAAAAAAAAAAGAAAAAAGAAAAAAGTGAACCTGATACAGATATCAGGAATTACTCTAATTCAAAAACTACACCAAGCTGCAAACGTCAATAGAGAGGATCAAAAGAAGGAAAAAAATGCATTTTCTAACAAACCCAGTAATCATAGTCCAGTGGGAGAATGACAATACACTTGTGCTCACACTGAAAGAAGGGCGGAAGACTTTCTATTAAGATACAACAAAAAGAGAAAGAAAAATTGCTGTGAAGGGTCTATCAAAGGCTCTTATGAGCTTCTGAAAAGTCAGTGATAAAAAGAAACCTGTACTAGACATTTGAGTAAGGTGGAACCAAAAGGAATAGACAGTTAAGTTAAAGCTTTCAGAGATTATAACATGCGTGCGCGCACACACACACACACACACACACACACACACACACACATTGCAGCCCCAACTTCTTAGTGTAATGTTTTCCAATAGACTGAAAAGGGATACAAAAATCTGTCAATAGCAATTTCACTTCTGGAGATACACCCTAGAGAAGAAAGTCGGGCACATGTGCATCACAAGACAGGTGCAAGAATGTTCAAACCATCACTGTTTGTACCAGTGGAAAATTGGAAATCATCCAAATACCCAAAGACAGTAGACAGGAAATGTACTCCTATAGAGCAGTCCATGGAATAGTTGAAAATACAAATGAACTAGAGCTGCACAGAGCAAAATTGATTGAATATAAAAAGTCATGGGAAGTTAGTGTGTTTTTCTATGAAGTCCTTAAAAAAGCTAAACAATATATTTCTTAAGGACATACACAAAAACATTTAAAACAAAAAGGAAGATACAGCAAACAAAGTTCTGGCTGTAGTTACGTCTATATAGGAAACAAAGATTGGAAGTAGGTGAGGAAAACATAGGGAGATTCAGAGGTATTAGTAATTTCTATTAAGTTGGATGAGGAAATAACAGGTGTTTGGTTTTTATTGTGCTTTGTAATATATGTATCAAAGTTACATAATAAATATATATTTTAATCTTCTTTTACATTCATTTTTCCTTTGGACTTTATATACAACTTTTATTTAAAAATAGATATTACCTTATAATATATTATGCCCCTATCACTTTTGAGAACCTCAGGATTAATCTTTAAAAAATTCACTATTATTAATTTTCAAGAAAAAAGTGAAAAATGCTAATGATCAACTCAAATTCCACAGGTTCGAAAATCATATGAGAATATGATTTAATTCATCAAATCATCAGAAAACTGAATACTCTTTCTAAGCAAAAAATGCCGTGAGAGCACTTCTTGATTCTCAGGTCAGTAAGGAGAAAATTCGGAAGCAATTGACTGTATCTGCTCTCAACCTTCTTAGAGAAAGAGCTTTAAGAGGAGGATTTTTTAATCTGAGGTGATAGAAATAGGCCAAGATATCTGAGGTATCTTTTCAAAGCAGAGATGCACAAAATTAAGCAAAGAAAAGGATTTAACTAACTACTATATTGCCAACATTTTAAATGGGAATTGCAAAACAACAGCAAACTGAAAAAATCACGATTTGTCCAGAATATCTGGATTTTACTGGATTCAGACTGATTATATCTTTTATGAAATTATATGAGAGAATGACCTGTTTCCCAAGAATTGAAGAGAAAACATACTTAACACAAAAACATGACAAGCATAATTCTTTTCATAATTCAAAAACCAGTAGTGGTAGCTCATCATTTTAACCCTTAATAATACATACTTTTAGAAAAAATGTTTATTTAAACAATTGTTACTACATAAGTATTTGCAATGAATATGATATAAATTCTTTGAAACAGGAGAAAAGACATAAACATCATAGGGAGGGAAGATGTATTTTAAAAAGAAGGAAAATGAAATTTAAATGAAGTTGTATCAGCATCGCTCTGAAAAACTAATTGCTTCTTCATCTAGAATATGAGTGGTCTTGGGGAACTTCAGCATTTAGATGACTTGAAATTTCCAACTTATTTGAAATAATAATTCTGGGAGTTTTGTAATGCATACTTAATGTGTTTCTTATGCAAAAAAAAAAAAAATCTTTCCAATTTCTCCCATGAATAACAAATAAAAAGAAAGGTTTGGACTGGGATATTCTAAATGATTCACCAACATAACCTTCAATTAGAACAGTGGCAAAAACCTAATATCCATAAATTTTGCTTTAAAAGATTCCTTTGATGCTCTAGCACGGTATGAACGTTAAACTTTTATTTTTAAGCAGGGGCTTTTAGTAATTTTTTCTTTAACAGCAACACACAGCACTTAACTGGGTACTATCTAAAAACCTCGTCCAAGTCTTCACCAACATCTAACTGACAACATCATATTTTGAATATTTCTCAGCAGGGAATATTGGCTTCCAGTAGGGAAACTTTAGTATCAGTTTTTCCAAAAGCCTGAAAGGAGAGTTAAACTGAATTGCTCTTCCAGAAAACAAGAATATCATTGCTGCCAAAAGCTAAATCCCCTAACACCCTGGGACATTTCCTATCATTCTATCTGTGATGTAGGATAAGATTCCTGTAATAGTTCTCTGGAAACTGTTTCTTCAAATAATAACAGTAATAGTAGTAGCTATAATAGCAGTAGTAATGATAATAATTTTTGCAATTATAAAAACTGTGTTTTAGGTATACAATAGTGGTCAGATCCTCACAATAACCCTGTTAGGTAAGTCTCATTCGCCAAGTTTTATAGATGAGGAAAGGGAAGCACAACAATTTGTCCAAGGTCACTCATTTAGAGTTACCAATATGCTAGGAAATAACCTGGGTGACATTTATGGATCACTTGCTATGTGTTGGCAATGTTCTAAAGACTTCTGTTGTACTAACTAAATCTTGATCCTCATGATAACACTATAATTATGTCCATTTTGGGATTGAGAAAACTGAGGCATAGAAAGGTGTCTCATGCCATTCACCTGGCTAACACTGTGTTACAATGCAAACGGAGGTAGCCTCTCTCCAGAGTTCACACTTTTAATTAGTAGCTAGCCTGCCTCCCTAAATATTAGAACTTAGATTCAAACCCAGATCTAGCTCACTCAAAAACATTGTTTAAATCATCCCACATCCCCCTTTAAATACAGCAAAAGCTATTAGACGAGCAATTCACGGAACATACGCTAACTAAATATATTCAGTAGAAAACCAAATTATTGTTTAGAGATGTGAATAATGATAATAATCCATCAGATATACTCATGAACACGTGTTCATTCTTGTGCTGGGTAACAGCTGCATAATCCATTGGAAAGCCTAGGCGACCAGGAATCCAAAGTTCAAATGCTCCTGCCTTTCTCTACATACATATACGAATCCACATACTTTCATATCATGAGAGCTTAAAGGACACAATTCCACTGGATGAATACTTCTGACCAACATATATACGAAGAAACTGTATCTAAACCTTATATAATTTCCATTAAATTTTGGGCCTCTATCAAAGAGAACTCACTTATTAAAAAAGTTCAATTTTACTACAAGTTTTACCACTCCCTCTTAATGATGATAATTATTACCTAAAGTACAGATCTTTGAAGGAGCCAAAAAGTCACAAGGAAGGTCTTATTTTTTCAGAAAGTTAAAGCTTATTCTGCTGTATCTCTTTTTCTACATGCTCATAATTCTAGAACCTGACCCAAACTGGTTCACTCAGCCTAGGATCACATACTTAGTAGTATGATACACAAGACATGATAGTGACTGAAGCGCTATTATTAAAGAGAGATTAAAACAGCTGTACATTATGCTGAAGCACTCACTCTTCCCTTTACAAACAGACGGTCCTGGATTACAAGCAGCACTTGACCATTTAAATCACGACAACAACCAGATTTAACCAGCTGGGCCATATTCTCCTAGGCAATGCCTGTTGACCTCCTCAGTCGCAGCTGCTCAAATGAAATTCTCATTAGACAACTTATTTTCAGAAGCCAAAGGACTCTCTGATTAAATATATGTATTTAGATATAGAAGTCCTTTTTAAAGTATTCATTTTCTGACAACTGTCGCTTATGTTAGTGCCCAGCTACACTGGCAATAAGATGGGTGATACAAGGATAACTAAAATCCATCATTTAATCACAGCTGAAGGATATTTATCTTGGAAGCATTTTAACCTGAATCTATTCATCAAGTCTGCATACTCTACCAACCAATATCAACAGTGTTTTAAAAGGAAGATTCTAATATTGATTCATTCTATCAGTCTATCCATTCTATCTGTCTATGCATCTATCTCATCAAAATAAATACATAAATAAGGGTAAATAGCAAAACCGAAACCTCACCTATTTTCTCACAAGTCTCGCTTTCAGAGGAAGCACTTCAGATAGAACACCTTTGTTCATCAGTGTTTCAATCCAGTCAAACCCCTGCTCTGAGAAGGCATTTCTTGAAGGAATGGCAGATTAAACTCTGGACAATTATTTGGTAACTCAAAGAATTTACCTATAAGAGAGTAGCTTCTCTATTACTGTGTGAAGAGTTTTGTTTTATCATGTAGATGTTGTTTAACATGGACCATAATAAATAAACTTTTTATACTTCAGTTGCCATAAATGAGGGGAAATGAGGTGGGGGAAGGCATCTAGTCAGATATTGTAGAAACATTCTCCAAGGTTAGAATGACTCGGGAAAGGTCATTTATTATGTCAACCATACAGGTTTGCCAATCAGGTAATCAGGAGGTATGACCTTCAAACCAGGAAGCAAAAGTGGGAAGAGGTAGCTAATGCATTTGAAAGCTCTAATATGTCCCAGGAGATGAGAGATGTCCTAAATGAGAAGATGGACTGAGTACTTTAAAAATCCAAAGTCAGGCAAATATTGGTAGAGCTATTATACCTCCTTAGACCTAGAATATGAGAAACTTTTAAATGACCCTTTCTATAATGATTTTTGTATTCCCATTATACTGTTATATTACTTTAAGAAGATAGTTAAAATTAGGAATCAAACTCAAAATAAAAAAATTAAAATCCTCATTGTTCCCATCTCTACTATATAGTCTATTTTACTATTTTAAAAAATGATATTACCACCTTCCTATTTACCTAAAGTTTAAAAACTCTGAGCTCCCTTTGAACCATTCTGTCTCTTGGTCTCCACACATCAATGTCAAGTCCTAACAATTATATCTCCTAATATCTTGTCCATATGTACTACTTCTTCCTTTCTCATTTCTGCTGCTTTAGTTTGGCCCTCATTTTCTCTAGCCTGAAACAATTGCTTTAATGTCTCTCTGTGCTGCCATACATCCTACAGTACTGCTAGATTAACTCTCCTAAAGGAAAGCTCTAATCCATCACATTATTATGCTAAAACAGTCAATGGTTCCTCCATAACCTTCGAAATAAAGTTCAAACTCCTTAGCCAAGAATTAAAAGGCCTCCATGATCTGAACTCAACCTATCTTCTCACTCTTATGTCCCATCTACACGTTCACATACTTTAAATTAATGCCTCAACTGTGAACTGTTTTAAAGCTGACTGTTCCTTCTGCCTGAACTGTCCCTCTCCTGCATTTCTGCCTATAAAAATCCTTTCAACCTCCAAATTAACACTCATTTCCCTATAGAACCTTTCCTTGCTTCCTAGACAGACGCAAATCTATTTTGTAAACTCTCAGGGAACTTATATATTAGACACTGAATTAGAGTTCATTTTGTGTATATCTTATATGACTTACAAGAATAGGAACTCTTTGGGGACCTGTTTTATTCATTATGAGTGCTCCATATTATGTAGCATGGAAGTTCTTAATCAGGGTCCACAGACCCCAAGAGACCATGTATAGAATTCAGGTAGTCTATAAATTTAAATGGAAAAAATTCTTCATATACCTCTAACTAAAAATTTACAATTCCTTGAATTATGGATGCAGGCAACACATAAGAAAATATTAATCGTATCTGTGACATTATAGTCAATAGAATAACACTATAATTTTATATCGCATTGTATGGTTGGATATATCTCAAAATATCTTTTATGCTTATAACAATTCAATATTTTGATATTGTTAGACACTCCATTAGCTCTTACTCTTTAATGCACAGTGAAGTAGCACTTTATATCATATCAGAAATTTTTTAATTATTTACTATTTTAATGTAATTCATTTTATCCATAATTTCATTAATTTTATTTTATATATTTACAATAAGAAAGAATTATAGGCTTCACCAGGTCACCACAGAGACCCAGGGGAAAGAAAAAAATAAAGTAAAGTAAAAATCCCTCAGATCTGATATAGCACCTTGTAGAATAAAAGGAAAATAATCATAATAGTACTTAGTTCATGATTAGCATGAACTAGAGAAAACTTTATAAGCATATCTTGTGCATAAAAATTCATAGGTTCTTGGCATTGGAAAAAGACCAGTCCCCTGTCCTATAAGAACCCTATTAAAATGGCAATTAATATTGTTGCTTATCTCCAAGGACAACTTATTATCTTCCAAAGAAGATTGTTCCATACATGGACAGCTAAGACTGTTAGATAGTTGGCCTTGTTACAGGTTCCTTGTAAATTCTTGTCATGAATCTACCTGTACTCTATGCCCAAGGAGCTAGATAGAGTAAACCCAGTCCCTCATGCATGACTTTAATCTTTAAAGACAATCATCATGTCACCCTTGAACTTTGTGTCTGGAGTTATTATTACCAGTTTCTTCAACTATTCCTCTTATTATAAATTTTGTTTGTGTTACAATATCAATTGTTCTCTTCTGAGGATGCTCCATCAGTTTTGACTCTTTAAAGTGTGATAATTCTCATCTCAACATAATATTCCAGACACCTTCTACTGAAGAGGTAGTTCAATGGGACTATACAACATCTTGAATGCCACATGCTGTAATTCTAGTCATGCTAATTGAGAACAATGACAATTTTGGGGGAATCTTCACCATGCTAACCTGACTGAAATTTCTGTCACTTAAAACTAATGATTTTTTTTTCATTCATGTGTCTTCTATTTGAATTACCTCCAATAACTACCTCCAATAACTATTTGTGCATCTATAGTTTTGTTTATAACCTCTGGACTTGACAACAAGATTTATTAAATTTGATCTTGATGGTTAGTTTTAAGTTTATATATGCATTTGTCAAAATCTCTTAGGTTGTGTTTCTTTCATATATTAGACTCACTATTCCTACCAAATCTGTGGTATCTGTAAGTTTGATGAAATACTTTTTAATACTTCATGTACTTAAAATAATATGTATATTAAATACACTAAAAATGTCCTGAATTTATGATGCCTAAAATATATGTACTACAGAAAACAAAATTCTGTAAAATACATTAAAAATTCTTTGATAGTAGGAATATAGTGATAAAGAAGCCTACAGTGAGAGGCCTCACCCAGTAATTGCCTCTCCTCTATCAACTATAACACACAGTAATGGAGAGGAAGAATAGAAAATTAACTGGACTTGCAAGAGATAAATTATTTTAAATTCCCTAGTAGTCCAGTCCTGCCCTGGTGGCTCAGGCATTAAGTTTGCAGCTCCAGCAGGCATAGCCCAAGTAAAGTCCAAGGAACTGAGTTCATGAATTGGGGAGGGGCCCGGGTGGGTGGGGCAGTGGAGAGTGGTGGGGGAAGGGACAACCAAAATAAACAACTAAGTATGTAAATAAATGCTTCTTCCTCTTCCTACCTGCCTGCCTGCCTACTTGCCTTCATTTCTGCCTATTTTCTCTTCAAAAAATGAAACAAAATAGTACTCCTAGTCCAAACGAAAAAAATCATCACATATTAATTTATTTTTACACTCCAGGGTCCTCCAAACTATGTCGAAAACCACTTGCATAGAAAATTAAGACCATATTTTTGGTGAATTACAAAAGCATAATAATCTCACTCTTAAAGAGAATATTGATCTGGTAGCCTCTGTTATTCTAGATCATAGCCAAGAATGAAGAAAATAAAATCTCTGAGTAGCCACAGAGTCTAAATGAAATCCATGTACTAAAAGGTCATGTATATTACCCCAAATCTCTCAGTAACTCACCCAGACATATTCACTAATATTTTAAATATAGTCCAGAAAGTCATGATCGTATAATTTCAAAATCTATAGATGAATGGAAGGAGCATATTAGTCCCAACTAATCAATAAGTAACAATCTCCAACCTGACAGTGAAGGATAAACAAACAGACACACACATTAAGCAGACACAGGACTCCAAATTCTGTAATTGCAGAGAAATAGCTAGAAAGCCAAACAATTCTAATTATCTCAATCATCTCTAGGGGCATCATTAAATTATAGTATGGTAAAATAATTGACATTTATTATATGATCATCATCATAATGCCTCAAATTCATAGTTTATATTTCTTAAGAGACTTTCATATTTATCATTATACTTAACTTTCTAAATATTTGAGTTGTCAAGTAGGTATTAGTACCACACCAAATGTTAAATTATGTAGCTCAGAGAATTTGAAGAACTTACCTAATATCACATAATTATTAGATAGTATTAGGGTTCATAGTCTACTGCCTCATGACTCTGGGTCATCAAAAAATATTTACAAGTTGCGCCATGTAATGGAGCTAATAAGCCCCGGAGGCATGTAATACAATTTAGAAACTTCCACAAAAATTGCTGATATGGTGGACACATCCACAAAAATTAATTTGACTGAAACTTTCACAAAATTTTATTTGCAACTTTTAAACTTTTGAGCCCCTAAAGAAATAAAATGAAATTGCCTGAAAATTTCCCTTATATTAAATATTATCTTTATAATGCCACAGAAATCTAAATTTAATTTTCAATGTTAATAATAAATTCAAAACTATTAATTACATTTTAAACATCTAAAATCTGTACATAAAAATAAAAACAAACATGTAGCATAGCAATCACTTAGACTTGATTCATCTTATTTAAAAATATTACTAAAGTGTTTTCTTTAATTTGCATTTTTGGACTTAGGTGGACCTGACTAAACTCTTGTGTAAAGAGTAAGAAAATGGACATGGGCTGCTACAGTAGATGCTGTGTCAATAATAAAACACTGACCTTGAACACAGAGCTTCAACAATACGTTTGGAAGTCAAATAATGATATTTATACATTTATAATATTTATAAAAATAAGAAAAATTATTTGTTTGGGGGGTTCTTTTGATTTGTAAACAGTTGCTATTTCATAATAGGACACTTTTCCCAGCAAAAGGAAATAGGGAGAAAAAAAAAGTTGCACCTGGAAAAACTCCCATAGTACCTTGTTTCAAAGCTTACAATTTCAAACCATGATTTTGTTATCATAAGAACCAATAAAAAGTACAAAGTTTTTAGAAAAATGGCGCTAGCTGCTTAACACTCCTAATGGAACACAATCTGCCATCTCCATGGTAACCTCTGAAGAACTTTTTTCCTAACTAGTGCCAATTATGCATTTCTACGGTCGTGGATATCTCACTTTTTTTTTTTTAAAACACCTGGAATCTTTAGAAGAATAAAGCTCAACAGTTAAGTTCACACATACCCTCTTGTTCTGTTCGAGTCATTTCCTCAAGCTTCTTCTGTTTCAGTGTGTCCACCACATCGGCAAGGCTCCCTTTGCGGCGTTCTGGGGTTCCAAAAGTAACACTGGTCATTATCTCGCGGTCCCGACTCCCTTCGTCAGGCTTATGTGGTGAGGTAGAGGTATTTCGGAAGGAATATAGGGAACATAACTTATTATTCTCTGACTCCTAGAAAAACAAATAAAATAAAACCATTAGAATATTTGTTTCTTTGCATATGGTTGGAAAAAATTCCTAAACTCTGAATGACAACACATGATGTCTGGATGAACAAAAAAAATGTATTAACTATCTCTGTTAAGAAAAGTTACTAAACATTAAAAAGCATTTATTAAAGGAACTGACTTGAAATTAAAGATTCAAACTTTTTATTAGGAAGCAGCCTAAGTGATTTAAAAACATAATTTTAAAACAGACACTTCTGTTTCTTACTGTTTTCAACCTTTCATTTAAAATAGTTCAGATCAATTAATACATATTAGAATTGGTAACATTTTTCTTTTAGTTGGAGACTGTTATTAATAATGTTCTTCCCGTAATATAAAAATAAGCACATCACAAGAGCATTAGTATTGAATTTAGAACTAATAGAGATATTAGCTTCAATATCTAATATTAATTATTCACCAGAAAATATATAAATTATAAAAATCAGTCACAGAAAGTCAGCCAACCAGAATATTTTGAGTGTTCTGGGGTTGGGAAGAATCATTCTCTTCTAGCTATACGTCTGCCCAAAAATACAGAAACCTTTTTACCACTGAAACTTATGCACGGTCATACACATTTTTCATGTGGCTTTTTAAAATGATTTGGCTTGTGAGTGTGTGTGTGTTTGCTTTCGTAAAATGTTGTTTGTTACAGAGACATTTACACAAGAATTACTTCAAAATACAGAAAAGTTAACTAACTAGTAAGATCCATCTTCAAGGAAGAATATTAAATCTTAGACTGAAAATAACCAACACCTAAAAGTTTATAGAAAGAAATGTTTTTACATTTCTCTAAATCAGGCTGAGGATTGGAATGAACTATTATTTGTTGAAGTAAAAAAAAATTGTACTAAGTAAATCAAGCATCAAGCTTTGAAATTCTCATCAGAAGCTTGAAAATCTTAATTGTTCCTATATCTTTCTCCTTCACAAAGAAGTCTAATAAGCTTCAAGAAGTAAATGAAGGAGCATAAGGCAAAAGTTAAGAGTTAATTACAAGTGAGAAATGGACAGAAAAAGAAAATGGAATGTAGAAAAGTATATTCCACAAAGGTTAAATGAGATCATAACTGAATTCAGTAAATGCAGAGTACTTAACTATATTGTCATTGCATATAAGACAAAAACAAAACTTACTTTCAGGGTTATTGGAAGCATATAATGAGAACATTTGTCAACCAAATAGGTTGACAGTGCTGAACAGTGCTAAACTCACAGGAGGCAGTGTCTAATAAATGTTAGGTACCATATTTAGATAAGAGAAGTAGTTCTAGGAATGGGGATAAGAAGGCATTTTTCCCCTCTGGACTTAAGGAATTATTTAGTAAAATATGTTAATATGAATCTTAAGCTAAACTGAATATTGTAAAACCTGTGAATATACTAAAAGCATTGAATTATGCACATTAAAACAATAAATTATGTGGTATATGCATCATATCTCAATAAAAGTGTTAACAATATTAAGTCAAACTTTTAATCTCCACAATCACACTGTTAGCACAATATCTAGCACAGAAAAGGTGCTCACTATGTTTGTGCTAAAATAAACTGAAAAGGTTAAAATAAATGAGGCGGGGCAGGAAAAAGAATTCCTCTTTACGATTCCCCTAGACTTTTCCTTCCCCAGGAAAAATGTTGTCTCTCAACTAATGTTTACAATAACTATGAATTGATGTAAAGGACCCCCTTCTTTCTGATGCCATCATGATTAGTACATGTCTTCTTAAAATAGCCAGTTCATTGTCTATTTTGTACAAACAAAAACTGAAGTGATATGTTTGCCAAAGCCGTTGACCTCTTAATAGTATACGTATCAGAAATTTGACCTAGGCTTTTTTGAATCAATAATTACCATATGATCAATCACACTTTGGCACTTTCATTTCAAACACAAAATAGTCTCATATCATAGCATATAAATAAAAAACAAAAACAAACAAACCTGACTCAACCTAAGGAATGAATAAAAAGACCAAGTCAAAACCACAACTATGTGGCAGTAATAGCTACAAATGATTCACCACTGATGATAATATAGAGGATTTTCCCACTCCCAAGCTGAAATTGAAAGATGATAGGAGTGGCTCTCCATTCTGAGAAAGTTGTGCTTAGAACATTTAAATTCCATACAGTACCATTTTTTTTCTCTCAGAATTAATTTCAAACAATCTTATTTATTCAAGTTACTTCACACACTAATGACCCACACTGTAATTAGCCACATGATCTGTGCAAAGGGGATCAATACTACCAATAGGTAGAGATCAAAAATTTGAAAAATTATTATTTCTCCACGAAAGCCACACGAACTACTTGCAATATGTCACCAAGGAACCAACATAGACAATAAATAAAACCATGTCATATACTTCAACTTAAATCATCCTTAGGAACAATGGAAAGAGGAAAATTTTACCATTTATGGCCCTCACTTCCCAAGTTTTGAAAACTGAAGAGATGTTGGCCTTTCATTATTGGAGACCTAGAAGCAATTCATCTGAGTAAAAGTGGCACATAAATCCAAACAGAGTGAAGAAATTACTGCTGAATAAAAGGCAACAGCTCCAAATTTTAAAAAAGAAACAACAAAGATCTCTAGGGTTTTTTCTTAGGAGGTAGGCAATTTTTAAATAGGCTTTCTTAAGGAAAAAAAAAAAAATGGCCTCAGCTTAATTTTCAACTCCTGAAAACAAAACAGGTCCAATGAAATGCCAATTGAGGCAAGATGCCCCTAACATCTCTTTAGTCTTAAATGCATGTCACTGTAGCACAGCTATGGAGAGATCTGAGACAATATTTCCCTAAAGCAGTGGTTCTCAAAATTCAGCACAGAAGTCCCTGGAAAGCATATTTAAAAATGCAAATTCCCTCATCTCTTCTCATAGCCCCCAAAAATCAGAGCCCAGGAATGTGAATTTCCAGAGATCTTCCCAAGTATTCTAATGCGTAGGTCCTTTCATTCAGATATACTTCACTTTAAGAAATACTGATCCCTAGAAGGCAATGAAATAAATGTGCTTTGTCTTAATGTTACAATCTGAACATAATTATGAAACATTTTAAGAAGCAACAAAGTTGTAATTAAAAAATAACATCAAGGAGAATACCTCTCTTCTTTTACTCATTCTTGCAAAAACAACCACTGTATAACATGAATACCACAAAAAAAGCAGAGCATATAGGGCTGTGAGTATGTATAAGATAATTCAAAGGAAATGTACTATAAAATTGCTTTTCTCAACCCTTCATCTCATAGCATATGAGGTTCGGTGGTCCCAACAAAGCTAATAGTAAAGAAAAGAATTTTTAATATTTACAAGGATTCCAGTCCCACTGCAAGGCCTAAAGCAACATTGATTCATATTATCTAAAGAGCATTTCACTGGATATCAATTATGCACAGTATATAAAATATATGTAAATTACTAAAAAAAAAATCTCACAGTTTCTAGAAAAGACAAGCAATTTTCATAAATTAAGAATAATTAAGATGGTTCTCTGTCTGAAGGGATAAAAATTAAAAAATATTGTTTTAAATATAAAAATAATTCTCAATAATTTTAGATAAAACATATTAAAACAAATATTCCTCAGATTTTTCAGAATTTTCAGAATTTGTCATTCAAAACTAACTGCTCAACAATGACCTTAAAGGGACATTAAACTTAGCCTTCTCATAACATTGTGAATATGTCAAACATATTCATATATTGGAGTCTTTGTGCATCATATGCATTTACCTAATTCTTTGGTAACTCAACCAACTCTTCAATGTTCAGATCAAACTGCATTTCACCCTTGAACTCCTCCCTGATACACTATCCACTTAGTCTCAAACTATACATTGAAGCACTTAATCAGAACCACATCACTTAGCATTTATTAATATGCTAGAATAAATTATTACTATTGTACATGTATTAGTCATATTTGCAATAAGTTTTAACTCCTGAAGAACTGGATCATTTCTCATGATTCTATATGCTTCTAAAAATCAAACAAAATGTTAAGTAGATCATTGGCTAATGAACTTGAAACAACTACTCACCAAATATGTCAAAAATAATAAAAAATTAAGACTATGGGTAAAAATTTGCTCTAGTAATGACAGGATTGCTTATTTAAGCTTATTTAAGAACTGAGATATTAAAATATAATGGATTCAGTCGATAAAAGATAATACAGCTATATAATGGGATACTACACAGACATTAAAAACAACTTTATATATGTTGAATATGATGTGTTTTATAGTGATGAATAATTACAGGCAGTCTGTATGTCCAGTTGCAGGGATTATTAGAAGATATTATAGATTTATGTATATGGTGAAATAATTTGAAATTATCGAAAATTGTATTTTGGCTGAAAATTTAATGACATCTTATTGAAAAGCACGTTAATAAGAAAAATCAATATGCATTTTAAAGTAAATATAATATCAAAAAACAATTTTTATAGTCCTCTGAATATTGGGATAATGGATCATTTTAATTTTCTTTTTGATGTTCTTTATACTTCACAAATGTTCTATAACATTACTTTCAATCAGAAAGTAAATGCTATTTTAAAGTTGAATATGAATACTAAAAATGTAGAAATAATTTATTTACAAGGAAATAATGTATTAAATGGAAAAATTTATTGTGGTCTCTTATAGCCTCAATTTTATTATATTTGTATATGAGAGTAGCATTGCACCCTGGTGGAGCAGCTGTTGGGTCAATCATCTCCAAAGGAGCAAATGAAATACCCCTGGGACCAGTCTGGGGCCCAGGGGGAAACAAACCAGTGTGAGCAACAAAATAAAAATAAAAATTTAAAAGATGTTTCCTCCTCCTCTCTTTTCCTGACTACTTGCCTACTCACCTTCATTCCTGCCTGCATCTTTCCTTAAAAAAAAAAATTAGTGTGGAACACACACACACAGAAGACATATACCAAAATATTTATGTGATTTCCAAATGGTGATGAGATTATCCACAATTTTTTTTTTTGCTAATCTGTGTTTTCTGTTTAACACTGATGAACATATTCCTTATGCAATAAAGAAAAACTCATTTTATATAGATGCTTGGAGGACATACAAAAAAGAATTTGAAAGAGTTTGACTCCCTTAAAAAGACAAAGTGAGCATTATTACAATCTCCCTGCATTGAACCCAGAAAAAAAAATCCAAGCTTTATTTCCTTAGCATTTCTACAGTTAAGGGCTTTCAGATAATATTTTCTTATATATCTCATTATTTAAAGGGACTCCTTATATCAACTAAAATGTAGATCCTTCTCATTATTATCCATTGTTTTCTGTTTGCCCTCAAAAGGTACATAATCTATTTTCTCTTCCATACTGGAGTTGTTTAAATATCTAAAGGAAGGAACTAAAGCAATAGTCCTTTCCAGATGAAACTCCTCCTCCAGTCACTACACCCATTTCTCATTTGACATGGTTTTCAAATCTTTCATCATTCTCCCCGGATAGACTGTAGTCTTTAGATGCTCTAAAAATGTGTTGTGATTAACTGAATACCAAGTTTTGTACCTTCGTTTTTAGCCGGAAGAAAAGTTAACACTCAGAAGGTTATGAAGTTTCCCCCGTCTCATACAGGTAGAACTTCAGCAGGGCTAAAATCTTAAATGTATACATGAAGACACCAAATCCAATACTTTTCCCATTCCACAGGGCTACATAATTAAATTGTACTCTCAAAAGTAAACAATTTCATAATTCCGATTACATCTACACTCTTAACTCTTTGTGTTTCCTTAGATTTCCAGATATATTTACCTACTTTTGAGACAGAAAATCCATTTTGATACTAACTTTAAACTGAGTTACCAAGAAATATTGGTTATCTGCCATCAAATAAAAATCATCCTAAAATTTAGTACTTGAAAGAACAATAATCATTTATTAACTTGAATAGTTTCTGTGGGTTAGGAAATCAGGACAATCAGGGCTGGGTGGTTGTCTCATGAGGTTGCCATCAAGTGAATGACTAAAGTTGAAGTCATCTCAAAGGCTTCGTCACTAACAAATGTGAACACTTCATGAACTGATGACTGGAAGTTAGGATTCTTTAAAAACTTTCTTCTATCTCCATGTCATCTCTCCACATGACCTTTTCTCCTCCAGCACACTGACTTCAGACTAGTTGGAGTTCTTACATGATGGCTAAGGCCTCCAAAGGTGCATGTTCCCAAAGAGAAGCAGACGAAAGCTGTTTACTACTTTTCTAATTTAACCTGGGAAGTCCATCTCATGTAATTGTCAATGCATTCTATACTACGCCTTACCTATAGTCAAATGGAAGGGAATTAGATTCTTTCTTTCTATAGGGTAGAGTCATAATTATATCATCAAATAGTTACTGTGAGAAACAAATCATGTAAAAGTGCTACATAGTGCCTATCATAAAAGTATCCAATAAATAATAACTATTCATATGATTAAATTCAAATGCCCTTTGTTTCCACTTCTAATTCTGAAAACACAGTCATGAGAATCACTGGCAACACTTTTAGACTTTCATTTGTATTAGTTCATCTAAAATTAAATAATTAATAATAAAACTATATTACTGTGTTATACATCAATCCTTAAAAATCACTTTCTTCATGAAGTCATCTCAAACTAGTCTCACCAAGATCTGACCCCTCACAAAGCTCCAGCAGCCTTAGTATTTGTAATTAGCTTTTCCTGGGAATACTATCAATTCCCACTTGACCTAATGGCATGTGGATCATCTTCAGTCTGTCCAGAAATAGTTACAGTACACTACTGCTGTGAGTTAACTAGGCTACTAACTGCACCTAGACCAGAAATATGAATGGTCAGTCATACTGCTATCAGAGGAGAGCAGTGGTTGGGGTTGCAAAAGTCAGATGAAATGTCAGGAACTGAGAGAAGTAGAGACCATAGGTAGGAATGGAATTCTGCCTACATAATCGAGTTGAAACCTACATACAGGTGGAAGTCATGCAATTAGGAGACATGAATGGAAATGATCTCTCCAAGCATCTAAACAAATCGACTTCTCTATCTGCTGCCCAGTGTGACTGTAGGGAAAGAATACTATCCTCTCTTACCCTCTCCTCCACCTGTTAGGTAAGTAAAATGTGCTCATTCGTATTGCATTGCATGTTGTCATCTTGGTTTTACTTTGTTTTCCATTACATTGCCTCTCTAATTACAGCTTTATCTTCACTTTTGTCTGCCCTCCTAATAAATAAGATTTATTGAGATGCCCAGTTAAAGATTTGTTGCTGATTTCTGATTGCCTTAATCTACCACAAACCTCTCCTCCCTTAGACTCTACCCAAAACCACTCACACAAAGCCCAAATCATTAAAAATGGTCATTTCTAATACTCCGTTGCTTGAATACTTTTAGGTTTCTCTATGGTGTGTGTTATTCCTATTACACAAGTAATAAAACCCATTTATTCAGTTAGAGGTATGTTTCTGGTAGTCTTTCACTGGAAAGAATTAAGAAGATGCTATGTCTACAGAGAAATTTAAAACAGTAACAAAATCAACTGAAAATGGTGATGATTTGTTTAAAATAACCATGTACTGGCAACTCAAATATTTCAGTGATCAATATTCTCTGCTAGGAGAGATGGATTCACCACCCCACCCCACCCCATGCCCCGAGCTTAGTATGCACTGCATTTATATATTTTAAGTTTCAATTAAGTATTCAAGCTGAAGTATATAAATTATATATAATATTGTTTTATTACACATCCATTATACACATACTGTTTTTTCTGATTACTTCAAACAACTTCATTTTTTATAAACCAAAACTACCGGCTGACTCTGCTATATTAGAGGAATTCTACAATAATGTTACTGGGTGACTGACAGAAAAAGCTTTACCTAATACAGGTTCCAATAACTTCTTGCTAACAAAGGAAATATAACCTTTTTAATATGCTGAAAACTAAATTGCTAACATTTTTAGCTTCTTCTCAGAGGAAAATGCATTTTTCTCTAATGTGACATATTTTAAAGAAAAGCACTTGTTTAAAGAAGCTTATATAAATAAAAATACTGAATTTGGTTTCAATTACCAACAATTTATTCTGAATAAAAGTATCATTTGTTCTACTAGTGAACAAAGAGTATTGTTTTTATTTTCATTAAAATGGATACTTGGGAGAATATCCTAGATTTACATGGAATTCTCAAAGTTGAAATAACATCATGCTACTTTACACTACTACTATACTTTCCAATAGCAACATATTTATTCATGATGTGTCAAATATAGATTTTCAAGCAATATTTGCTAAAGTTTTATGATTCTTAAGTCTATGAAAAAACTACTGTTTTTAAAACATTATTTTAATCAAAATATTATAAGGCCAAAAGTTTTTTAAATGGGCTCATCGTCATATACATATACATATACATACATACATTTAATAAATGTAAGTAAATATAGTGAGCAGAGTAAACATATAAAAAATATTAAAGTCCTAAAACCTGTCAAGAAGAGTACATAGAAATGCCTTGCATCATCTATATGCTATCAGCCTCACATACAGAATCAAAAATCTCAAGATTCAGAGGTCCTCCTTAAAAATTCAATTGCTCTAAAATGGGACTAGAAGGTTCATACCTCAACATAATAAAGGCCATATATGAAGAGCCAACAGCCAACATCATAGTCAATGGCAAAAAATTGAAATCATTTCCTCTAGGGTCAGGAAAAAGACAAGGTTGTCCACTCTTACCACTGCTATTTAACACTGTACTGGAGGTCTTAGCCAGAACAATTAGGCAAGAAAAGGAAATAAAAAGAATCCAAATTGGAAAGCAAGAAGTAAAACTCTCATTATTTGCAGATGACATGCTTTTTTATATACTGAAAATCAAAAAAACTATCAAAAAATTTCTAGAACACATCAACGTATATAGTAATCAATGCACAAAAACCTATTGCATTTTTACATGCAAACAACATGATAGAAGAAAATGAAATCACGAAAATCATACCATTTAAAATAGAAGTTAAATGACTGAAATACCTGGGTATATACCTAACAAAAGAAGTAAAAAATCTATACAACAAAAACTATAAGTCCTTCTTAAAAAAAATAGAGGAGGACACAAAGAAATGGAAAGACAACCCCTGATCACAGCTGGGAAGAATCAACATCATTAAAATAGCCATCCTACACAAAGCAATATATATGTTTAATGCAATCCCCATTAAAATCCCATGGATTTATTTCAGGAAATAGAACAAAAAAAAATCTTAAAATTTGTATGGAACAACAAAAGACCCGAACAGCCAAAGCAATCATTAGAAAAAAGAACGAATCTGGAGGAATTACATTTCCAGACTTTGAACTATACTACAAAGCAATAGTGATCAGAACAGTATGGTACTGGAATAATAACAGAGGCACAGATCAGTGGAATAGAACTGAATCATCAGAAACCAACCCACTCACATACAGTCAGTTAATCTATGACAAAGGAGCCAAAATTATACAATGGAAAAAGGAAAGTCTTTTCAACAAATAGTGTTGGGTAAACTGGACGGCCACATGCAAAAGAATGAAGCTAGATCACTCTCTAAGACCATCCACAAAAATTAACTCAAAATGGATTAGAGACTTGGACATAAAACCAGAAATCATAAAATTCTTAGAAGACAACATAGGAAAGACTTTCCATGACATCAGTCGTAGAGAATTCTTGGGGACTCAACTCCACCATCAAGGGAAATGAAAAGAAAAATAAACAACTGGGACTATATCAAACCAAGAGGCTTCTTTACAACAAAAGAAAGCATCACCAAAACCAAAGGAAACCAACTAACTGGAAGAAGATATATGCATTCAATACTTCCGACAAAGGTTTAATATCTAAAATATACAAAGAACTCATAAAACTCAACAACAGAACAGGCAATCCAATCAAAAAATGGGAGGAGGAATTGGAGAGACACTTTTCGGAAGAGGATACACAGATGGCCAGCAGGCACATGAAATTATGCTCCTACTCACCTGCTATCAGGGAAATGCAAATTAAAACAACAATGAGATATCACCTTACCCCTGAAAGACTGGTTATGATCCCAAAGTCTGGAAACAACAACAAATGTTGGTGAGGATGTGGAGAAAAGGGAACATTTTTGCACTGTTTGGTGGGAGTGCAAATTGTTCAATTCCTATGGAAAACAGTGTGGAGATTGCTCAAAAAGTTGAGATGGAAGTTCCCTATAATCTGGCCATCCCACTTCTCAGTATTTACCCAAAAGATACAAAAACACTCATCTGCAGCGATTTATGCACCCCCATGTTTACTGAAGCCCTATTCACAATATCTAAGAACTGGAAACTACCTAAGTGCTCAATGTCAGATGAATGGATAAAGAAGATGTGGTACATATATACAATGGAATACTACACAGCCCTTAAAATAAATGAAACCCTGTTATTTGAATCAGCATGGATGGAACTAGAGGGGATGATAGTAAGTGAAACAAGTTAAAAGGAGATAGATATCAGGTGATCTCACTCATAGGTGGAATGTGAATAGACAAAACAAAGGAACAGATGAAACATAACCAACAATGAAACATTTGCAACAGAAGCGGAGGTTACCAAAAGGGAATGGGGCAGAGTGGGGAGCAAATGGTGGTGGAGCCCACTGGACAATGGGGAAAGAACACTTGGTGATTTGGTGTAGGACATGGTGAGTTTAAATATATCTAAGAAATGAGGAACCTATACATAGGAAATTATTTTAATGTGTAGAATATTTACTACAATAAAAAAATGAAAAAAATCCAATTGCTCACCCCCACTTAGTACTTGACTCCCCTGCACAAGTAAAGATGGTATAATAGTTAACAAGGTACAGGATTTCTGAATCAGATTTTCTAGTTAAATCCCAAGTTTCAGCTACATCCCATATAACCCCAGAATGTTAGTCAACCTCCATGCACCTTAATTTCCTCCTTTATAAAATGAGAGTGACATTAGCAGAAGTACAGAATATATCTCATAGGGTTGTTAAGAAATGTAAGTGAACAAAAATAAAACATTTATAAAAGTACCTGCTACATGTAAGTTCGAATTAAATGGTGATTGTGGAAGTTTTAGTGGCAGCGGTTATTATAATAACCCAAATGTGTGACTTTTTAAACTCTCTTTAAATACCCCCATTAACAGAAGGTTTAGCTCCTTCAAAGCCATCTATTACATCTTTGGAGGACTGTCAAGCATTCTTATTTATAGTAATATGAATCCTACCTTTAAACCTATAGCTGCATCCTATGGGAACATTCAGAACAGTAGCACTTCCAATACATAGGCACAACTAGTAGAGTACCCTTGTATCTTCTCTTTTTCTTGGGAAAACATCTGTTTCCTTTATTTCTTCCTCCTAAGAAATGGTTTAGCCAAAGTGATCAGACTCTCCTGAGTATATTCCAATTTTTTTTCATCTCTCTCACCCTGAACTGACTCAACTCAACAATTTCTAAACAACAAAGAATTAAAGCACATTATCACTACGGTAGAGATATACTTGAAAGATAAGGGACAGAAAGCATCATAGATGAGAATATTTTATAACTTTTTGGTACTGGAAGAGTAAGAACTTTAAGGCTATCAGGCCTGATAGTGAATTCCCCAACACATGAGCAACACTCCATCAAGGTTCAGCTGATTCATGTACTTACCAACTCCAGTCAGTTACTATTACCTGGCATTCATCAGTGTTCAAACCACCATATGCTATTCAACCTAAATAACATTACTAAACTCAGATGAAGTGGCTAACCTTGGAACCAAGAAATTTAGAAGTAGCAGAAGACTTAGTGATTATAGTTCAAATCTTTCATGTTTTGAGATGAGGAAGTGAAGTCAGGAGTTATAAAATGACTTCCCTAAGATCACACAGTTACTTGGTGGCAGAAATGAACACAGGACTTCTATGAGGTCACACCCTTTCCTCCAAATTATGTTTCCTCTAAATAACCCCAGGAAAAAATTTACAATTAAAATATTCTCAAATCCAAAAAGAGGCTTTCTTTTTGACAATTTGAAGCATTGGGAAACAAGGGATGTGATTATGCAGAAGTTGAAAAACTTCAATTGGACAAGTTTGTACAGAACAAGTTTCTAGGCAGGGAGAGTCTCAAATTATTCTATAGAACTTTTTTTTTGAGAGAGAGAGAGATGAGGAATAAGAATTTTATTTT
The DNA here is from genome assembly GCA_004363575.1 of Solenodon paradoxus. Taxonomy (NCBI): domain Eukaryota; kingdom Metazoa; phylum Chordata; class Mammalia; order Eulipotyphla; family Solenodontidae; genus Solenodon; species Solenodon paradoxus. The sequence continues at coordinate 404,198 of RJWH01000398.1, read as the reverse complement.
ATTTTAATTTAGTTGTACAGAACTTTTTTAAAGAGGTAACTTACTTTTAGAGTCAAGTCAATTATGCTCATTTTCTCCTCCTTTGCAATTGCATATATGTATAGATATGGCACATTATTCAATATATCAGTCTGATCACCAGGAACCCATGACATGCAAGAATCACCCAGATGAGAATTAATGAAGAGCACTTTGAGATCGTAGACAAAACTCAGATATCAGAATTGAGACTCTGAAGCAAAGAAGGTGAAATGAAAAAAATAAAATTAAAATAAAACCTCCCTACCCTTTAACAAAAACACAGAAATAGCCTTGAACACATTGGACTCAAGGTGCTAGGGACCTGCCCTATAACACTAGATCAGAGTCGTCAGGGAAGTGGAGTGCTTCTAATATGACACAATCAATCTGCTGAAATGTTAATCAAGCTTTTGGAAAACCTGTCCTTAATTCAAGACAGAAACTGACTGCTGTGAAGGGAGAAGGACCTACAATCATTCAATAGCTTCAGTAAAGTAGTGTCAGTAAAGACAGAAAATAAGATGTAAAACTTTTAGGAAAAGAGTAAAGTAGTTGGGATACACTAGAAAAAGGAGTAGCAATTAACTCCTCAGAAACAAACATCAATATGATAATCACCTATGTTTTGGTTGCCTATTTTAAATTGATGAGTTGGGTTCACACACACACACACACACACACACACACACACATTAAAAAAGAAATAGATCCATACCTCACAAATATTAACATTAGAAAGTACCAGAGTCTAATCAAGGTTTCTCAGATCCATTTGTTCCTTAATAGAAATTCTGCTCTACTAACAACAAAGCCCTTTCATGATCTAACATGTCTAGGGAAGAGCAACAAGAGAGCCACTTGCTCTACATACAAACTGAGCTCTCAGGGTCACTTTGTAAGCTCAATAATCTCTTCACTAGGATCTTGCTCAGAAATGCTCCCAATTTTGAGAATTTCACCACAAAAATCTTCAAAATTTCTCCTAATATGTCAAATACATATAATGGCTTGACAACAAACGTTTAGTAACCCAGAAATTTGCAAATGATATCTCTATATTCTCTGATTAAGTTTTTACAGATAAAACAAGTACAATGAGAATAAAAATGATACTTTGGAGCCTATGTTGTCTGTAAACACCCATCCATCTAGCTAGCTATCTGTATTTACATTTCCAGGAAATGGGAAACTAGGCACAAAAATGCCAAATATTTACCACAAAGCAGCAAGTAGAAGTGCAATTCTGTCATGAAGTCTGCACAGAATTCATGTCTGGAATCTGCATTGCTCTGCTTGAAGGTAACACACAATCTTGAACTGATAGCTCAGTTATAATCATACAGCCCATGTTTCCTCTCAGAGGAGGGAGAGGTATGAATTTTTATTTTTCTCAATTTCCAAATATCCAAAAACTCAGATTCAATTTTTTTCCTTGTCTTACTGTAGTATTCCTCATGGATCCAAGTAGCCAAACAGTAGCCAAAAGGAGAGCTGAACTTGAATCTTAACCATCAACTTCAAAAAGCAAAATAAACTATAATCAATTTCACATACAAAATTTATCAGTGTAAGAATAGAACATGAAAAAGGAAACTTTCATAGAAGCACACCAGGTACAAAATAAATTAATACAACTAAAGGCCAAATATTAACTCAGCAAAAATGTTTTCAATTTCTTGAGAACAAACTAAATTATCTTAATCCTGCTCACCCAGTGCTTACATAGAAAACTACTAATTTACCACCTGAATTAACCAAGAAATTTCTAAATAAAATAAGTGCCAAATAAATGTTCTAGTTCTTTGTGTTACCGGGTAAGTGAATCTCTTCTAATATTGTATCAAAATATTTCTTCCCAGAAGTTTGATGAATTTCAGAATATTGTATTCTAGATAATTTTAGTACACTGGCAGTGACAACAAATCAGAGTTAAATTATAATAAAAGCAAAAGTTTACAAAATAATTTCCAATCGTTTTATTAAATGAAATTTCCCATTTTCTCAGGTGTTAATGAAATATAAAGAAGATAAAAGAAATACATAAATATTCATATCTAATTTTTACCTGATTGTAAAATTTAATTAGCAAGATTTGTAATTTATACTCTGGATTTCAGGCTATGGTGTACACAGAGATATACTATTGAACTCAATTTGCATCATCTAGAAATCTAATGCCTAGGGGGTCATAGGAATATAATAATAGCAAAATAATTTTTAAAAGGCTAATAGTATAAAAAATAAATGTCATCACACTGAAAGATATATTAACAAAAGGAATAATAGTTTTTAGTTTGTCTTCTCTAAAAGGTTACATTTCTTTTTTAAAATCAAGGAAAACTTATTTCAGAGGACAATCAACAGTGGGATAATTTGCATATCAAGATAATTAAGACACATTCATTAGATACTTTCAAGAAAGATTAGGTATGTTCCTGGGAGGAACAGAGTAGGGTCTTTCCTGCCATAATGCAGGTGGTTTGACTCAATAATCAAAGAGAGCTTTTTCAATCTCTTCTCTGAATGAATGATAGGAACAGAATTCATTATATTTATGTTGCTTTTAAGGAAAGCAACCATCTCCAAATTAAAGAGAGCAGGGAAAGAAGACTGCAAATATCATTCCAGCTTCCTCCTCCCAAAGGAATGTGCTACATATCACAGGAATTTCTATCTTATTCATAATAATCTAGAAGGATCTTAAGATCTTAAGATCTCATTCTAATCATGAAAATTTCAAATTGGTCATGCAAATGACTTCATGATATATATCTCTTTCTATAACATGTTGCTTAGAAATGTGCAGATGTTCCAGTTATCATATTTCATTATAGAGATGCAACCAGAGCATCACTGGGCAAGATGGAGTTCTGTACCAAAAATCTGTGCACTACTCAGAATCACCTATAGACTGAAACATAGTTTGTGGAGTGCATTAATCAGAAAATTATTGGTGTCCCGAGAACAGCTTCCATTGACTAATACTGATCAATGTGACAAGTCTTTTTAAATATTTTTATTGAAGTAACATTGCATTATAGTGTTACAAAAGTTTCAGGTGTGCATCATTATAAATCAACATCTGCAAGCTTATTAAAAAAAACTTCTACATTCAAATGACATTTGAATCCATCAAGAAAATAAAAGCTGAGCAGAATAGGCTTGCTCAAACAAACAAACTGCTAGACTAGCTAATACCAGATTGTCAATTAGTAACTGTTGTTTAAAGCAATTCTCAAAAAGTCACTTTTCTGAAGTGTCTGGAAATGCTGGAGAGCCCAAGTTATGCTTTGGTCATGAGGAATGAATATTTGAATGTGGATCACAAACAAGAAAAGTCAAATTACGAGCACATCCCTGTCAGGTGTATTGTGAGGTGTACAATAGCAGCATATAGGTGAAATAACTTAAAATATTCATGAGACATAAAGTCATCAGATAAAAATGTAGCAAATTAGGGGATTCCAGACTGAATCCCAGAAAAGATAATCCTTATGAACATGGAGGAATGTTATAAATTACAGCTGAATGTCAGTGATAGAAAGTATTAAGAAAATCTGTCAGGTCACTGCAAACCTATTACTGGATCTCACACAGTCTGAAAAATCAAAATACAAATAAACATGGCATATCTTGTATTCTTGAACAATTCTATATATACAGTTTTATCACACACACACATATCCACATATACGCACACAAAGACAAGACACTAGGGTCTGATTTTCCTTGAACTGTCATAATACAAAAGAACTGCAAAAAGTCTTTGCACAGATGTAGCAAAGTACTGGATTTTTATATTTTGGCAGGTGCTCAATATGCAGCCCACATAATCACATGTTAATGACTGGAGTGTGTTAATCAGCATGCATACCTGATTTCTTCTTGCCCAAAGGGAAAAAAGCCAACTATTCCAGAGCATGTTAATGTTGCTACTTCTGATAAAGATTTTGATAATATGCTATTAAGAAAACTTTTCCAAAAGCTTATTTAGAAAGGAATATTGTATCATTGAGACTAATAAAATAATTCAAATCTCCATGAACATCAAAGTATTTCCAAATATCATACTAGTTATCGTTTTGTTTAACAACCCAGATTTGGAAGAGTTTTTTTTTTTATAAGTATACATTTTTAATAATAAAAACGAAAGAGTGAACATAACCAGGTTGTGAAAACAAATTTGTTAACACTAAATAGCACTAGTTTTCTATTTTACTCCCTGCATCAGAATTTTGCCAGATTCCATGCAATAAAACACGGTCTCATTTTTTAGTTCAAAGTGCCAGTAAATTTCTGAGATAGGTATAAAAGGAGACAGTACTGTGTGATAATACAGTTTCAAATTTATAGGATGAGAAATCTCCCAAAGGCCTTTCTGGAGAATGCTGTTTCATGACTCAGAGGTAATGAGAGATATTTTCACTGTTATCAGAAGTCTAGGTTTGAACTTTACTTAAAATACATTAATTTCCAGAGTCTTAAAATTAGAGAAGTAGTAAGTGAGTCAATTACTCAGGAAATTTAAACATCGTTAGTTTTGTGAATTTTTCTCCAGGGCTACCTTGAAGTACCTGAAAGAAAGTACCAAAAAAATGCACACAAGCTTTGCTTTATTTGTTAAGACTATCACGTGAAGTAGTGTTCCTTCATGAACACTAACAGGTCAACTAGTGGATTTCACTATACTTTCTAAAGTATAGTCTCAATAAAAGAGAGGAAATAAATTTCATTTGGGTACTACCTACTATCTTAAATGACCAAATTTCACCAAAAACTGGAAACAATGCAAGTGTTTTGAATCTTTTTTAAAAAGTGACAAAATTAGAAGTCTTCTAAAAGTCTTTTCACAACATACAGCATGACTGAGAATCAAATTCCTCAACTATGCTATCATGTAATAAACAACAGCTCCATTCCCAGAAATGGTACAAAGTCCACACCAGAACTTTTATGACTCCAAGTGAACTACACAAAACACTCCAGAGTTGATTAGCAACTTCACTGACCTGAAAGCAAGAACAGCAGAGGAGAAACTATTTGCAAGCAAGAAAATAGTATTCTATTCCCAATAGTTATTAAATATCTCAATATTCCTATTATTATTTTCTTTCAATTATAATTAAGGACACTATTGGCATTTATATTTATAGTGGAATATTATTTTAAAACTTTTTTAAAAGATAAAACCCACATGGGGGTATATAAGTAGGTCTTTAAAATAAAGAGTTTCAGTGCTCTGGGGCTGAGGATACAATATGGTTATTTCAACCTAATTAGACTAGTCATTAAAAATCACATGCATATAATTCTATCTTGGCCTAAAATATGTATCAATATAAGCATGTATGCAAGTGCACACATGAGCATTTGTGTCTGAAGTTCCATTTACAATGTTTCACATTTGAATCCTGTAAGAAACACTGTTGGCACCTTGCCTAAGTCTCCATGACCCTCCTCTCCCAAGAATTCAGCTGCAAACAGTTCCCTCCTTTGGCAAAAAGCTGCCTCTTGCCTGGGACCCACACTGGCCAGGAACAAGTCTACCCTCTCCTCCATTCCTGATCTTAGTAAATTCATTTCCTGTTGATTCCTGACTTACTTTCTGTCCACATGTACATAACAAAAACATTCTCTTCACCCTCTACATAAATCTCATCTTCTTCAGAATCTTAAGAACTCCTCAATGAATAAACTCCTTACTGTTCACTCTTTCATTGATCATCAAACTCTCACCCGCACTCCTGCAATAGTTTGCTTAATACCTGCCTTTCTATCCGGTGGTGTCTCCAAGCAACTGATGTGGTCTTTTAATAACATAAGTCAAATCATGTAGCTGAAAATCTTCCAGCAGTGGCTACATGCACTTGAAATAAAAGTTAAAATATCTTACTAAAGCCTATCATACCCCATCTGCTTGCTTCCTTGATTTGTTTCATACCACTTTCGCCCTACACATTTCACTTCAGTCACTTGTTTTCTGTTACTCAAACACACCAATCAAAAGTCTTTTGTACTTACTCTACTAGCTGAGCCTCTTCCCCCAAATTTTTGCATAGTTGATTCATTTTTGTTATTCAGATCTCAGCTCAAAGGTAACCTCTTCAAAAGACCTCCCCTAGACTGTTTAATAGTCATTCCCTATCACATTTTCTTAGTTAAGTTTCTTCATTGCACTTAACTTTGCTTGAAATTGTCTCACTCTGTGAACCTTCTTTATTGTCTGTCACACTACTAGAATCTAAGTTCCATGATAGCAGAAATCTTATCTGTCTTATGCACAAGAAAATCCCTGTGCTTGGAATTTAGTAAGCACTATATACTCAATCTTTAGCAGATAATCACTGCATACAATATAGATGACAACGAAATATTACCACAAAATGTTCCTCCATGCTTATGAACATTAAAAAAGAAAGATACACTGTACATTTTCCCCTGGGGGGGAAAAAACTGTGAATTTATTCCTACCTAACAAATCAGCCCCAAAGGGAACAAAGATACAGTCCATGTCAAAATTAAACAGCGTCAATATTCCTCTGAAAAAAAAAGGTACCCGTACAGCAAAGCCATCATGAAAATAGTAGTGGTTGTAGCTGGAGAACAAGAAAAGAAAATTCTTATTTACACTCATTTTTCAGACTTGAAATGAATCTTACCAAATAACACAGCACACTAAATTCAAAATTGAACATTTTGGTATCCATAATACACCAAATTGGAATTAAAATTAAAGTCCAGATTTTTTCATCTCAAATTGGCCTTTGAACGCCTATTTCTAGACATTATCTTCACTTTGGCTTATGCCATAATGAATTTTTTCCTTGTTTGAAATTTTGTGGTTCTCATAATTTTTGGAGTGTCATCTCAAAATAATCAGAATTTTAACATTTAAAGATTTTTTTTCTAATCAGGAAGTGGGGATTAAGCAGAACTTCTCTGCTTTGTCTTTACCCTCTTTTACAGAAAGTACCTCTGTGGTCTGAAATTTCAAAGTATAACCCTCCTGAACCCAGTAGATAAGAAACTTCTAGTGCCTGTTTCTAACTGTTCCTAAGTGAGGACCATCACCAAAGTAAATAACAATGGAAACTGAATAGGTGCTGATAAAATTTCTGTTGTTTTTTAGACTTTCTTTTAACTTTTCTCATAAACTATGCATGTGGTGCAATTTACAGTAAGTTAATATTATCCACTGAAGAGAACTACAGCTTTTATTTAGCTTCATGGCAATCCTTTTGGATTTCATATTTATTTGAAAGTAGAACAATGTAAAATGTTCATTAAATTTTACTTTAGTCATAATACCCCATTCCATGCAAAAACACACACACACACACACACACACACACACACACACACACAATGTAGGTTTGCAGAACTCCCAAGATACCTAAAATCCTTCTTTCCTCTAAAGAAAAATTGGTTGGTGATATGATACTGCAGTATAAATCATTACAGGTCTGATGTTACAGTTGTTACACATTATTGAATCTATTAAACGAAAAGGAAAAACAAAGGGAATCTCCAAATACAGCTGCTATTTCTCATTTGTTAAATCTTTTTATTATACCATGTAAGTACACAGCTGGGTACTATAGAGTGGGAGTTAAAACAAAATATTTTGGCTTCCACACATTCAGAATACACAAGGCTCTAGTAGAAGCAATACTTGATATCAAAAGAGATAAAGTCTGAAAACATTTCAAGCAAGTAAGATTTTTTTCTACCAAATTTAACATATGTGTAAGTTTAAACTATTTTATACTCCCATAATTACCACATAAAATAAATTCGATAGAAATAAATCTATTTTCTGATAAAATTTCAGATCATAAAACTTTGCGAATAACTTCCCAAAGCAACTTGGCACTTACCAACATACAAATAAAATTTTACAAAAACAAATAAGTCCCTTGTTCTCTAAAGAAGTAAACTTTGAATTGCATTATTTATATCTTAACCTATATCATCAAGTTAAACTATTTTTATTTGTTCATGATTGTATTAGGCATGAAAGCTGAAATATATCTTGAACCCATCCCTTTTCTCTATCCCTTCTAACTCCACACTAATACAAGTCACAATCATCTCTTAAACTGAACTTTGAAAATAGCCTCCCAACAGGTCTTCCTCCTTTCACTGTCTCCTTCCCAACCATTCACCATATTATAGCCAGGATTATCTGTTCGATATGTTCTTAAAACTTTCAGTGGCTTTCCATTGAACTTAGAATCAAGTCTCACTTCCATGATACCTACAAAGTCTTGTTGGCTATATTTCCTACCAATCTCTACTTCCATACCTGATGATGTATTGCACCCTCACTAATTACACAGCCATAATTATTTCATCTCCTGAAACTCAACTATATTATATGATTTCAAATATATGTCATACTGTTACATCATCCTTTGGCTAGTTCCTAATATCCTTAGCACAGGTAGGGCATTTCTAGCCAGCCATTCTAAATTAGCTTTGTCCCATTACATTTTCAAATAGCATTGTTCCTTTTTTTCATAATACATATCACAATTTTAATTATATTTATACATATGAGTGTATTTATTTAGTTTCTAGTCTCTCTCCTCAATATCAGCCCTAGGAATCATGCATGTTTTGTTCAACACTACATAGCTAGCACCTAGCGGAATGCTGTTGTCAGAGAAGGTGCTCCACAAATATTTGTTGAAATAAAAATAAAACATAACCTATCATGTTGCCAAAAAGCAAGTGCAGTGACAGGGTATCTATTTTTTTCTCATAACACCTTAAAGGTATAAAATGAACTCAATCAGAAAAAGAAAGTTTTAGTCTTGCTTTATTATATCTTCTCTCTTCCCCCTCTATAAAGAAATAAACAGATAAATAAATAAATCTTCCAGTGGTCTATCTATATAATGATGATCCTTTCTGAACCTAAAGTTAGTCTAGAAAGGCCTATCTTTCTTTCAATTTCCTTTCTCACCTACTGCCCCAGAGCACTACTTGTATCTGCAAAATCATCTGAAAAAGAAAAAAGCCTGCCTCCATAAATTTTGCAATCAAGTCTTTGACTGGATTCTGAGACAATAAGCATAGTGCAAGAATCTAAATATATGTTATTAATAATAAAAGCATTTTAAAGTACTACCCTATTTTATTAAGAAATAAAACCTTTCTTCACCACCCACTAAAAATACTTTTCATTACTTTAACCAGAAGTTAAGAAATGTAAAACAGTGTTTAAAATTCCTAATCTAAATAAAATATATTAAAGTATTGGTCAGTTCTAAATGCTAAAAAGTTTATTTCTTTTTTTTTCACTTTAAACTAGACAATGTCATTTATTATGATTTCTATTTTGATGGCTAGAGATGAAACTTAACATAGGAAAGCTGGCTAATCCACTGCATGTATTTGATGCTGTTGCTTCTACGTCTAGGGGAAACTTTGGTCAACTAATTGAATGATACTCAGGAGCTTTGCACATCCTTTTGAAGTTAATGTATAAGCACGTAAGTAAGAAGAACTTTATTATAAGTAATGAGCATCAAAAATGATAAATACTTGCATTTCCTCACTGAAGATGCATTTTCCATATGACCTCAATCACTTACACATGTTTAATACAATTTTTCAATATTAGTATCTAGCAGCTTTATTTGATCACACTTATTTTGTGGTATTATCATGTTCACCACCTCAAATTCAGAGATTCAGAAAACAGGCTAAGCAAATTAATTATCTTTTGGCAATCACACCTAATACTCGACTAAAATGAAATCACACTCCAATTCCCAATTTTGCCTCAATTATAGGCTATTAATAATATACAAAATGGTTGTTTCCTGACCTTCACACAAATAACTAGTACCATGTATTCTGAGCTTTCTCTAACACACTTATTTGTGATGAGGTCATACTAACACACACATTTCATGACAGAGGGGAGATTTTAGAAGCTCACCATTCTTTGCTGAGACGACAAAACACTATCCCAGTCAGCATCTTGCTGAATGGTATTGACAAGCGTTGGTAGCTCCTCAGAGTGAGGTTTGTTGTGCATTAGTGGGTGCAGAGGCAGATGGGAGGCCACGTGTTGATCACTTCCCTCTTCCTTTTCCCTTGAGGTCAAATCTTGTGTCATCGCTTCCTCTCCATCAGCTGAACAGGCAAATGGAGAGGTGACTTGTTTGGAAGACATTCTTCTGCAGAAGAAGGAAATGACATATATTACAGGCACTATCAATGACAACAAAATAAAGTGTCCCTTGCATTTGACTAATTCAGGAAAAAGGGAAAGCTCTCTAACTTTAGAGAGGTTTATTATGATTCACTCTAAACCACAGAAAAGAACTTTTTTGACTTATCTCTTGCATGTTCCCTCTTTGCTTTTACCACAGCATGCCACACTTCCTAATAATTGCTGCATATTTTCTCTTACCAACCCAGAAATAAAAATTTTATGGAACAAGTTTTCTCAATGTATAGTATATGTATGTGTGCTTTTCCTTTCAGTTCTCCAAACTAGATTTAAGCTTCTTCAGAGTAATTTGGTTGATGACTAGCAAAGGAAAAAAAAAAAAGAAAGAAAAGAAAAGGAATTGAATGAGTTGACAAATGAGCCAGTTTGGTAGATGATTTGACAGTACAAATATCCAAATATCTCATTATTTATGCAGGAACAAAAGAAGTGCATGAAAGAAAATATAACCAGGAAAGTAAATAATCTATGATGAAAGGTCTGGTCCTAACTTCTGAGTTTGCACCCTCTATTATTAGGGCTAAGTCTCATACTGTTTAGTGCCAATCCAATCCTTTTCTAAAGACCTTAAAGCTGTATCAAACATCACAATTTACATTTTAAGTAACAAGTTATCTGAGTGACTGATAATGTTATATCAATCTTAAGGCAATTACATAACACTTGAATTAGGTATATTAAATAACTATGCCTCTGTTTTACAGTAGAAAGTATATACATGATTCAAAGCATGTATTATAAACAGAGTAAGATGCCTAATGTGCATAATATTTTAAAAACTCCAAAAACAATTACTAAGCAATCATCTATATATTCATAAGCAAACATCGACTGCATGCATCATGACGCCTCTCTTCTGTGCTTTCATATGTATATATACAATTAGAAAAATCATGATTATTAAACAAAATTTTAAAACTTCTACAAAATCACCAAATAAAGATTATTTTATGGAAAAAATTTAGAAGTTAAACTACCAAAAGTTTATCACTTAAAAGAAGAGGCAATTTAAAATGTCTTCTAAAACTTTACATTGTTTTTGGTTTGTAGCATCTTCAGCTCTAAAATTGCTGTGTAATGAAAGGAATAAAATCTCCACCTTAATTGCTCTTTAACATTAATTGATTTCATACTATTTTTTAAAAAATGCACAAATCAGTTAACATAGGAAACCACATGAGCATTTTTCAAATTAGCAAATCATTAACTTGCTAGTACTGTTTCTACAGACAAATAAATACTGATTAAAGGGTCTAGAAATCTGAGATTAACAGTTAAATTTACAAATCTGTCACATGCTTTCATGAATATTGCAGTGAAGGAAATATCAAGTGCAAAGAAAAATAATTAAGTTAATTCCAATTTAAACAGTAGTTTTTATGTAGCAGCCCATGTTTCACATAGGATTTAACAGCTAATGCTAAATTTCTCACAATTAATGAGGGGGCTCAGATTTAGTATCCTTCAGTGAAAAAAATTAATATAAGATCAGCTAATCTAATTATGCACAGTTCTAAATAAAAGTATTACAGGCTTTTGAAGTGCTTTGAAACATATTAAAATGCTGATACCTACTTATAATAATCATTCTACAAAGAATAAAAATTTCATCTATTATACTTGATACCATAAAATAAAATGGGGAAAGGGAGTGTAGAATGACTATATTTTCTTTGAGGAGGAAGAAATGAGATGCTATAAATAGTACTATATCAAAGAATCAGATAAATATACTCTTGACCAATTTATATAATAACTAACAAACAGATATGTGTATATACACTTGGGGAAAATTAAAACAAAGGATATTTCTTATTACACAGAAATCACTTTAAAGATTACTCCACTGGCCTCATAAATACTACAGTAAAACCAGGCAAATTATAACTGTTCTGCAAGTTTATCAAGAGCTTGCCATAAACAACAAGAGTGTTTTCATAATGCAGATAACGACAGTGCCAATAATGTCACCATTCACAATAAAAACAAAAGAGTGAATTTACTGCTGCTTTTAAAAACAGTTAAATACAATTCAAAGTCATAATCCAAAACTCAGAGTGACTTTAGCCCCCCGACAAACATCCTCTTATAAGTGAATTGGCCCCTTCCAATGGCTATATCTATGACTGTTGCTTTAGTATAAATTAATCATGACACAAACCCAAAATGAAAAGTCTCTTAAGAGTAATTTTAACTATAAACTGCACCAATGAACAATGGTGCACAATCCTAATTAAACACGACCATGCAGCTGTAAAAATAGACCAAATCTGTCCAAAGCTACGAGCTGAGTTTAAAGGCTGGTTTGTTAGAGTGTTTTCTTAAGGAAGGCTGGGCCCTCAGTCTTAATCAGCCAATAAATTATTTCCTGCAATTACATTAAATAGAAAATTATCTTCAAATGGGGAGTGTTAATTGAAAATCAAAATTCAGAGGGAAGTTTAGAAATTACACACTGAATACAATTAGTGAGGAAAGGCTTCACCTCTCCTTCATCAACAGTCTTCTGGTGATGCCTCCAGTGACCACTGAAGAAACCTACCAATTTATAACCTACCAATTTATAACACGATGTGCCTTTTATTTTTTCACCTACTAATACAAATGTGTATCAAGGTGGCATGTAAAAAAAGATGGTCGGCCAAAAATAAAAAAAGCACTAGTATGTCTGACTCTTCATTCTCAGTTCGTACTGTCATTAGGGGACAAGCAGGACATTTATGCTTAACCAAGCAAGGTATGCTCAACTTCTAAGTCCCTCCCATTAGCAAAAGAATTAATATTTTTGCTCCAAGAAAAATAGTCTTCCATTATAATATTTAATTTCTCATTTTTATTTTAGTCTAGTTCTCAAATACATTCTTAGCAGAGATAGAGGCCACTTTTGTTCTTTTAGCTAGCTATTGCTAGACTGTACGCATTTCTTTTTGAAAAAAGTTGGGGGATTACTTAAGGTTTGTTTTTATTGCTGATCTTTCTGTAGATTTTGTTTGGGGTCGTAGATTTGCTGTAATTTTAAAAGGAAAATGGGCACAAATTCTTTATAATGCACCATTTATTAAATAAGTCTTAGATTTACTTATTTGATTCAATTTACTGATTACTAGTTGCAGAATTATTTTATTAAAGAACGCTTCAAATGATTGATTACATGCTCAACCACTTCATTTCTTTACTCTAGTTATTTCTTTTTAAAATATTTTACTAGCTCTACTAGATGGCATTCTGGAAGCGGCAAACATAGTCGAGTTTTGGTCAATGCCTTTGCTATAACTGCTGCACTATGGCTACTTTGCTTGTAAAACCCATGAATCAAATAAACCCTTGCTTTAATGTTTTAAAATGTCACATGGGGTGGTTACTTTTATTTTTACTGCTCATATCAGTGATTTTCCATCACAGAAACTTTCACTCCCAGTGAGAACAGTATCTTACTTTAGCTGGTGTCATATACAACTACCAAGCAAAAGAATCAAAATCCTTGTGAAAATGGTCAATTTCTATCTGACTTCACTTTGTTTTATTTTTGCACTATTATAACTTAAAAAAATCATTCAAATGAATTGTTTTTTAATTTGTATTAAAAAAAATTCTCTCCAGTTATACCCCCTGAAAACAGGGGTTTATAATGGAAGTGCTGACACAACCCTAACTAAAGCAGCGCAAATGTTGCCGCTATAATACACAAAATCAAGTTCTATTATTCTAAACTATCCTCGCTCATGGGATTTTTCTTTACTGTGCTCCCAGCCAAACTGCTGAAGCATGAAAAATTTAAATGCAATCAAATGCGCCCAATTCTACTTTACTAGAACAAGTGTCTACAGTGGTACAATCTTAAAAGGAGATGCAACAGATTTGTTTGGTGTTTTTTTTTTTTAACTGTTTATTTATAATACAGTGCATTGGAGATAAAATAAAAGAGGAAATTACACTCACATGGTACCAGTGTATTGACTACACAGAGTACATTATAATCAGAGAGAAAAACTACATTGTCAACCTATCACATTGGTTAAACAAGATGGTTTTCTGGGGCATAGCTATTATCAAGTAAAACCTCCAAAGAGAATTACATATCTCTGGGATACATAAAACTAAATTCCCATCATGGGTTCCCTGAATTTAAAATGTCTCTGCCCAGCAGATCAAGTAAATTCCCAGGATGCCAGGTCATTGGGAAGAACTTCAGGGCTTAAGATTTTTGGGAATGAGATTGTGGGAGATAAAGTCTCTAGTAAGTGATAATCTTCTCTCAGAAGTCTGTAGGAGTGTCTCTAAAAAAATGATAACTGTTTACTCTAAAAACCCAATAGAAAATCTGAATGTTTAGGCCATTACAAACCTACTCAGATAGCAGATTTACTTTATGTTCTTTAAAAGGAAATCAAGATTAGCTGGCGTGAGACTCTATAAAATGGTGGGGATACTGGATATCTACTAAGTCCTCTATCTCAGAAAACCATTTTTCTATAATTTTAAACCTACTTGATGTTTTTATTTTTAAGAAATTATTATATGTATATGTTTTAAAGTTAGAATTATTTTAAAATCATTTTCTTATAATTTCTTACGAATTATTATTTTTATTTATTTATCTATTTATTTATTGCTTGGAAAATCCATCTCAAAACTACCACTTGAGATTTACATAACTATCTAAAGGAGCCACTGAATTTATGAGAACACTATTTCAACATAATTTTTAAAATATTTCATTACTTCTAAGATTATTATCAAATTGCATCCACTTTTTAGGTGTGTTACATTTATTCAAAAGAAACTCTGTTTTTAACATAAAGCAACATTTTAATAGTTAGTTTACTTAAAGAAAAAATAAAAAACCCAAGCCAACATTCACATTTATTTCTGCAACTGCCTCAGGCTACCAAGGTAGACTTATTTCAGTCAGATAATTCACTGTTAATTTAATGAAGCAACTGATCTGATACTGAGAAATAAACAACTAATTTTCCAAAAATATAACACAGTGCCTCTCATTTTAAGGAGCATGAGTAACAGATATGCTCAGCTGCCAAAATGCACAATACTCAGGAACCCCTACAAAGGATGCCAGTCCACCCAGCCTAAGGCAAAGAATGATTAAAAAACCTTCTTCCTGTACCTCTAATTCCCACGTTTAAGGATTGAGGGGACATGCCAGAGAGGCGGTGACCCTGACTGCAGACATTGAAATGAAGATATCCCTTCTAAATCTTTTCCTGCTTCATTTGGATAAAGTCTGTGGGTTGTTACTAATTTTTTGTATTGTTTTGTTCTGCACTACCTTCCTACCCTCACTACATCCCCCCACCAAACTTTCCTATGTTTCTGCCAAGTTTTCTTCTCTTCCATCTGTTTAATAAGCAACTGAGAAAACTCAATGAAAAAGAGGTAATTGCTTTCAGTTACCTTGGAGATTTATAAACCTATCTTTTAAAGTTTGTAGAGGCTCTTTCAGAACATATAGACAACTATCTGTTAGAAGAAAATTCATTGATTTGAGTAAGCTGACAATAGAAATGAAATATGCTTGAAGCCCTTAATGTATTTCTAAGAAAGGACTTAAATTAGTGGATTCTAACATCTTAGGCTACTAATTTTTCACATCAAAGCAGCAAAATAATCTCTAAAGTCTTTCTATGGTTCTTATAAAACAGGGACTCTACCTGGAATAGATTCTTCTCAAGTCATCAAAGTTTGTGTTTCTGGGGTTTATATTTAGCTGACAATATTGCTGTCACTTTATATAGCTTAAGACTGTTCTTTGGACTGGAGCTCATATGTCTTGGAATGCTTTGACTCATGAATTGTTTCTCCTGATAATGTTACATCACGTAACCACCTCTGTTTAACTGGTTAGAATCTGCTAGAGGAGGTAGGCAACCAGCCTAACTACTGCCTGCCTGCCTGCCTGCCTGCCTGCCTGCCTATGGAAAACCTATCATTATTACATGTGTCTCTGAGTATCCAGTTTCTTCCTGGGATCAAAACAACCTGACTTCATGTAATCTCTATATATACTTTTTGCTTGATAGAAATAATACTGAATTTTTCTCACTGTTTATCTAGCAGTAATTTGTTGGACTCTTTGTTTTCAAAGGCCAGATCCAGAATACAGAAATAAAATCAGTTACTTAACAATAAGAGCAAACCAAACAATGACTACTATAAATATGCACTAACTTGAAAGAGTTTAATAATTTTAATTTTAATAATTTATAGCAACTAAAAACGCTATGTGACTAGAGTTAAAGAAATCTAAAACAACAGCAAAATGTACTCACATTGAATCTTTTCTTCACATGAAATGAGAATAATTTTTATCTTTTATTGAGGTACCATTGGGTTATGAAGCTATTATACATTTCAGGAGAATAGATTCACACTTCCATGAAGAACTTAAAATTTTAAAGTGAATATCAAACATGTTTTTATCAGCTTGAAAGCAGACCATGAATATGGAGGCCCAAATACAGGACATTTTACCTAATAATTAATAAAAATCATAAACCAGAATAATAACTTCCTAGAGAGAAAGGATAGGATGTATCACTCTGTAGTTTTTCATCTTACCTCTATTTCTACCCTTCAATTTTGCCAGAGAAAAAGGGGGAAATGAATACTGAATCTATAGAGACTATTTCAAAAAACTGAATGGTGACAGGGAACAAAATTATATAAAGAAGCTAATATCTGAGGCCCTTCTTTAGCCAAATAAAGAAATCCAGCAATTTCTCTTTCATGCAACGAAGCAATTAGAAATTTTAGGCTCCTATCTAGTAGGAGGAGGAATGGGAGGAAAAAAGAGACAGGGCAGGGGGGGGAGGGAGGAGATAGGGGAGGAAGGAGGAGGGGCACAAGGGAAAGGGGAGGAGAGACACAACTGTGGCTTTGCAGTTCATTTTCAGTTTGTCTACTTAATGAAAACCTCATTGTACAACCCTGAAAACCATTTCCAGCAGGCAAAGTATTTCTGATTCAGCAGAGGTTACACAAGCATCAAAGCAGTTAAATATAGGTGCCAAGCCGCATTGCCAGGAGCTCTTAGTACTGTGAGTTAGTGTTACCTGACAGCTTAGTGAATATAAAATTACTTGTTTCTCCAATTGAAGACAATCAAATTGTCACCTTCCATTGTAATAAAGCACAACTAGTGATCAGCAAAGTGCAAACATAATTACCATGAAGAAAACAAAAAATCAAATCTAAATCTCTCTACAGAGTAAACACATCTATCTGGCTTCCCCCAAAAGGAGTGCATTTTAATACTGAATGTCATGATGCAATTTTTATGTTACTTAACAATGATATTTATTAGTCTTAAATTAAATTAAAATGAAAAACAACAAGAAAGACTAATTCAAAAAAATTGCATGCAACTGCCAGTAAGAGTACTATAACTTTTCAGAGTACAAGGCTCACAAGTTCTATCACTGCCATTTAGGCCCATCTGCTAAGTGTATGTCGGTGGCACATCCATTATAAAAATCACGCTTTCCAGGATTTCTTTCTGACACAGAAACCTTGCTGAAGGTTGAAAAAGATAGGCAGGGCCCAGCCGCAAAGGATTGTGTTTTAATTTTTCTTTTAAAAAAAGTTCTGCTTTATTTTTGTTTTCTAAAGTGGGCTGCATTTTCAAGTTGAAAATTCACCTAACAAAATTGATGTAGTATCTTTGTCCAAGTTTAAAAAGAACAACCGAGCCATAGGGTACATGTTCACAACTATTATTGAGACACTGGAATTCTTGTCCAAATTTAGTGATCAGATTAGTGACCACTATCAAAACGATTTCAATAACCCAAAGCTGGGTTAGTATTAAAGCACTAAAAATTTCACTTGGTTCTCCATACCCTGAAGCTTCATAAAGTATCAATACAGATGCTGCTTCAAACAAGCTGAATTTTTAAAAGCGCTCTTATAAAAGTGATTTTACATCTAATACAAAATTTTAAGCATTCAGATTCACAATATGACAAAGCATTCTAAAAACACTACTCACAGAGGTTTTCATCTTTCCTCAATAGCATCCTCTTTTTCATCAGAAAAGTATGCCAAACTTACAGTTAATACCTGATTCTCTATTCTAAAAGTTACATTTGTAGTCCTCTAACGCAAAAATGGATCCTTTGAGGGAGAAGGAGAGTGGAAGAGGCCTGAATCAGGGACCATCAACAACATATTCACACCTTTGTAATCAGATATTATCATTCCTTAGAATCATGCTTCATCTTTTATAAACCTGAAATGAGCAATCAGTTCTACACTGCATTCTTATTAGGGAAGCGTGGGGCAAAGAGTGGGATGAAGAGACTGAGTGGATTTTGTGGTTAAATTGGAAGCCTAATAAAGACAGGAGAGCAGGAGAAAATACAATCTCTAGCTGCAAGTTTTACTGCAATTCAAGATCAACTTCATAGCATTAAGAGAAGGCAAACTATGAGAAGACTGCTTTAGGAAAAGAGATTTTTCCTTGACCTTTCAAGTAATAAGTTTTTTTTTTTCCAAGGGACCCTACTTACAAGCTTAACACAATAAAATCCTCTTAGCAAAGAAGATGTAATCAGTGTTTTTTGAACTTCAATGGGGAACAACTTAATACATTCCTAAAATTATACTCCTACAGAATGTTCTTTATAATATAGTAATAATAAAATGTATCAAAAAGAAGAAAAGAAAGTCTGTTACCAGAGAATGTCTTCTAGACCCAGACACATAAATGCTCATATAGATATAACAAGTGTGTAGTAAGTGGAAGAAAAATAGGAAATATTAAAAAGATTTTGTTTATCAAGAAGAAACTTATTCTACATGCTCCATGAGGCTGGGGGTCATGTCTGTCTTATTCATTACTGAATCCCTAGTGTCCAGCACAGTGCCCAACACATCTTACACAACTGGTAATATTAGAAAGGAAAAGTCATAGAGGAAAAGATGAGCAAACACTTTATTTTTCAATTTGTTTTACATTTCACTGAAGAAAAATTACCTCAAAACATTATATAGGTTTAAGGTGGCACCATTATAAATCAACATCTGTATCTAATACATTAAGATTATTACCAACAGTACAATTCTACCCTTCACCATCTAATTGAACCCTTTTCCCAATTTGCTCACCTTTCTCCTTATTGTTTTAATTAAGGTGAATAGATAACAGAAAACACCACTCACATTTAATGCTATCAACCTAAAGATTTTTTTTCTATATCCATTTTTAACAAACATCTCATTCCTTAACATCTAAATCATGTTTCATATCCAAACTCACAACACTGGGCTCTCTAATCTCCATGAAATACAACAGTTCTCAAATAACAGTTTGACATTAATAACAAGATGCGCTCTGCTATGTCATATTCAACAAACTTAAAATCAAATTCATCATTCTTCTTCTCAACACCTTCCCCTATTCATTCACACCTAGGAAGACATCATTCTCATGATTACCCAAGTTCAAAACAGGAATATTATGTCCATCTTCTCTTTTTTCACCCTTGCTCCTCATTGCCAGTCTGTCACTAAACGCCATCAACTCTTCCTTAACAATGTCTCCCACATTCAGTCTTCTTACCACACTTACCTTAGTACCTTCATACCTAGACTCACTGGTTTCCCTAATATCAGTATCTCCCCCGCCAACTATCTTACTGCCACTCCCATTATCAGTCCACCTTGATTGAGAAATACCAGTGGCTCTCTCCTGATGACAGAAAAAAAAATTAACCCTGATTCTGACATTCAGGGCCCTCCTTGCAGAACCAACCAATCTTCTAATTTCATCTTCCCATCTCTACACTCTCATCTACTCTAACTAGACTGGTAACACTTACCGCTGCTCCAAGACTGTGCTTGCCTCTTACTTCTCCCTCTTTTCTTATCACTAGGAAACCAACTGTGCGTATTCCAGCTCATTATGCTACCCTCTACTTATACTCGCTTCTAATAAAATCACTGGAAAATTTATTTTTATATCATTCACTTAACAGTTAATGCACACGTTCTTGTATAATCTTCACTAAATATATAATATCATTTTATATTTTAAATGTAACCCCTACCAAATTATAAACTTTCAAGGGCAAGAACAAAATCCTTGGCTTCTCTATATTCTAACAGTTCCTTGTACAATATTTTATACAAAGGAAATACTCATAAATGTTTTCCCAATTATTTAAATATTGTTAAATGAAGAGAAAATACCACTCACTCTCCTACAATCACTTCTACATGGAGTATCTCATTTTGTTCTCAACAGCCTGAGGAGTTAGATAATGTCAGTATCCCTGTTTTACAGATAAGGACACTAAAATGTTTATTTAAAAAAAAAAAAAACCTGTCCAAGGTCATACCTCAAAAATACAGAATGTAAAATTTGAACAGCCCTAACTCCAGAACAGCCCTAACTATGAGAATGAAAGGTAAATGACAACAAATATAAATTAAGTAAATTATTAATCATTTTTAATTATGAACTTATTTTTACAAATTTACATATTTTCTGTAGTATTTTATTTTTAATATTGCCATTAGATATTCTAGATATTTATTTAATCCAAGCTAAGTCAAAGGATTTGTTATCTTTATTTTTTCCTTCCTTTCTGCTTCTAGGATGGGAGGTATTTAATTACTGGTCAACAACTACAAAAAGAGAGAGAGAGAGAGAGAAAAGGAATAAAGCAGGTAGCTCTCTAAACCAATGCACTTCTCTCTCATTGCAGATATTCTGACAGCAAAATTGGATACTTAGAGGTTCACTGTAGTTTTTATACAGTATTTTTCTAACAGATATTTGATAATTTTTAACTATCAATGCTTTCCTGGCATGCTTCTTTTTTTTTTCTGGTTTGCCTAGATGACCAACATGTAACTATATTCTTATATGGATAACTGAGATAAAATAGGAATGTCACAGACCATTCATATCAAGATCCAGAGAAGTATTAGATCAAATTTCTACCTTCTTTGTCTTGCCAGAAAAGTCATCCCAGGAACATCAGATATAATTGGAGCTACTTCACTCTGAAAGTAGGTGTTGAGGGCAGCCTTAAGGGAAGATGAGATGAGGAGCTTGAGCAGTATGAATTTAACACACCACCTGCATAGAGTTCATTTCAGGGAATGCAGAGTAATTTAGATACACTCTTAAATAGATCTGACTACTATTATAACAGAATATATACTCTAACTTCTGGGAGGAAAGAAATAGAAAAGTCTCATATGCCAGAGTATGAATTTTTATAAATTGCAATGGTCTGTGAAAAGTGAAGAAAGTTCTTCTCTATCAATTCAAATTTCCATATTTTTATATACACACCAGTCTAGTTTCATAAATAACCAAAGTGCCGATAATCTTATATTTCCCCCTCTCTATCCCTGCCATCCTCCTTTCCGAACAGCTATTTGTCTTAAGTTTCTCACTTTGCAT